>OY757310.1:94513745-95113745 GCA_963583905.1 Stenurella melanura | reverse complement strand
AATCTGTTCTTGATAGAAGGTTTTTAAATTAACTAAATTGTCTTGCTTTATTTTAATAATTTCAAATTATTATTATCTAAGGGACACGACATCCAGCGGAAACAGTTAGGGGAATTGTCGTTAACCCCTTCGTTGGCAAGACATTTGACTAAAAATGCCCAAAATTTCCATAACTTTCATTCAGTAACGTACACTCGTGGGTTTTTCGGGTTGCTAAATCCGAATTTAAAATAAATAATTCAAAATTGAAAATGGCTGACCCAAGATGGCAGATTAAATGGTGAAGATTCTGGAATACTTAAATTTTGTTACATTTTTATGCTTAAAAATATTGATAGTCAATTTACTTTGATATAAATCTTATAATAAGGCTGATAATTATTAATTCAAATGATCCTGGAATTAGCTGGCGATTGTTTTCACTACCTTGGAGTGCATTAAGTATTTCTAATCATTTTTCGAAACTCTTTTTTATTTTGAATGTAGGTATTTATATTATAATATTTTGAAACCATAATTTTCAATTTTGAAAATTTAACTTCAGATTCATAATCAGCGACCTCAAAAACCACTCAGTATCAATCGATACTCTAATCAGAACCAGTAAAAACTCTTAAAAGCTATGTGCGCACTATTGCGTCAATGTCACGCTGGGCTCGGATAAATTCTGCACAGTATTGTGTCGGTGCCAATGGGCTTAATGATTTTAACAATCAGCTGATTTCATTCAAAGTTTTTCAATTTTTCACAGTTGGCCTCTCTCTCTAATTTTACCTTCTCCATCTGACTGGCACAATGTAACAACTGCGCGATATGATACATACCTTTTTAAAAGTATGAACAATTAGGCATTCCAACAACCTGTCAAATGTAATTCAAAATGGCCGACGTGGACATGTTCACACACGAAATAAATTTTATATTGAAAAAATTATTATTTTATTTTTTGATGATGGGGTTTTAAGGGTTCTGGTGACCTGGAGAACTAACTTGTTTCATACTAAGTGTAGCCTACGTGTCAATGGCAAGAGTGGGGATCTTGGACAAAAATAAGGGGAAGTGACCCAACTGTATATTATTAAACTGTGCCGTCATATCTATTGTGTACTATAGCGGTAGGTACTATTTATAACTATTATAACCAATTATTCGTGGAAAGTGACAGAATGAGCTTGTTCGGCATTTTTTTTTTATTTCATAAATCGAAAGTGCAAGTATAAAATAATGGATCTGCAAAAAATCAGAATTTTATTCGCACGTTTTGTATCTTAAAAACCGTTACAAATCTCCACCACGCGAAAATGGGGCGTGGCCAGGCCTACGTCATTATACGCATAGACTCGGCCATCTCAATAAGCTTGATGCTCCTTTGTTGTTATAATTAGAAGTGTTTTCGAAGTATTATTTGTTTGCTTACTTCTTGACAGTAGGGGAGTACGATTTGGCGAAATGTCAAAAAATTACAATTTTCTCTCGCTCCTATCGGGACGAATTTTCGGTTTTGGCCCTGCAATTTACGATTAGGATTCATCGCCGACATTCTCCTTTCCATAGAGACATAGAACGAACTTCCACTCAACGTATTTATTTAGTTACCAGTGTTTGAAAATTCCATGTTTTTCAACTTTTCAGGTTAAATTTGAAAGGTACCAGAAAGCAGTCACTTGCGTATAGTGACGTCACAAATGGGCGCTCCGTTTTTGCAACTATTACTAATTTTAACTCCTTATATCTCGAGAACGGAAAAAGTTAATCATACGAAATTTTAAGTGCATAATGAGAATTTCGGGTACTATATGAAAAAGTATAAAAACCATATAAAAAGAATTTCATGGAACAAGCCCATTAAATGTGCTTTCTTTTAAGGTTTTGTTGTTTACATAAATAATCTCAAATAAACCAAATTATTAGATATAATGTAATAATGTGCAATAATACGAAAACTGAATCATACATTTAATTATTATAGTAGGCTACTATAGCTATATTTATAGAAGATGACGTCACCAGGATCATTTACCAATAAGATTGCGTTTTCGAAATCATTTAAATATTTGAATTTTTGGTCATTTATTAAATATTTATTTTATTCTGATGATATGCCTTCAGGCTTCCATATTTATGTATTACTTCATACTAATGCATTATTTGAAGTGAATTGTTATATAGTGCAGACACCCTATTATCTGATAATAAAACATACATACTGCTTAACTTAGGTGATATATTGTCCATATGCTTTTCCCATGTTAACTTTTGATTGATAGAAATTTGATAGAGTTTACTTGTTCGACTTACTTGTGAATTTATCTTAATAAGGGCTAAAATTGTAGTTCATGTTTTTCTATTGATAAAGCATAAAAACAGGTTTTACTTATATTTAGAAGTAATTCATTATTTTAGCACGAATATTAGTTGAATTTCACTAATTTTGACGAATTTTAAAGACGATGCGTGACTGGAAGATGATTGATGACTGATTTTTCATTTCTTTGTTATATTTTACTTATCTGGCCGAGGGGCAAGTTTTCCGCGGTATAGCGAATCAAAAAAAATATATATATATATATAATTTTTTTCGGCCCACCTAATGAGAAATGTTGTACTTGATAATTATAGAAAAGTAGTATTATTTGCCGAATGAATTAACCATGGGTGTAACTATTAATTACTCGTTACTTGTGATAATAATGGTGTATTTATCAATTATGCCAAGTTTGGAAAGCTGGCTTAATGTATTGGTATATATTAGTGTCAAAACTACAATTTTATGTTCATTCATCTAATTGTGGAATGTTTGTAAATTTAAATAACTAATTGATACCAGACACCAGGTACCACACATTATGGATGTATCACACTGGCAATATTTATATACCCAACTATTGCAAACATTTTCTTGATATGAAATAAAAGTCATATTAAAACTTTGTCCTTACTTACCTTATTTGAAGTAACTGCTTTGTGTAGTTACTTACTCCTGTGTTCTGTAGTGCGGGATCTTATTCTTAGATTACTAAAATTTTGATTTCAGCATCACACAACTTTCTTTAATTAACGACACTTAACATAAAAATACACTATAATTGTTTGGTCAAGTAAACACCCCACAACCCTTGAAAAATTAACAAATATGCATGCACGTGTTTCACAACGTGAATCTAACATTAATATTTTTTATCATATGTATTAATATTTCTTTATTTCAGAATATCCACTGTTTAACAAAACATTGCCTTACTGGACAATCAAGAATTCTTGGGGTCATTCTTGGGGAGAGCAAGGTTATTACAGAGTTTACAGAGGAGATGGTACATGTGGTTTAAATCAAACCCCATCTAGTGCTATAGTAGCTTAAGCAAAGCTTTTTTAATTGTAGAATGTTAAAAAAATTGTAGTTTTATACCATGACATTATCTTGTTAATTGTTTAAGAACTACTTATTTTACTTTACTGCAATATTAAGTTTTATTATAAATCTGTCCATCGAGACAGATTTTGTCATTATATACAAGGGGCATATTTATGTAACTATTGTTTAATTTACAAATTTGTTTGTAATGTAAATATTGTAATATATTTATTTTAAAAACATTTATGTTTTCAATTTCGGTTTAAGTATATCTCAAGACCCAATTTTTTTTTAATATAATGAATTTAGTTTTGCCCAAATTGGTTACTATTTAATTAATTTTTTGGATGTCCAAAAGATTTTCTAAGCTAGAAGAATTTCCACTAGATGTTTTTAGCAGCAGATAAGACTAATTTTATTATAAAATTGGCTGTAAATTTTACGTTCCGAAGGAAAAAATTATATAAGAATATTACTATGTCGATAAATATGCCGTAGTAATGGGAGCATTATGTTAATTAAAAAATATATTAACCAATCATATTTTTAAATTCATTATTGTTAAAATACAAGAATGAGGGGTTTGCTAGAAGATCAATTTCCTATAAATCAACTAGTTAAACATAAAGTGCAGTCGTAAGTATTAATCAGACTTTTATTTTCAATAATCTTGTAACTTTATCAACAAACATTTTAGTTTTCTTGCTTCATATGTAACTGTTTCTTTACCATTTGGTACCTCATTTTCTTCAGATAAAGTTGAATAAGCTACAGTACGAACCTTTTTACCATTGGCTAGAAACAAATATTTCAAATTAATTTAATATGAATGCTTTATATTTTTTACTTACTTTCACAACATTCCAAAAATTGTATACATTCTTGAATCACTGAATCCCTTAAAACTATCATGTGCTTTGTTAAATTTTCAATCAAACTTAGAAAGCATCGTTTTGTATAAAACCATGTGTCGGTTCCTAATTTTTTATTATAAGGCTCAAGAGACTTCATTATACGTGATATTCCAAATTCATAATTTCCTTTTGAACAATATAATGTCCTAAAAATTTATAACTATTAGTAGAATGTAAGTAGGGTGAATTTTAAATTCAAGTAAACCATTGTTCAAAGATTTGAATGCCCATTTGTAAAATAATTTATACAAAAAATATGCACTGCACCTTTTTTTGAGAACATCGAAATTGTTACATAAAAATCCGCGAGAGCACATTATTAGGGGTCAAATTAGATTTTCATGTCGAAGAAATTCTCTCTTCGATGATTTTTGTTGGAACGTGTTCAGAAAGGTGTGGAGAACAAAATATCAAAATGCCACAGAGAGAAATTGTGTGGAATTTTTTTTATTAAACAATGGTGCAAAGGTGCAAAAACTGAATAACTTTTTAAATTCAATTTGTATGAAAAAACTGACAGCACCATTGGATATAACACAACATTTTACGAAAGAATCATGTAAGACATGATTGTCGAATTAAAGCGAGCAGTAATTTGTTAACTAACGCTTCAAGTCGTGCTACGTCAGCCGTCCATTCATGTTGGCATAGGTTTGCGGGAGCGCACGCGCTGTACGTAAGTGGCTATAACTTTTGATTGCCAAAAGCAAATGATATAAAACCAATTAGACATTAATAAGTAACATTTTCTCGAAGTATTACGTGTGTTACAATGATACTAGTAAATTTAGATTGAAACGTTTTGTTACTGTCGTCACAATACTGAATATCGCGTAATTTTCAACATTTTAATGTTTAATTCATTAAAAATAATAAAATAAAAATAAAACCGAGGTACAGTTGTGAAGATCAATACCTAAGCTTCCACTTCCAAAAGGTGGGATTGTCAAATTTATATATTTTTTTAAATTATTTAACTTTTTTCACACTTGAATTTTCCGGTTTACTCGTTGCAAAATTAAATAATCATCTTAGAAAAAACAAGCATCAAAACTTATCCCAAAATAAATCATTGGTACTTTTAATACATATTCAGCTTTAATTTTGATCACCTTTACCTAACACAAAATCATTCTGGATTTTCAAGGAGTTACCTCGGTGACTTGAGAAGCGATTAAGAAAACATTGAAAACATTGAAACCTATAAAGTGCCGATATCACTTTTGAAAACTTTAATATTAACGATCAAAGATACTCATAGTAGAAAACTGCTTTTTTCGAAAATTGACAAACTTTGAAGTCCTGGATTTTGTGAAATAATGTTTCTAATTTTTTTGACTAAAGAAGTATTTTAGATAATTCCTTTAAATATGCTATCCAAGTTTTTATTTTTTCTTTTTCGATAAATTATTCGTATGTCGACCAATGGTGGCCTGTGGCTTTTAGCTGTGGGTGGGCACTTGCACAAACAAATAACAAATCGTAATAAATATGTTATATAGTTCCAAAAATAAAACAATGTTTGGTGAGAAATTACGATGGTAAAAGAAAGGGAAGGGATGAGACAGGCACTGTCCACATTCGACCCACAAACTACAAAGCCCAGTATATATTTGAATTTGCATTTCATCATTTACAAATAATATTATTTTCATAATAATAATAGTCATAATTGGATTGAGTCATAGCACAAAGAACCAAATGCCAATTTCGAAAATCGCGGTTTATTACAGTAAAATGACAACTCTCAAAGTACATAAATAGTATACTTAAATCGAACACCGAATAATCAACATTCTATAGGGAACCAAGTGTGTGATGCTTTTTTCTTGAAATGGTTTTTCATTTTTAAAAAAGAACCAAGTAATATAATCTGTTTTTTCAAAATTATTTAGCAAAAATTCAAACGATTAATACAATAGTACATAAATATTATATCTGGCAAAAAGATTCGTCAGTTTAAATTGTTTAAATTATTTTAATTATTATTATTATTTATTTTAATTAAGATACTATTTTAATTAGGATAAGAAAATAAAAATTGTAGAAATGGTACACCATTTCTCCAATTTTTCTTTTTGGCACATGGTTCTCTGTTCTCTGTATAACGCTATCCAATAAACGTCACACTATAGTCTTCATAATTTTAAGGCATGTAAAAAATGCGGTAACTACAAAGTGGGCAGGCGGCATCTTTACCTATTCAATGATACCGCCGTGCGGACTCCTTTGACGGGAATTTTTTATGTGCCTTGGAAATATGAAGGCAACTTTAACTTTTTTTTTTCAATTATTTTTCAAATATCAAATTAGAAATTAGGTACACAATTAATATTCTACTTGATATTCTCAATATTCTCAAGATTAATAAATTAATTCATTATTTAATCAACTTTAACACATTTATTACTTAGTCATTTTTCATTTTCCATTTGATATATTGTCAAATGTAAACATATTCCATTCAATAATTCAGTATTCATTATTCATAACTATATTAAATTTTCTTTAGGCGTGGCATATCCTCCTTAGATATAAATTGCCTAAAGATGCAAGACATAGACATACGTCCCATTTTGATACGTATTGCAGACGTAAGATCGAAGAGAATAACCAACATATGCGTAGACGTAGTATAACACAATTTCAGTGTCTGCTGCCCACCCTAGCTCTGGTTACTAGTGGTTAGAGTTTAGGCTCATGCGCATAAAATGGCAAGTGACCCGGTATTAAGATTAAGCTGATGTGAACTTGACAGTGGCGGATTAATATGTAGTAAAATATTATCAAATAAAAATAATTTTTTAATTTTATAGTATAGTATAGTTTATTTTGTGTAAGACAATTACAGCTATGTACACTCATCAATAAAACATTGCTAATTACATGAAAAGGAAAAAATTACAAATTTATAATTACTTTGCAGATTACATTCAATGTAAAACAGAAAATATACAAAATAATGCTCTATTCTTTAAAGAGTATTACAAGAAACGTCAGATTATAATTTAGAGTAATATCAAATAATTAGAAAATGAGATAACAGTAACGAAATAACGATAGAGCTTATTGTATTTTATCACAAAAAAACCAAACAGATATAAATATGTTAGCAATACATCCCTTCACCCTTCAGGGGCCTCTGTCTTAGTGACATCACTTAACTATTGGACGATCGTGCCTCTCCCGAACGAAACCGAGCCAGTGGCGCCAGCCAAGATGCGCGTCAAGCAGAATATGATATACCCTTGTCAATGAAGTACGCATGGCAATAAATTCGTACTAAATTGTGGTTTTTAGTCTTATTTGGGGGTAGAAACCCTATTAACGCTAACATCAGAAGTGGGATGCTATCCAATGTGCCCGTGAAAGAATAATAAGTTGTACGAACTGTTAATTTTATTTGTTGTTACGCTGTGATGTGGAAAATACCGAACATGACAGTGATAGTAATGTGAACACGTACAGGAAGAGCAGGAGATCTCATTACCAAAAAGTGTAAAGTTGCAGTGGCAAAACATGTTAATGGTTGTAGTAGCAACCCAACAGCAACAATTTTCATAATTATTGTGCAATACAAAGATGGCCGCGAAGGCAACGCCCGTGCTGAACGTGGATGATTCTATTTGCGCAAGTGTCAACGTCATTCTCTACGTCCTTCCGGCGCCTTCCGCTTATTTGCGCAAGCGTCAGTGTCGTGTCATTCTCTGTCTTTCCGCTTAGTAGAATTTGACCCTGATTCGAGCACTGAATGGCGGAATGGCTGAAAGACGACGTCACAAGGTTAATAGATGATTGTAACGTATTACCGGCGAAATCCGTAAGAAAAAGCCGAATCAACACCACTCGTTTGTACCATTGCAAGAAAATCGAACACACCGAAAATTATTGTTGGTATAAAAGTAAAACAAAATACCGACGATTTTACAACAAGGACGTGACCTAGCCGTAGCCACGTCACCAATAGCTACTCTGTGTGCAAGAATCAAACCATTTGATTCACATATTGTATCAATAGTGGAGCTGACTCATCACTCTAAGCAACACCGCTGCCGAGAGATTCCGTGTAGTGATCCAACCCGATGCACGTGCTTTATTGAAATTTGAATTGACTGTTTGGCTAATGACAGAAATTTATTAACTGTTATGACCTATCCAATATTTTAAAATTGCTGATATTAAAGAATAACGATCGCCTAGAAATTAATCTGTCAGGACTGGACGAGCTTTAAAATCAGGCAACTACGACAGTAGTTGTTGATTGTAAACCAAAAGAAAACACCGACCGATTATTTTGTTAACCCTGAAAAACTGTCATTGTAACATGGTTGCAAATGAAACGCAATGCTGATAAATAAACTCAATAGCAAAATGTACAACTTCACTGACTTGTTACTGGTGTTACTGGTAATTTACTGCGAGCAATCCTCACAGGAGAGAACGAAAAGATGTGGATAAAAGTATTACCTAAAATTGAATATATTAACACTACGGTGCATTTATCGACTGGTTTGGCGCACTGTATTATGGTGTTTGGGATAAATCTGAAATTACAGCTACTCAGCAGTTTTTAGCTCTGTTGACCCTCACGAGGCCGTTGAAGCACAAATACAGCTGGCATAAGTACATGGAAAACAAGCGAGTTAAGCAATTTGTAGTCTCGTTAAGAAGCAAAATTGTTTTTCATCGGCGATATAGTTGCCGTAGAGGATTCACAAGAAGTGAATGGAGGAAAATAAAACAAAGGTAGATAGGACCATCCACTGTTTTAAAGGTCCTTAAAAATGAACGCTGTCTTTTTGGTAAGAAAGGTAAGCGCAGCAGCGTGGCAGCTCAAGAGCAGCTGTGTCTTTGTTCCATGGGTATAGAATAAACAAATCAAAGACTACTGTAAGTACTATGATAATAAACTTGGCCTTCTAATTTTATTATAATGTGTAATAGTTGCATTTCTCTTACACTTTGTTGATTAATGGATGATTACAATAATAATAGTACACTATAGTACAAAAATATAAAGTCGCACATACGATATTATAATAATGAGATACAGTAAAACTAATGCAGTGGATTGGTTTTCGTGTTATATTTTTGTAATCATTTCGAGTTGTTGCATGTGAATGAGTAGTTGTAAAAACAATGTCGTGGCAATCCCACAATTAAATAAGAGAATCCTGTAAGTAAATTAAATAAATGTAAGTAAATTAAATTGAATTAAATTGTGTACTTTACTGCAAACTTATTGTTGATATAAGAAGTGTCGTAGTCTTTGTTCTTTACCGCATTATCATGGGCGCCGACACTTTTTATACCTCCTGGATAAATGAGAAGAAGTATGCTTTGTGAAATAAGAGTGGCAATGATCCTGCCTGAAATAAATTGAATTAAATTGTATTAGTAGCAATCCTACAATATGTGAAAGAAAGATGTGGCAATCCCACATGAGAGTTGACAGGTTGTACTACATACTGTGGCGCTCCCACAATATGTGAAAGAAAGATGTGGCAATCCCACATGAGAGTTGACAGGTTGTACTACATACTGTGGCGCTCCCACAATATGTGAAAGAAAGATGTGGCAATCCCACATGACAGTTGACAGGTTGTACTACATACTGTGGCGCTCCCACAATATGTGAAAGAAGGATGTGGCAATCCCACATGAGAGTTGACAGGTTGTACTACATACTGTGGCGCTCCCACAATATGTGAAAGAAGGATGTGGCAATCCCACATGACATTTGACAGGTTGGACTACATACTGTGGCGCTCCCACAATATGTGAAAGAAGGATGTGGCGATCCCACATGACAGTTGACAAGTTTTACTACACACTGTGACATACAATATGTGAAAAGAGGGTATGTGGTAGACCCACATTACTTAATCTGTGTCGTGACAATTTCATGACAAAAACATGTGTGACAATTTATGTTTTAGTGCCAATCTGGATGAGGTGTACATCATTCTGCACGTCCCCCAATTATGGTCAAAGATACGTAAGTTAGCACCATCAAATCAACAGTTGCTGTAATCTTCTACAGCAACAAGTGGCTGGTAGAGGTAAACTGAAACCAAGGTGTAAAGATTCCTTCAGGTAAACTGAATCAATAAGGTATAAAGATCCCTTCTTTATTTCGTCGTTTTATTCCACTGAAAGGTAAAATAAAAATAACATTAATAATAAAAGTACCACTCGTAAAACAGGGGAATACGAGAGTATCGTACTGAACCGAAAACGGGAGTACCGTTCAGAAAATACACGAGAGTATCGTGGTAATAAGTTTGAATAAAATACGGGAGTACCGGTGAGCTATAACAGCAAAGATAAATGTTGTGGTAGTCCCACATAAACAAATTCTTTTTACAGCCGCTGAAATAATAAACAAACTATAGAGACCTCAATCAAGGTTAACAGATGACATTGCGGGAACACTACATGAACACGTAATTGCCAAAGCAAAGAAAATGTGCAATCTGAGCTGGGTTACAATATAAACAAATTATTGTCATGTCAAATGAAATTTGAATCATGGTTTTTATATGCGGTCTTTCATAAAATCATAAGCAAATGTTTTGGAACTTATATGATAGAATATGAGTACCTATTATGTTTTCACAGAAAGATCTCTACAATTTCAATCAACATTATTATAAAGTACTAGAGCAGCCGACTCTTTGCTTTGTTTTGTTTCATTCTAGGTGTGTGGTAGTTTAATTCCGGTGCGAGGACGCACCTTTTGCAGAATGGCTGTGTTAGCAATACATCCCTTCACCCTTCAGGGGCCTCTGTCTTAGTGACATCACTTAACTATTGGACGATCGTGCCTCTCCCGAACGAAACCGAGCCAGTGGCGCCAGCCAAGATGCGCGTCAAGCAGAATATGATATACCCTTGTCAATGAAGTACGCATGGCAATAAATTCGTACTAAATTGTGGTTTTTAGTCTTATTTGGGGGTAGAAACCCTATTAACGCTAACAAATATACACATGTGTATCCATATATACAACAAACAAAATAAAAGACAAACCCATATTGATACAAACTTCTATTATCAATGTTCTAAAAACTCATTAATAGAGTAGAACATTTCTGTGGTCAGTAGTTGTTTCACCCTGCTGGAGAACACATTAAGTTTTTATTTCTTATTTCGAGCGGGATTTTATTATATAATTTTGACCCCCAGTAGTCCACTCCCTGCTGTGATATATTCAATCGATGATGTGGAATTTGTAATTGTTCTCTACTTCTGGTGTTATACTGTTGATTTTCAAAATTATGTGTAAATTTCTCTTTATGTGAGTGTACATATTTAAGACAACTGAGTATGTACAGTCCTGGAATAGTAACTATACCATGTTCTTTGAAAGCATCTCTGCAGCTCTCTCTGTAGGTCATGCCACATAAAGTTCGAATTGCCTTCTTTTGTAGGATGAAGATTTTCTGGAGATCAGATGCTGTTCCCCATAGGAGTATTCCATATGTTACGATGCTGTGGAAATTTGAATAGCATCGCAATATATGGAATACTATGGGGAACAGCACCTGATGCCCAGAAAATCTTCATCCTACAAAAGAAGGCAATTATAAATTTTATATTAAAATTAATTAACGGCAAAATTTTATGACTAACTACTGCTTGGTCTTGGCGCTCTTAGATAATTGGCTGGGCACTGCCTACCCTGCCATCCCTGACGGGCCGCCACTGATGTTGACGAATTTTATGAAATAATCAAGAATTCATTCAATGCTCTACTTTAAAGTGACATATGCAATAAATAAAGTACTCAAAAAATTATTGCAACACAGGTTATTTTTTAATGTCCAATTGGTCCATTTACTTTTGCCAATCAAGTTATAGCCACTTAGCCACGGCTGCATTGGAAGTCCTTCTGGACTTGCCACCACTACATATATTTATCCAAGGAGAAGCTCGTTCGGTGGTGCACAGGCTAATGCAAGGCTCTACACCAATAAGGCAGCAATACGGAACAGAGTACCAGAAGTTATACTTAGAGCTGAAGGCAGATCCCATTCTAGGAATGCCTACGGACACTACAGTCCCAAAGTATAACTTTAATAAAAATTTCAAAATTAAAATACCAGACAGGGAAGACTGGACAAACGGTCCTCCAATACCGGCACAAACAATCTGGTATACAGACGGCTCTAAGACAGAACAGGGAGTTGGAGCTGGCATTTATGGGATAAGGCCAAGAACGAAAATCCCAATAAATCTAGGAAAATACGCCTCAGTATTCCAGGCTGAAGTGGCCGCAATACAGTGGTGCGCAAAGGAAATTACCAGGCAAGGAACTGTTAATCAGTCGATTGCCATTTTTTCCAACAGTCAAGCTGCTCTAAAAGCAATCGGTTCCATGCAAGTCAAATCGAGACTTGTATGGGACTGCATAAATGCCCTTACAGACCTAGGAAGTCAAAACAAAGTGACCGTGGCGTGGGTACCAGGACACAAGGGAAATGAAAAGGCCGATGAACTGGCCAGAGAAGGCGCAGGTAACGCCCTTATAGGACCCGAACCCTTTTGCGGTGTGGCCAAGCCATGCATACTAGCATCCATTAACAAATGGGTCCAAATTAAATATCTGGAATGGTGGAAAAATTTCCCACGACAGAAACAGGCTAAAGAGTTCATTAAAGAACGATCAGCCAAATTTACAGAGATAGTTTTAATTTTTTTAGTATTGCATATTTTACATACCCTATCACGAGGTTGACAATACAGTGATGGAAATATTTGTTTTCAGGTTCTTCAAAAGCTAACTGGTCCTCTTCTTTTTCAATCTTCCGCATTAAGTCTTCGGCTTCTTCATTTTGTGAAGTCATAATATAAGAAACACACAAGTTTGCCAAGACTATTGCATTCACATTTAAAATCTAAAACAAAATTATATTATTTTATTATACTCTTCACATATACAAAGCGAAGCGTATATTGCATTTGATCGGTACATTTGCAAAACCGGTAATATCGCTTGTAGAGACAAAATTTTCATAACACTGTGTTGGTGATCAAATTCTGAACAACTTTTAAAATGTCCGTTCGTCTGTCTGTCTGTCCCCGTCACGTTTCTTGTAAGCCCAATAAGTTAAGAATGAAAAGTCCGATTGTATTGAAATTTAGAGAGTGATTTAGTGTTAGTTAGAGGAAGGGCCCTATTGTTTTTGAACAAAATTGATCAATAAATTAAAAAGTTTTTATTAAAAAAAAATGAAAAATCAATTTTTGTATGTTTTGTAATTAAACAAAAAGTGGCAGCTTAATACATCTCGTAGTAGACAAAGCCAAGGTCACTCGATAACAATAATAATAATAATAATAATAGTTTATTGTCCAAAATGTAAATACATTTGCACAAAATGATTAGATACAGATACAAAGATATTAAACCTAACCCTAAAACAAAAAAGGTAATAGGACAAAATAAATAAGATTAAATTATTACAAAACATACATGAGATGAGATTAAAATAGAGCACAGCACACGTAGTGGGTCTGCAATCATTAAAACAATTAGTGATTAGGAATGAAAGTTCCTCATTTAGGAGTAGGGACTTCAGAATATGTTTCAATTTTGTGGAATTAATACTGAGAAGTTGAACTGGTAGGTTATTACAGCAGTAAGAGGCCAGAAAAGTAAATTATTTGTGGAATGCAGCACTCTTGTGTCGAGGCATGCATTAACAAATGAGAGATATGCCAGTTTGTCTTAATTCTTTTCATGAACATCACTTCTTCGTTCCATTTTAGCAACGAGTTATTTAGGGGATTTATAAAGTATAGTATTGTTAACAAATATGATTGTGTGAAGTAAACGGCGATCCTCAAGTTTAAATATTTGTGATACATTAAAGAGGGAGTTATATGATGAAATCTTGGGACATCAGTTATGAATCTAATAGTATGATTTTGTATTTTTTTGAAGACGATATTTATCTTCCTGACTAAGACACGGCCCATATACTACATCAGCATAGTTAAAGTGGGACAGGACCAATATGCATATTAGTTTTTTGATCTAGTAGGTTTCTATATGGAGAAAGCTTCTTTAAGTTAATGTAGGCTTTTTGACAGACATAACTAACATTATTTATTTACGATAAAACTGCAAAGAGTATCCTAAAGAATGTGCAACAATTATATTATAAAGAGTGCAGTAAATCGGCGAAGAGGATAACGGTTAGCTTGTTATAATTTGTATATTGTGAATATTCTTAATTATCTATTGCCACTATATTCTTACTGTATGCCAATGGAAGTTTTTATTGCAACTGAACTTGCATCCTTAGCCTATTCCTTTCTTAGCGTGGAATTAGTCTAAAATCAAACTGACCACCTCCACAGCCCAAGTTAAACGAGTTATAAGAAGTTTATTTTAAAATTCTTAAGTTTTTGATTTTTACAAGGAAAATATGTAAAATAATAACTGAATTATATATTTTGCTTTTCTGATAATTAGACTACTGTTATAGTATATTTATATTTTGTATTTGATATATTGTTCAGTTTTTCAACAAACAATTCCAACTACATTTAGATAAAGAATATTTCACAATAGAATCCTATTCATATAGCTGGATTCTCCCTTATCTATAATGAAGAGTGCCTGTAACCAAAACTACAACATAATACATATAAAGAAAAAAAATGTTTACTATATGTTAATATCATTGTTTGTATTAGTTTTCTTTACTAAATAAAGTTTCTATATATAATTTGTAATTTGATTTAGTCAAATTATGACCAACTGCAGTATTCCTATTGTAATTTATGTAATGTGCGTTGCTACTTGAACGTCGCTTTTAGAGATAACTCACAAGATATATTTATACCTGTTCTACATAATAGATAACAGTGTCTTGTACAGTCATCGGTTTAGGTGCTGGCACTCGATCGGCTCCCTTAAGTGGATTCTTATTTCAAATTTTCCTACATGTTTGTAAACGATTTTTTTTATTACCTTAATTAACGTCCTGGCGAAATTTAGCTAATGCTACTCTACCACTTAACCAGGACAGCGAAATAATTTATGCTCTGCACTGCTACCACTGGACTATTAGCATTAATTTTAACCATTGCGGTAAAAAATTTAAAGATAAACATAAATTAAAAAGAAGTTATTCATTTTAATAAGCCTGCGAAGGTCACCAGCCACTCCATCGGCTGACATCATTTGTTGTATTTATGTCTTTATAAATTAAAATGTAATGTAATATTATATTTTACATTTGATATACCTTAGCGATAAGCTTAAGTCTAGACATGTATATATAGGCAATAAAATAATTTAAACGGTAAATGGCACTCGAATGGCGAAGTTAAGCAACGTAGATCGGGTCGAGCACATGGATGAGTGACCCAAGTTCTTGTCGTATTCTTGTCGCTCATGTCATAAGCGAAGCCCTTAACTGGACTGAGGCGGTATGGCGAGAAAATGAAAGGAAGGGCTTATAACTTTACCAAGGAGCTCCTTATCAACACACTCGAACTCTAGTAAGGACCATGTTTGGATAAGGAGCCCTAAGATACAAAAAGGAGTAAGTACTACAATAGATCTATAGAGGTCGCAGTAGGCAAGGCCAATTGCCAGCTCCTCCAGCTAAAATCTACTCCATGCTACTTGTTCAAATGTGTTTATAATGCATAAGATAAGAACAGAAATATTGTTAATTATGTTAGACAGATATATCACAAGGACATATTCTCTTTTTGAAGCTAATGTAAATCTGTTGGTGTAGCAGGTGGAGATGCACTTCTTTGTCTAACATTATTAAAAATAGTTTTGTTCTTATCTGTGCATTATAAACACATTTGAATATAGGTATGTATGATCAGCAGGGTATCTCTTCTGCGTGAAATAAATTATTTCAATTAATAAATATTTAGTATTGTCTTGTAGATGAACTAGGAAGAATGCTTCCCGCTGAAATTATCAATCCGCAACCTCAGAAGTTAGTCTTGAATTTGTTGAAATATTTTCAAAAGGGAAGTGAAAATGGTGAACCTTTAGTGTGATAAATCCTGTTAAGAGCGAATGTGTGCGACAAAGAAAGTTTCAATTAAGCGAAATCATAAAAAACAAATCAGAGTTACATGATGATATAAAATATGAAATAAAAAATATTATTTACGACATAATATCTGATCATAAACTTTTTCTTGGAATACCCTTTTGCAAGAACTGAAATCTAAAAAATAATTGACATTAGCCGTATCAGTTTACACAGAGGGGATTACAAAATTAGGCTTTCCTTTTCAAAAATACTGCAGCAGAAATTCTGTGTGAAATTCCTCATATTTATAAAGCAGCTTAAGTTTGCATGTAAATAAGTAGAAAATCTGATGACTACACAGACAAAACTTGGATCTTTAGCAGGGCCCTGTAGAACGGGTGTACGAGGTATGCACCGCACACTTTCATCTATTTTAGGGGGCAGCGGGAGGTCTGATAAACGGGCCTATATTTTTTAATATGATTCGGACCGAGCAATTTTACATATTTTTTTATATAGTAAAATTTTAAATTACCATTAGTTAAATATAAATATGCGTTTATAACTATATTGTAATAAAAGATTAGTAGTAAGTTTAAGAATTTTAGTGGTAATGCCAGTATCCATAACAACAGGAGAGACACTCGAGACTTAGTCATTAAAAATTATTTGAAATCGATAATGTCATAAGAAAGACTATTTTTTTAATTTTTATTATTTAAATATTTTAATGAATATATCCACGAAACAACTAGTAACAAGTTTACATATATAACCACTATAAATGGCTAATATTGTTATTAAACAGTACTTTTGGTGAATATGTACGATTATTTCTTTGTTTTTATATTAAATATCGAATGATCATTTACCATATTTATTATTCATTTCTAATTTTTGTCGTTATATTTTTATTTTTTTTCCCAATAATGGTTTGCAAGTATGTTTCTAATTCCTATAACAATCATAATGTATGTAAGTATGTTGTATGTTCTAAGTTCATTCTGTGCAATCTATTTTTGAATGTTCCCAAACGCCTTCTTTTTTATTTTATGATAAGAATCCTTATTTTGTTGTTATAACTGAAAATTCTCTTTTGTTTTTATATATGTGATGAGTACTACTGTAACAGAATTAACTTCTTCACTCGCCAATTATTATATTGGTAGACGGCAACACACCGGCTCTAGCAGGGGTCTTCGTATTGTCCTCGCCAAGGTCGTGGCTTACAACGGGATGCCGCTACTGGTATCATATTGAGGTGAATTGATAAAATGATTAGTTTTTATCCTGATTAAAAGATTCGCGATACTTATATAAGTTTATAAGTTATAGTTTAAATAATGTTTTAATGTAAGTTTGTTTCTTGATTAATTTCATAAAAGTTCATATTTGTGTGTGATATGTTATTTTAAATTTATTATTTATCTAAGTACTGAACTACATATATATATTTATGGTCTTTTAGAGTGTAATTCAGAAGAATAAACAGCAAATATTTAGTTATTTCCGATCATTTTTTATCCCGCTTGGAGAACCCCAGCTCTAAACACACTACTTGTCTTTCTACTGATATATAATATATACAAGGCGAGTCACTAGTGGCGTGGACGGTCAATATCTCCTCAACCATTTGAAACTTGACCAAATGTCTTAGACTTAGAATTTTAAATCTACAGGGTGTTTCCCATAGCAGTGGCAAGCTAATACTTTATTTTTTAAATGGAACACCCCAAACATTTTTTCATACATTTATATTTGACTTCTGTATCCAGACATATCATTTTTGGAGCAGCACTGCGTTGTTGTCATGTTATTCCACATTTTCTACTAAAAGATGCATTTGACATCAAGATTAAAATCTGTAAAAAATGTATTTTCTTAAATTAGTTGATCATTTCACTTCCAATGTTAGTCAAGACCATGTAGTAACTTCCAGGCCTCCCATAGTCGAACTTACCTGAACGATGATTTAAATTTTTACAGTCTTAAACTATCATAACTCGCTTTTTCAACACCCTGTAGGTTATTACTTAAAATGTTAGAGTAATCAATTGCCTACACGCTGATATACATAGTGACCATTTTCTTCGACTTGAATTTTTCAAGAACTGACGAAAAATTAGTTTTATGAGGTATCAGAGTGTAGGTAATTGACTGCTGAAACATTTAAGTATTAGCTTGCCATCGCTATCTGAAACACCCTGTAGATTTAAAAATAACTAGAATATGCAACTTTTTATCTCCCACAATTTTTTCCTATAATATCTATTCATATTTCAAACGGTTGAGGAGATATTGATCGTCCACACATTAGTGACTCACTCTGTACATATAAATTAGTAAATTATATACTGTTTCCTATTTATTTATTTTTTAATATAAAATATTCATATTAACTTATGTTGACTCTTTATGTTAGCCAAAGTTTTTGATTATTGTTACCTACTTTATTATTTTTGAAATAGGAGGCGGAATTTTAGATTTTCTACACCAGTGGTCAAATCTCTAGAAACGGCCCTGATCTTTAGGAGAGAAGGATTAAAGTAAATCTTGGTAGAATTTAAACAAATAAATCTAAAAAAATCTTAGTAAGATGATTTCATTAAATTAAAAGGAAGTCATACAACTATACAAGTTAAAAGACATAGTTCTGCATGCTAGCCTTACTGAGAGTACAAGTTTACTTTTCTGCATCAAGAATAAGTAAGCAGATTACCATGACAATATGAACTGAAAGTACTGACACATTTCAAAAGTACATACAAGGAGACCTTTGCCAGGATCAAAAAAATCATACAGGATACAAAAACTAGCAATTTTTGCAATTATTACTTGTTTCAGATAATGCAAAATGTCACTTTCAGGTTGATGAAAAGCAATAACCCAACTAACCTTGAATTACAGAGAAAAATAATCTTGTTAAAGACCAAAACCATTAATTTCATCGTTATTGTGTTCAAAGTAAAATTACTTTAACAATAACCGAAGGTAACAGAAATGAAAAAATTAACTAAAGAACATGGACATGAAGTATTTGCAAACACAATTGGAAGAGATTGTTTTAGTGAAGGAAGTTGTTCTCACTATGTGGGATGAGGCTTTATCTCAAGCTTGGTTTGGTCCAACTGTAAAAATCACACAAATAAATTGATCCTAGAGACTTATTACAATTGATAAGTTCATATTGGAAAAGTTAACAATATCAATAATGACAGCGACAATGAAGACTCATGAATTAAACATCGATGAAGATAGCAAAATTTATTTTACAAATAATTATTTGCATTTTAATTGTTGTTTTACATCTTGTTTGTTGCTTATAGAATTTTTATTCTTAGATTAATATTTTATTTTATTATTCTCACTTTATAGTTATAAATACATACCTCTGAATATTTTCTTTTTACTAATGGTTCATAGAATCCAGTGGCTTCTTTAAATTTATTTTCCTGCATGAATAAAACATGAGCTACATTTAACCTCCATGTATCATTGTCATTACAAAATTCTACACTTTTCCTAAAAATTTTTTCAACTTGCGAATAATTTTCCAAATCCCAATAAATTTTTGCTTGTGCCATTAAAACAGGTATATATCTCTCTAAACAATCCTCATATTCGATCACTGTTTTCTTAACCATATCTGTATCACTTCGATTACGATGTTCTTGAACTTGCTTTGTTAATTTTCTCAGCTGCTCTGTGTGACGACTTGCCAACTCATCTAATTTTTGGTAAGCTTCATTAGGTGATGTTTGTTGTGTTATTATAGCATCCAAAAAATCATACAAGTACTATAACAGAAAATATCATCATCAAGTGAAATATTAAATAATCTAAGAAATAAATTTCAGCTAGTGTCCAAAAGTGCAGTGGAAATTACTGAAACTGATATATGACTCATACGATGCTGTGAAAATTAGTAGGGAAGTAAGTGGTTGCAAAGTCTTTGACAGCCAAGGTTCGTTATAAGAGACAATTTGAGGCAGCTGCTTGCGTGAATAATTGGAATAACGAAGGGAAGGCTATGGCATTAGTCCAGGCATTAAGGAGCCAAGCATCGGAGTTACTCCAGATAATTCCGGTAGAGCAACAATAGAATTTTAGAGCCGCTTTAGATTTAAGATATGGCGACCAACATCTTTCCCAAGTATACCAGGTCCAGCTAAAATCAAGAACATAAAAGGCAGCAGTTCGAAGCTGGAGTGGAGAGACTGGTTTACTTGGCGTATCCTGATGCACCAAGACAGTTTCAGGAGCAATTAGCAGTGAGGCTTCTCTAGATGGCATAAGGGACGAGGAGATCAGGCGAGTCCTCAGGTTATCCCTGCATAAGAGCAGTAGTGCAACCTTGTTACATGCACTCAAAGTGAAAGCCGCCTAGAGATTCTCCAAGATCAAGAGTATCGGTTGTGACACAGTCAGAAAAGAACAATCCGGACCCTGTATTGACCAATATACACAAAATGCTTAATCAATTACTAGCTGAATAGGATTCTCCAGAAAAGCAGAATAAACAGAGTTGTGGAAGACCACGTGGACATGAAATGTTATAGGTGCAGGAAATTAGGACATGTCCACAAAGAAACTTGAAGAGGGTAAAAGCTGGATATGCTGTAAAGACGCAGGGAAAACCACAGGTAACCAGTACCAGTGAGGCTGTGCCAGATAGGGAATGCAGTGTCCTAGAGAAATAAAGATTTCCCAGCTTCGAAGCATTCTGAATAGTCTTCCCACTGTTAATGTGTAAATGAAACGGAATCTCATAAAAATGCAGATGTTTTAACCCGAAGAACGTGCAATGAAGATTGCAAGTACTGCCACCAAGAAGAGAAACTGCAGGTCACGGGAGCAGTCAACACTATTGAAACATTATTTATAGGATTTTGCAAACAGCAGAAAAAATAACTATCTATAACTAAAAGAAAAACTTTGTGTAGAAATATTAATGAAATCTTTGCATTCTTTCGATAACCTGAATTCTGGTTATGCTAGCAAATTAAAATCCTAAAATGAATTTGTCTAATTTCTTATTTGACAATTCTCATTCTAACACTAGCATCCACACAGTCCCCTACGGCCATGCAGATTAAACTAGTATCCACATAACCCCCTACGATTATGAAGATTCAGTTAAAAATGAGAACAAAGACCTAAAACATTTTTAACTGAATCTTCATAATCGTAGGGGGTTATGTGGATACTAGTTTAATCTGCATGGCCGTAGGGGACTGTGTGGATGCCAGTGTTAGAATGAGAATTGTCAAATAAGAAATTAGACAAATTCATTTTAGGATTTTAATTTGCTAGCATAACCAGAATTCAGGTTATCGAAAGAATGCAACGATTTCATTAATATTTCTACACAAAGTTTTTCTTTTAGTTATAGATAGTTATTTTTTCTGCTGTTTGCAAAATCCTATAAATAATGTTTCAATACAGTTATAAGCAAACAAATAATAATTCATTTTTAAACAGTCAACACTGTTAAGGTGGAGGTTCCGAATTGAAGCGCTAAGACAAGTGCAACTGAACTATACAGATATTGAGCCTATATTGAGAGCAATGGAAAGAGGAATTCATCCAGAGTGGAAGGATGTTTCGGACAAGGCAGTTGGTCTGAAGGTTTTATGGGCGCAGTGGGACTGACTTAGAGTCATAAACAGACTGTTAAAGAGAGCATGGGAGAGTCTGGACGGGAAGTACGTTATTATGTGTCCAGTGATTCCCAGGTGTAGAGTAGCAAAGATGCTTCAGGAAGTGCGCAATGGGTCATCCAGTGGACACTTCGGCATGAACAATACTCTAAAGAAGATCCAGGAACGATTCTATTGGATAAAAAGTCATCCGAATGTGAAGGCTTGGTGTCGCAAATATGAAATTTGCGCAGCCAGTAAGGAACACACTTCTAGTAGGGGTGAAATGAAGATGAATAACATCAGAGCTCCTTTCAAAAGAATGGATAACATTAGGACTGGTCCAATTCCAGCTAGTGACCGAATGATGGCTCGTTATGATTGTAGGGTAGTTCAAAAGAGTTCAAGGTGGAAGATCTGGTTTGGCTGTACAACCTGCAGCAGAAAAAAGGAAGGTTCCTGAAACTTCATCCGCCTTAGGAAGGACCGTATACTGTTATTACTCGGATCAATGATGTCATCTATCGAATGCAAAGGCAAAAAGTCCAAGATAAAGATTGTGCATCTGGATAGACTGGCGAAATATATTGAGGACTCTGAATTGCCTGACTCGGGCGTTCAGGCTTAGCACCTCTTAGGTGTACGTGGCATAATTAAAAAACATGGATGGTATTCATTAGCATATCCCCACACGTAGACTGTAGAGTTTCAACTATTATGACAGAGATGGCATTGGATGTATACTTTCCTATGATTAAATTGGGGTTTCTAAAAAAGCGGATCGAGACTTTGCTAGATTGTTCCAGATACTTGTATAAGAAGGTTATGGAAAGGGGTAGACCTTTCAGGAATGTTCTAAACTCCATATGTGGGATATATAAGGCACCCGGTCGGGAAGGTAGATTTTAAATGAGTTCAGTTCAGTACAGTTCAGATAAATCCGAAGTGATCCAAAGTGAACAGTAAAGTGTAGTACCGAGTGTAGTACTAAACGTCTTATAAGTTTTAGTCAATAAATATTGTATTAGTGGTTCTCTCATGTTATAAAGCCCACGAATTTTAGAGGTGGTTCCCAGAGGGTGGAAATCTGTGATAATAATATAACATACAGTACATATTTTGACATTTGTTGCGATAAACTAAAATACTTTAAAAACAAATTTCTGTAATTCGCGAAAATATAACAAATGAACTCAATGGGGATTTACCTTCGATACAAAGGAATTCACCTATAAGGAAAAGTTTGTATAGTAACAGCGGAAAGTCATAATATCGAAATCGCTCTCACGTATTGGTGAATTTGTGTGTATCGACGGTAAATCCCTCTTGGGTTAATTTGTTTTATTTTCACGAATAATAAACTTTGCTTCTTCTTTTAATTGTCATTTTGACAAAGTAACTTTCTATGATGTTAGCTGTGTAATGTGGTAATAAAATTTAAATAGCTTACTAGATACCCATCTCAACTTGCTATTTTCCGTAAGGTACGTTTTCACTGAATTTTTCCGGAAAAACATGAAAAACTACCCCTTTCTTTGAAATTGTATTTTTATATGTAATTTAAAAATGACGTATGCATTGAGGCCTTCTAAACATTTTTTGTCTCTTACAATTTTCCTGTAACTTGCTAATTTTCCCAGTTACAGGCAGTTTTTCACTATAAATAATAAAACTACATTTCCCCTCCCCCACTTTTAGGAATTTTCGAAAAATGTAATTCACAAGAGTAAAAACATCTTATTTTGGGCAAAAAATGAAACAGTTTTTTTTTAATTTTCGACCTAATTCTACTTATGGAACCTGTGACAGAAAGGCTGTTTTCTACCCCTTCCGATCCTTTCCTACTCTAATACTTTTTCAACTTTTTTATTAACGTCATTACAAACACATTGCACAAGGTTTCATCAAAATCCATTCACTAGCACTCAACTTCGAGGTGAAACCCTCTGTTGACTGCACTAAAACAGAAATGGAAAGTTTCAAACATCACTACATATGCCAGTGCCACTATATGTGCTAATATAATTTTCAATTAACACTTACTGGTGTAAGATATTTATAAGTAAGATGTGCATTTTCTGCTAAAATATCAGCTGCAAGTTCATAGCATTCGTGTTGGCAGTACAACAATAACAAATTAGCAAAAGTCTCTGGAGGGAAAGGATTTTGCTGCAAAAGAAACTGCAACTTTTCAAAACTTTCTGTTGGATTTTGTTCGAAATTCATTAATGCTTGATTATGAAGAGTAACAGCATCTAACTCATATTCGGCTCGTGGTGGCATGTCAGTTAGAGCTTCTCTAGCTGCATCAACTATAACAAATAAATATAATTATTGTAGAGTAAATGGTAAGTATAACGCAAAATTACTGTAAATCATTAAGGAGAATTTTTGTATCGAAACTGTTGAAAGTTCAATTTTTTTCAGGTTTTTGCTTTTAAGTATCAACAATATTTTATTGTCATGTTATTATTTTTTATAATTGCAGATTACATCTTAAAATGTTTATCAGTTAGCCCTCTCGCTGATGACATGAAAATATTCAAGCAAATATTAGAGAATTATCAGGAGTGTTTCTGTTTACAAGATTTACAAGTTGACCTCAAGGAGTGTTAAATATTAATTTTATTTTTGAACTGTTTTTTTTTATTTGATTATAATTTTCGAAATTGTAGTAGAGGCAAATTATAAATCAAATCAAATATTGTCCAGAAGAACATTTCTTGTTGACAAAGTGCTGTATAAACAAATATATAAAATAGAAAAATATAAATAAACTAAGTAAAACAGTGAAGAGTAAAAACAATAAAAACAATACAAAAACTAGTCAAATAGCAACAATTTACAGACCAAAATTAATGTGCACTTTTGAACATATTACAGTGTGTCCTCAAAAAATTCTTTTAAATGATAATAAGACTTTACAATAAGTTTACTTTTTACTGCCTTCCTGAAATGAATATACGAATTAATATCTTTAACATCATTAGGTAGGTGATTATACATCTTATAACCATTGTAAATAAGTCTTTGACTAGGGAGGAACTCGGAATTGGCATAGTAAGATTATTGTTTTGACGAGTAATATAACGGGGAGAATTTTCACTTATATTACTTTTATGTTTATGAATTAAACATGCTGTTTCCAGAATGAAAATGGAAATAACTGTAAGAATTCCATGTGCCAAAAAAAGTGGTTTACATGAATCACGAATTTTTGCTTTACACAAATAACGAACATCACACTTTTGAATTACAAGAATCCTATTTATCAAATAATTACTGCTTACACCCCAGAACGAAATACCGTATCTCAAATGTGATTCAATTAGTGCAAAGTATGCGGTTTTCGCAGTCATGAAACCCAGCTCATTTGAAATGACTCTAATTGTGTAGCAACCAGATGCTAGCTTATTACTGAGGTTAATAACATGATCTTTAAACTTTAAGTTGCAGTCGATATTTAAACCAAGAAATTTTGAGCACGATTTTATTTTCAAGTATATGGTTACCGAGTGGGATATCTATTAAATTACAACGGAAAGTCATTATATTTGTTTCGTTGACATTAAGAGAAAGCAAGTTAGAGTTAAACCAATCTTTGACTTTATTTACATCGGAACACATTTGCTCCCAGAGGGTATTCTCATCTTTACTATGCCACAATATTGTGGTGTCATCAGCAAGTAAGGTAAACTTTCCATTAATGTCAATTTCAGTCAAGTCGTTAATATATAACAAAAATAAAATTGGGCCAAGAACAGAACCTTGAGGTACGCCATGAGTTATATTTAATTTGTTGGAGTATGATGAGTTTTTAACTACTTGGCTGTGGTTTGACAAATAAGACCGAAACCAGTTTAAACATTTTGATTTTCTATGAATCCACATCAGAAAAGGTAAATGAATTATGAAAGCAGATAAAAAAAATTGAAAACAATTTTACTACTCACTTGCATTTGGAGCTGAGACCAGGTGGTGCCAGGAGGTGCCTGGCGCCCCCTAGTAAAGTTTGAGTGTCCAAAAGTCAACCGAAAGTAATCTAAAATATGTATCGAAACCCCCTGAAATCTTGTGAGGATTCCCTACAACTTATTTCTGGCTACAAGCCTGGCTGAGTCATATTAGTTTTTACTTTTCAGTTACTTATAAATTAAACAAATTGTCATTTTGTCTTGAAATTTGGATTGGTTGTTCTGCAATGCTCATATTTTTGTTTTAGCTAATTGAAAACAATCGAGTAACAATTTTTAAAATATGAGTTTTGAGAACAATGTTCCTACTCATTGAAAAGATAACTAATGCAATATCTTTCTCAATTTCTATCATGCCGGAATTTCTTTTTTCAATTTATCATCTTTTTTTCTAGATTTTAATTCATTTAATTTAACATCAAATGGTTTGGTTAACTTTTTTAATGTTTTTGTAATTATTTCAATTTATGTAATATTTGTAAGATTTCTGTTCTGATTGCTTGTTTTTTAAGGTAGATTTTTATTGTTCACTTTAATTTAACATAAGTTAATTTGTTGTCTTGGACATCAATGTCATTATCATAATGGTTTAAATTGCAATAATTGTTCGAAAATACCAATTGAACAAACTGAATATGAACTTATGAAAATGAAGATAACATTTCCGATATTAAAGTATAACATCGTAAACATTGTCTTCTGTAATTGGAAAGCCGCACGAATTGAACCTTGAAACTACAATTTCGAATTTATCAGTCAATGTCAAATATAATTTTTCATACTTATTCATAGAAATTGTCTTGGTTTTGCATGGAACATCTTTATGAGTGGCTTTGTGCCTTTCTGATGAGCTCAGAATAAGGGCGAAAAACGTTTCAAAGGCCAAGCATTTACAAAAAGAGAATGATAGATTTCATGAAAATGTAATCCATTAGAATGAAAAATTTTTAAGACAAGGTAGGTACATAAATTTATTTTAGGCCTTTGTTCTCATTTTTAACAGAATCTTCATTACCGTAGGGGGTTATGTAGATACTAGTTTAATCTGCATGGCCGTAGGGGACTGCGTGGATGCTAGTTGTTGAATGAGAATTTTCATATGAGAAATTATACAAATTCATTTAAGGATTTTTAATTTGCTAGCCTAACCAGAAGTCAGGTTATCGAAAGAATGCAAAGATTTCATTAATATTTTTACACATAGCTTTTCTTTTAGTTCTCATAGATAGTTATTTTTTCTGATGTTTTCAAAATCCTATAAAGAATATGTTTCGATACAATTAAGTAAACAAATAATAATTCACTTTTAAACATATATAATTTCGAAAATTATAAACAAATTTAAATTTCTAAAACAAGTGCTGATAGTGCCATCTTGCTTCAGATATTCTAAGTTATGTTTTTAATGTATTGGAGAATATTTTGTAGAAGAATGGAAATGTTGATTCTTTCACCAACTTATTATCATTGACACAACCTCTTTAGGTTGTGTCAATGATAATAAGTTGGTGAAAGAATCAACATTTCCATTCTTCTACAAAATATTCTCCAATACATTAAAAACATAACTTAGAATATCTGAAGCAAGATGGCACTAATAATAATAATAAAATAATAATTAAATAAAAAAAATATTTGTTCTGTATGTATTTTTTCGGGAATTTATGGCATATATTACTTTATAATTTTTACTGTACTGATAAACTTATAGAAATTTGAGCCCCCACATATATCTTTATATATGTGGGGGCTCAAATTTCTATAAGTTTATCAGTACAGTAAAAATTATAAAGTAATATATGCCATAAATTCCCGAAAAAATACATACAGAACAAATATTTTTTTTATTTAATTATTATTTTATTTGCAACATGTGCTTAAATACACTAAAGGTATATTGACGTATACATAACTAATAATCTACGTGTTGTGATAGCGATTCAATAAATTAAACTTTATCCAATCTAAATCCAAAATGTATGATAGCGATAGCGAATCGATAAATGCCAACTTTATTCAGTCTATACCCAGAATGTATTCAAACCCATATCGTCGCTGTACCAAAAGAATACAGGCTATCTTTATCGAGTAAAGATTTTCATTTAGACCCGATACAGGTTCTGTACAGTTTGGTTATACGGGTATATACATGTGATTCATATGAATGGGTTACTTACTGTTTTTTAACTGATACTCAATAGCAGCCTTTAAATTAAACGCTTCAGTAAGAGATGTTTCATGCAAAGTTAATGTATTTCCCACAGACCTCACTTCTATACCTTCTGTTTGCATTCCAATACTTAGTTCTGGATGGTCCCGTATTCCTTTTTCAATTATATCAGCTAAAAATAGGATCAAATCAAAACAGTGTAGCCATAAATTTTAAATATTTAAAAAATCACAAACAAAAATAAGTTTATATTTAGAATACAGGTTATATAAGGGCTCTTCTGCTCTACATCGGTACCTAAATACGATGTTGAAAAATATACCATTTAAGTTTAGTATCCCAAATATGAATGAAATAGGAGTAGTTTATTTAACAGAATAGAATAATGTTTTATTATTTGAAGTAAGGTGATACGATTAAGGAAATACTATAAATATACATATATATATACATTAGGGTGTCCCTTATTTTTTACTTTAATTTTTTTTTGGTCTCCCCCCTGAAAAATGTACATTTAATATAAGAATAATACACCTAAAATTTCAGCCCCTAGATGAACCCCTTCCCATGCCACAGGGGTGTAAAATTTGATAAATTACATTATTTTTACAAATAATAACCCCAACCTGTAATATTTTCAAAAATACCCCTAAGTAATCCCTATATATTTTGACGTGCTGACACGAATCTGATGTTCGTTTAGCTCCATCACACACCATTTTTTTGTAAATCGGGAAAATAACCTAAAGAAATCAGGTGTCTTTCAGTTATTTTCATTACAAAATATTATACTGGAGGTTTAAAAATCGTATTTTCGGTAGAAACTTAATGATGTTTCTGGTAAATTAAAAAATCTTACTCTGTTTTGCATCAAGATAGGAATATCTGATGCATTGATGGACACATTACCCGTCGTACACGACATTAACAGATAAATTCAAAGAACGTCTCTGTTTATCTGTTCCTTAGATATGATGTTTTAGTTAGGGGGTGATTCGTGTAACTATATCATAAGAAAGCGTGTTTTCGATTATTATCTTAATCATGCTAAAACATATTAAATATGAGAGTAATGATGATTTACCTATTAAGTAATACATTATATTTGTTATATAATCTAGTCTAGAAAAATTCAGTATGCCGGTCTCCCTATTGTGGGTTGAGAACCAGAAGGTTCCAAGCGATATTCTTTTCAAAACAACTTGAAAAACTTGCAGAAATGAAATCTACAGAGATTTATGCACCATTTGCTCTAAAAACTACAACATCATTCCCAAAGATGGCGGCACAAACTAAAATGTAAAATAGTTTTAAGCGACAATCAGCATCAAAGTTAAGAACCATAAGGTTCTAAGTACCGTTCACATGTGGAGTAGTTTGATTGTCATATTGATTTCATGCTTGTGAGTGACTTAAAAGGCAATAATATGTCAAAAAATGTAAATGTTTATAACTTGATTGCACAGTATAACCTGACTGACTCTTCTACCGATAAGCAATGCTATTGCGCAGTTTGGCCAGAAATAACAAATGTGGTCAATCAGGAAATGATTTGGGCAGGATTTATGGAAATTCTCAAGAAAATTGTTGCTAACAATCCTGATATCACAGAAATAATAACTTGGAGCGACAGCTGTGTTTCTTAAAATAGGAACAGTCTTATATCGGTAGCTGCAGCTACTTTCTTATATAGACATCAAAATATAAAACAGATAACTATAAAATACTCTTTACCAGAACACATGCATTCAAGTTGTAGACAACATTCACTCCCGTATTGAAAAATGTATAAGGATGCAAGATATGGTCTCCTCTTGCTTTCGAAAAACTTTTAAACAAAATTGATAGTAAAAACCCATTTTGTGTAATTCACATGCAGGCCAAACACTTCTACAATTACAAAAAATGCACAGAGGTGTTTAATTACAGTAATGTACCATTCGGTAAAGTATGTCAATTGAAATTTTTACGAAATGACCCCCATGAAGCGCAGTATAAAGTAGGCAATCATGCATCACAATTTTCAATCACCACTTCTAAAAACAAATACTTATACAAAAAGAAGTAGGTAAACACCATAAAATTAAAGAAATGAAGAAAAGCTTTGCTGGAGAATTAAATAGCCACGTCGATCATCCCCCTTAAATTGAACTAGTCAAAAGCTTTAAAACCAAAATTTTTACAAATAAGGAAATCGGACATACAGAATTTGCATATAAATAAATGCCCTTTGAGGATCAAACTTATACTTCTTCTCATTTATCTAGGTGGCATAAAAAGTGTCGGTGCCTTTGACTTTGCAGTAATTAAAGATCAGAGACCCCAACATTTTGTATACGAACAATAAGTCTGAGGTAGACTATACATGAAGGTTTTAATTTCGGAATTTAGGAAAAAATAGACACTTTCGATTTTTTAGTTTTCTTATAATTTCTTTTCAAGTTTTGTAGTTATTTCTCAATAAATACGGTTTGTCCATTTTTACAGTATTTTATAAATTAATTTAACCTTAAATTTACTTCCAGAGAATTTAAAATTAGAAATTTGTCGCATGGAACCTTCTGGTTTTTAGCAAACATCGGTAGTCTCATAGTTCTAAGTACAGGAGGATCTGCACATATCCATTTACTTAGTTAAAAGTTTATTACACTATTAAATTTAATACCCACGAATTAGATTCCAAATGAATGTGTTACAACCCAAATATTTCAAATTAATGTAGGTAATTACTTTGCATAATCGATTTGAGGTGCTAAACATTAAAATTATACTCTCCTGAAAAATTTTAGATTTGGCACTTGGAACCCTCTCGGCTCACAATATATTAGCTCGGTCGGTAGCTTTGAGTTTTTTATGTGCAGTAAAAAGATGGAGCGAACTATTCCCAGATAGCACAAGATATTCTAAGAATAATCTGAAAATCTTCCCAAAAAATATTATTCGATTAATTATAAAAAATATCTTTAAATTATACTCTAAATAACCAAATAATTTATTATTATTTTTAGAATATCTTCTAATAAATAACACTAGAATAATTGAAATACATAAGTATGGAATATATTTTGAACATATTTTATGAATAATTGCAAAACTTATCTTTGGATTATTATTTTGAAAATACTTCATAAAATAATATGATAAAAATATTTTAATAAGAGAAATATAGAATATGTTTGAAATATATTTTATAAATAATTTAATAGGTTAACTTTTGACTATTAATTTTGAAAATAATGTAGGTATATAGAATAAAGTATGGTAAAATGTTTATGTTGTCTTATATCCATTATTTTACTTTCGATGATTTATGTAACAAGTAGGTATAATAAAGTATATACCTATTATACGTTTTTATATGTACGTTTTTTTTAAATAAGGCATTAAATAAGGATGTTTCATAAATTTTCCGATGTACCCATACAGCAGGTTAAATTTATTATATTCATGAGTGTTCCGCATAATCGAATTTTTTGTTATTATCTGAATTATTACAGGAAAGTATTATTCAAATAAAAGTAAAAAAATAAAATATCACTTTTTGTAGTTACACCAACACAAGGGAACTTTTTATTCAAAAATACCGCGAAATGTTGCTCAGGCGTGTAAATCGTAGGTTTATATGGCGTGCTTCGTGCTTGACAATTTGGGGTTTGCTTGTTTTATTTCATTGTTCGTTACGTTTGCGATAATATGCAATCAAAAAACAATTAAAGAAGGTAAGTGAATCAATACATTTTTTGTCTATTTAAATATATATGTATCTTGGATATAGACAAATCATTTTTGTCACGCCATCAACATCAATTAACCTAACCTAACTTTATAAAGCTATTTTAGCTGGTTTTAAAATGAATATTTGTTTCCGTTATTAGGAAGAAAATAGGTATTAAACTTCACTTCTTTACACAACAATCTTTTTTTTAAATATGTGTCTGTTAAAGTAGTATTATATGGTAGGCAGTATTATATATGCAACTGAAAATAAGCAGTACGCTTCCGATTGATCTTTGGCTAAACCTATTACTAGGTCAGTGTACTTTTAATGTTTACATATTTTAGGTAGGTACGTAATTTATTCTTCGCTTACTCATTATTATTAAAAAAAAAACAACAAATACAAAGAATGACCCACTAATCAGTTTGGATGTTATCTGTCCCGTGCTGGAATCTTAAATTCAGATGCGTATATTGTTCTGTTTTTAAAAATTTGCTCGTGGTTTATAAAGTACCATTAGCACATGTCTATAAATGAAAGTTATAGTAAAGTAATAAACAGTTATGTTTTTTTATTAACAAGTGAATAATCTGGCGAGATTGGGTGGTGGAACGTATTGAGGGTGGAGAAGATTTTTGACAAAACTTATCTCAGGGGATGTTTTAATATTATTTACTTTACATGGCATAGTGACTGGAAAAAACCTTTGGAGATTCTATTTTTTGCAATGTGATAATTGGTAAGGCTACGGCTTTATATGCACATATTTTTTTCTGTTCTATTTAGTGTGAATGTGTGTGAGGCATTATGAAACAAAAGTTGACATATCCAATTTCTCCATACTACAATGCTTAATTGTCTAATGCTATAAAATGTATGGGTATATGGTATATGTTCAATTTCAGATGCAGTTTAAAAAAATAATATTGAGGTCACTTCAAAACAAATTGAAGTTTATGGCTAACTAAAGAAAAGAAAGAAAAACCAGAACCGCTAGTAAGTAGTAGCCTTTGCATTCTTCAAATAAGCTAGCAGAGACCTACATGGACTGAAGTGTATATTTATTATATCGTTCTTCTTCTAACGACTGAATTTACTATTTAAGTTTTGTTCCGTTATTGGAATTTTAGAAAATGTTACGAGAGTAAATATTTAACAAATAAATCTTTAACCCAATTATTAGGAGTGTCTTATTTTGCTTTTATGTAATCTATATATTCCTTATCTAAAATATTTATAAACTGCCTGAAATGTAATTATTGTATTTTTTAAAGAATAAGTTAAAAATACGGACAATTGGAACATTCTGTATAACAAATTATTCCAAAATGAAAATATTTGTAGTTATTCTTGTAGGTCATTTCCTAGAAAGAAACATGCGATAGGCAAATCTTTAATATTTTTGGCCATAATCTTTTTTTTCTTAGCACGTGTATTTTAAAAACTATTAGACTACCCAAGTTGAACCATAACAAGACTATTACTATGAATTTTCACTCATTAATTTCAGTTTGCAAAATAGATTTAAATTTAAAGATTAGGTATGCTAATCTTCCTATTTCGTAGTTTTTAATCTAGCAATTTTGGAAACGAATGGAATTATTGAGTGGAAACTCTAGTAATAGTCTTGTTATGGTTTTACTTAGGTAGTCTTATAGTTTTTTTAAATGTACGTCCTAAGGAAAAAAGTAATGGTCAAAAATATTACATATTATTCTGCAATAATATAAAGATAACCTGAAAATATGATCCAAGATTAAACATAAAAATATCCTAAGAATAATTTAATATTATGCACATATAATTTGGCGTTAGTATAAAGATAACTTGAAAATATAATCTATGATTAACCATAAAAATATATTCTCAAACTATTCTAGATTCTCCAGAGAATACTGTGCGAATTATTCCGAAATTATTCTAAAGAGACATATAGTTGTACAGTTTGTTACTTCTAAGAATATCCTTAAAAGATAATACTTAATTATTTTCGTGTTATTCTAAGAATAATGAAATATTCTGTAGGAATATCTTAGGAATAACATAAGTTTATGTTTGTGCTATTTGGGTTTACATATATACGAATTAACATAATAAATATTCATACTTTTAATATCCATTTCTACTTTATATCCAATATTCTTAAATTTTCATTTTGAGCACATTTGTGCCTAGAGACGTCAAAGTTATGACGCTGGCTGTTATGAAGCATTTTTTCTTTTTTGTGTGGCTGTCTCTGGGAATCCTTTAATCCCGCATTGTATCATAAAATAATACTGTGATGCCATTTCAATACTGATACTGATGGATACCCTAGCGCTAATGACATATATGACTATGGTACTTGAAACCATTTTGCTGTATTATGACACAATTGTGTTGATACTTTGTATTGATACTTCAAAAGCACTGCCGCAATGTTGTTGTTTCAAAACAAGAAAATTGAAAGTGGTATATATGACTACACCACTGAGTCGATACATTGTCATAATGCCTCGACCCACTAAACTATCGTCACTCCCTCTATTAGCTAATTACTAATACTATTATAATATATAATGTTTACCACAATATTTTAAGGTCAATCCATATTCCTTTAGTCTGTAGTAGCACAGAGCAATGTTATATGCTAAATATGGTTTAAATCCTTGATTCTGAAGGGCATTGGTGAATTTTGATAGAGCCTCTTCATACTGTCCATCCTTAAAAAAACATGTCAATTAGGAGAATCCTATAAGTATGATTAGGTTAGATCTAAATCTAAGTACCTATATAATAATAACACACAGATACTTATTTGTAGCGTCTGATTATAAGAGTCCAATTCCTTACTCAAATCGTACACACAAACTGAGAAGTTCTAAAGATCTTTTGATTTTTTATTTGTCATTTAGATAAATGGGACCTTTCAGAAAATAATAAACCAAAATATTTTTTAGTAGGTATCCATAGTTTTCATAGCAGCGTGCTTCATAAATATAGGAGCGAGCGTGCAATTACCTGACACATTCGTATCAGCTAGAGATATATATTTTTCTTAGATCACATGCAGACAAGAAAAGTGATATGAGAATTATTCTTAGTGGTACACTTAATTCATACTTAAATGAAATTAATTATTTAAAAAAAATCAGCATGATGTTTACTAAACCTTGAGGGTTTAAAATGTCTGCTACTGTACTGTACCTCCACTAACCGAGACGTAAGCCGATTGCATTTTTGTAATTACTAAGTGGTAATTAATCAATAACAAATAAATCAGCTTGATACTTCTTTGTCATGCCCAGTGATATAGCTTACAGGTTTAGAATGTCTGTCTCTGGACCTCCACCAACCGAGATGTACGCCAATTGTAATGTTTTATAAGTGGTAAGTAATCGATTGAAAAAATATTCGCTTGATACAAATACCTACTGGCGCCAATTGTAAAAGACATTTTGAGTTAGGTATTTAGCAAAGTGTGTACCACTAAGAAAATTTCTCATATCACTATCACCAAAAGAGACTGCTTACAACTAGATAACGGGACAACTCTTGCCGAGAGCGTTTGTAACATGTAATAAATAATTACATAAAACACCAATTTTTCATACATTCTCTAGTGAAAATAACCCTTACTAAATTAGGCTCTATTCAGCATAATACAGCTAGACATTTAATTATGTCAGAATATAAATAACAAACAAAATGTAGCCTAAGAAACACAAGTCCAATAATATAAACACCACATTTTTCCCGGCTTTAATTTAAGGCGTAGTCATCTAACTTCTTTGGTGGATGTTTATTTCTGAGAGACCTGTGAGGTGTCTCTTGCAGCTGAGGAGTATGAGGAATTTTCTGCAATATAGGCGGAGAACATGAGCTATCATAATCCTCAGATCTCTCGACGTTAGTAATATTTTCTTGTAAGATGTCATCTTTGTTTAATATAGAGGATGGTTCATTAGTTTCATTAAGAAGTGTTACATCTCCTCGTGGAGCTAGATGTCTTAGTGATACTGTATTCTCACGTCCGTCATGGTGTTTAACAAGGCCATATTCAGGATTGGCCTCGATTAATTCAACTACTTCTACTAGTGGTTCATACTTATTATGTCTAACATGCTTTTCATTAGCACAGGTCCTGGTACGGTAAGCCAAGTCGGTATGGAATTTCCAATTAAGGATCTCCGTAGATGGTTAAACATGCGTTCGTGGGGAGTACAGTTAGTTGAAGTGCATAGTAAAGAACGTATTGTTTAATATAGAGGATGGTTCATTAGTTTCATTAAGAAGTGTTACATCTCCTCGTGGAGCTAGATGTCTTAGTGATACTGTATTCTCACGTCCGTCATGGTGTTTAACAAGGCCATATTCAGGATTGGCCTCGATTAATTCAACTACTTCTACTAGTGGTTCATACTTATTATGTCTAACATGCTTTTCATTAGCACAGGTCCTGGTACGGTAAGCCAAGTCGGTATGGAATTTCCAATTAAGGATCTCCGTAGATGGTTAAACATGCGTTCGTGGGGAGTACAGTTAGTTGAAGTGCATAGTAAAGAACGTATTGAATATAAAGCTTCATCTAAAACTGATTCCCACCATGTGATTTTCATCCCTCTTGTCTTCAACGCTAATGACACAGTCTTCCAAATTATTCCATTGAGGATGGCATGCCAAAAATTGAGAAAAGATGATTCAGACATTTAATAACTGTACTGGAAGTCATGTTGGGGCAAGGAAATACAAAAGGAAATCGAGAATATTTGTCAACAATTGTCAGAAAATAGCGGTTCCTAGTTGCTGTCGGGAGTGGTCCCTTGAAATCAATATTTAGTCTCTCAAAAGGGGAAGTAGCTTTGATAAGGGTCCCGTTCCAATTTCTAATGATTCGATGCTTTATTTCAGCACATATGGGACACGAAGCAATCATTTTCCGTATTTCTTCAACGGAATAAGGCATATTGTGTGTTCGAATCCAATGAACCATTCTTGTTATTCCTGGATGACTAAGTGACAGATGGATGTCAAATAAATTATTCTCTCTATTTGCGCCACAGTTCCTAGAGAACGTATCAGCTACGATGTTATCCCTTCCAGGCCGATATACGATATCATAACTATAGCATGATAGATCTAAACGCCATCTCAGTATCTTCTCATTTTTTATTTTACTAGAGTGCTTCGTATTGAACATGAAAGATACAGATTTTTGATCGGTTATAAGCTTAAAATGTCTTCCAATGAGAAAATGCCGCCCTTTTCTTAAAGCTTCCACAATGGCATATGCCTCTTTTTCTACCGCTGAATGTCTCTGTTCACTTTTAGATAATGTCCTTGAAAACAATGCTACAGGCCTACCAGATTGACTGAGAGAAGCAGCAATAGCATATTCAGAGGCATCGGTTTCCACGACAAAAGGCACATTGTCGTCGATTGTTGTAACTACCGACTTTGATATATCAGTTTTAAGCCTTTCAAAATCGGCTGCAACTAAAGATGGTAATGGAAATGTTCTACATTTCACTAAACGATGGAGTTTCTCTGAGAATTTTGGTACCCATCTAGAATAATTTGCAAACATACCAATAACTCTTCGCAGTGACGATAAGTCATTGGGTAAAGGGAGATTCAACAAAGGTTCAAGTCTAGTAGGATCGGGTTTGATTGTTTTATTCCGGATTAGATATCCAAGTAATTTGATAGAGCTCTGAGAAAAGATACTCTTTTCCTTGTTTAAAGTTAAATTATATTTGTTTACTACAAACGAAAATTTTCGTCATGTTCTGCTTGATCTTTCCCACACACTGTAACATCATCTAAATAAGCATACACGCCTAAGAGTCCTTCTTTCTTTATTATGCCATCGATAACACGTTGAAAGCAGGCCACTCCATTTGCTACGCCAAAAGGAATCCTCAGAAATTGATATAATTTACCATCGGCCTCAAAAGCAGTGAAGAGTTTTTCATTTTCACAAATAAGTATTTGATGATAAGCACTTTTCAGGTCGACTGTACTAAATATCTCGGATTTCGAAACAGTATTAACAATCTCTTCAATTCTTGGTAATGGATAAGCATCTACGTATGTAAACCTATTTATTGTTTGTGAATAATCGATAACCATTCGTCTTTTGTGATTTTCGTTACGTGAACTTGTGCACGCCACGGAGATTTACTTTCTTCGATTATGCCTTCAGAGAGAAGTTTTCTGATTTCTGCTGTTATAAACCTTGCATCGTCATATGAATGACGACGTGATTTTGTCGCTATTGGTCGACAATCTAAAGATAAATTACTGAAAAGGGCAATCGGTTCCAACTTAGCCAAAGTTAAACTTGAAATTCTCATTATCGGTTTTGAACCACCAAAATTTACTTCAATCTTCGAATGTTGTGCATGTATATCATGCCCAATAATAACGTCAGCGCACAAGTTAGAAATGACAGATAATCTAATATCTGAATAACAAAATCCTAATACCTACTTCAATATTTACATAACAGTGACCGCTTATTTGAGAATGTAAAGCCATCGAAGCCATAGCTATTTGGCCACTACTAGGATATAGTGTAACTTGCGCATGTTTAATAAATGCCTTATTAATGTAAGTCTCTGAACTTCCGGTATCTATTAAAGCGTCGGCAAGAATACCATTTACCTTGATTTTAATTAACGACTTCGAAAGGCAGTTAGGGGCAGCAGCGGAGAAATTGTATCCAGACATGACAGAAGCTGAAGTAAACTTGTTTTTCTTCCTTTTACTTTGACATACTTTTGAAAAATGACCGAGTTTTCCAGTCATTACACTTGAGCAAAATGCATAATTTTTTTAAACATCACAGATGAATAGGTCACTAAAAAACATTATTTTTCCAGTATTTTATTTTTGTTTTATGTTCTAATTAAAGGTTAAAAAAATTATTTACTGCAGCTGTCAATTTAACTGCGTTTAAATGGAGACGTTTCCGCGCTACTTGTGTGTGACGTCATCGGGCACATCGCACCGACGGAAAACTATTGTGATTGCGAATGTGTACACATTATTTATGTTGTGTTATGGAAAATACAAAGAAAAGTAACTATAAATATTGTATTGTGCCCAAATGTACAAATACTACAATAAAAACTCCAGAAAAGTTATTTTTGAATGTGCCTAGACGCGATAAAGTTAGGAAGAAATGGTGCAGAGCTATGAGACGAGACGACCGAAATGCAGAATTATCGTCATCCTCAAGATTATATTGCTGCCAGGATCATTTTGATGTAAATTTACCCATTAAAACTAATTATTTTATAATAATATTATGAAAATATGCACCTAACCCTAATATTATTGTGATAATTTGTTTACATATCATGGTGAATTTGGTCACTTTCCTATTTATAGGAATACAAAAGTTTACTAACTTCTGTTAATAGGAACCTTGAATTAAAATGTATAAATGTATAAGAACGGTGGGAATAGTGTAACTTCTCGACGTTCTACATAAGTATTATCCAGTTATATATTTATATAGGTATACCTATGTATGTCAACAGTTATTTTTACTATTAATGTACCTACCTACCTAAAAGTACGTACTTAGTAAGTGACGGGAGGTATTTATTATATAAAAAAGTAAAGCATTCTAAGATGAAAAATATTAATTAATATAACATTAAAACATTGCCTTGTTTACCTATTTTGAGGTTAGGTACATAAATAATTTGTTATATTTAACTACAGTAAAAGAATAAAAATGGGCACAATTGAATTAATGTTTAGAATAATGAATGACACATACCTTGTTGCTTTAGTACCTCCAATTTCTGCACTAATAAAATCAGTATTAGTAGCAAAAAAGTTTGTCATCATAAACACATCAACAACGGGCAAATTGTCACTCTGGCCCCGTAAAAACCCACTGTCCGTCATTTTTACCACTTAATAATTCAAATAAATAAATACATGAATGATTTCTTTTATGAAAATATCAATACACATTTACAAAACACAAAACAATTTACGATTTAACCCCTTGGCAGATAGACGACCATTAGACATTATGCCGAATGACGTCAGACCAATAGCGTGGTGTTTTCAGTCACGTGGATATGTTCCCATAAAATTTTGAATTTCAAAGTCGTTTATTTAGGCTACACATTTTTTTAATACCTTTTCTTCATTACTTTCTCAACTTATATAACATATATATCGAAAAAATAATAAATTATTGCATTTCTAAAATTCATGCATGTTGCTCATGCCGCAAAAGTAGCATTTCATCATCCAGTTACCAGCTGCAGCTGTAGAGCGTAAACTTTCAGAGAGTTCTTCAGATTCTTCTTTATTTCCGGAGGAGGCATTGATAAGAATAACAGGTAAGGCATATGCTTCGGAATTTTTCTGAGCAGATTCGAGAGTTACAGCTTGGCTTATAGCATCTTGGAGTTTAAGTGTAAAATTTTCCAAGAGACGTTGTCGAATTTGAGAACAATTTATACCACTAATAAAAGTATCACGAATGAAATTGTATATCACGCGGGATTTATAATCTCGGCAAAGGACCAGTCAGCTAATGCACTGACAACAAGAGTAATTAAATTAAGTGGCAAAAATTATAGACATGAACTACCTTAAATTCACTGATGTTGGATTTCTTCTGGTTGGGCCCAACAATCTCCAACAATGTCCAGTGGTAGTTCACAAGAAGAAACACTATTATTCTGAATGTAGTAGCACTTTTATATGGTTTTAAACGCGGTTTTTGAATTGAATTATTATTATTTTTGTTTTTATTGCAAAAAAAAGTATTTGAATTATAATATGTTATTTCAATAATAATTCTTGTTGCTATGAGAAAATTTAAAACTTAGTTACAGAGAAACAAAACAAAAAATGCACAGTTGTGTTGTCCGAATATACCGCCCATCCAAATGACGAAGCATTTGCAATAAAAAGTTTGCTATTCCAGCGTAAAAATTTATTTATGAGTACATGAAATATATTTAAATTATGAAACTAAAGCTAAGTTAACAATAACATAAAATTACTGAGGAGTTGATAAGGGACATAATTTTACTAGAGGTCTCTTAAGGACACCATTAGCCGTTCGTACAGTAGCAATATGGATCTGCCCATCAGGACCAGAATGCAATTCGACAATATGACCAAGGTGCCAAGTTAGCGGAGGAACGTTGTCCTGTTTAATTACCACAATGGTACCAATATCGGGAGGTTTCGTAGAATTTGTCCATTTGGATCGTTGCTGAAGAGTATGAAGGTACTCGTTATGCCAGCGCTTCCAAAAACCTTGCTGAATTTGTTGCAACAATTGCCATCGCGACAAACGATTTATGGGTATGGAGATTAATTTCTCGTCGGGAGGAGCTGTCAGTGAGGATAACGTTAAAAAATGACCTGGCGTTAATGCCTGAAGATCATTTGGATCACTACTGAGCTGACGTATTGGTCGTGAATTTAAAACCGCTTCGATTTGGTGAAAAACAGTATTAAGTTCCTCGTAGGTCAGCACTTGATCACCAACAACTCGAGAAATGTGATATTTGACTGACTTTACCCCTGCCTCCCACAAACCACCAAAGTGAGGAGAAGAAGGGGAATTGAAGTGCCACTTGATTTGCATGACTCCAGAAGCATTTTGTGTCAATTCAATTAATTGACGATTAGTGCCAACGAAATTAGTTCCATTGTCACTATATAGATGGGAGCATTGACCTCGACGTGCAACAAAGCGCCGTAATGCTGCTATAAACGACTCAGACGTGAGATCTGAAACAAGTTCAAGATGAAGAGCCTTAGTGGCAAGACATACAAATAAACATAGATAAGCCTTTTGAGTTTTACCACCCCTGCGTCTGCCAAAGGTAATACTAAACGGTCCAGCGAAATCTACCCCAGTGTGAAGGAACGGTTTAACTTCGGAGACCCTAGGAGTGGGCAAATCACTCATAAGAGGTGTATAGGATTTTGGATTATGTGGTGAACAACGATAGCAATGGGAAATGCAGTGATTAATTGCGCGTCTGGCCGACAAAATCCAGAATTGTTCAGCTAATAAAGCCTGAAGAGCGGTCGCACCAGGATGCAGATACTTATTATGATAATAATTAATAAGAAGCGTAGTTAATCGGTGATCTCGTGGTAACAAAATGGGATGTTTTCGCTCAAAGGATTCCTGGGAGTGGCGGAGCCTTCCGCCCACCCTGAGAATACCATCTTGATCTAAGAAAGGGGCAAGTTTGCGTATAGGCTTAGCACAAGGGCTATTTGAAGAAATTTGTTTTATTTCATTAACAAAAACTAGTTTTTGAATATGTTTTATAATGATAAGTAGTGCGTTATGTAGCTCCAAATTTACCAAAGGACCTTGAACAAAATTGATCTTGTCCTTTAAGTAGCGGGTGAATCGAATTAAATAAGCTACACTTCCTTGAGCTTTTCGCAGAGAAGAGAAATGCAATAATAGATTCATTATAAAATCAGGTTGTTCAATGACAATAAGAGAGATTGTATTGGCTTCTAAATCTACCTCAGAAGATGAAGTAGAAGAGGAACTATTAGGCCAAAGTTCAGGAGAAGAACTTAGCCACTTGGGACCCGCCCACCATGCGGAACATTTCAAGAGATCACAGGGAAGAAGGCCACGTGGAGAAGATTTAATCCAGGTTAATACCACAGTAGAATCGGACCAAGCGTAAATTTTATTAAAAGCAATGTTGACATAGGTTTCACGCACAAAATGAACTAAATCCGAAAGTAATAGTGCAGCACATAACTCAAGGCGCGGAATCGTGATGCGCTTAAGCGGAGACACCCTGGATTTAGCGCATACCAAAAAAATGCATACAGAGGCATCATTTTGTGTTACTCTAAAATATACCACGCATGCATAACCAGTCATAGAAGCATCACAGAAACCATGTAGGTCACATGATTGATAATTGTCCGTTATAATGCGGCGAGGTAACTGAAGTTGAGCGAGACATGGTACTTCACGCTTGTATTGTGACCAACGGTAACAAATCTCAGCGGAAGGTACCTCATCCCAAGACAAACCTTGTGTCCAGAGAACCTGGATCAAGTGTTTGGCAAAGAGAGTAAGTGGAGCTAACAACCCAAGTGGATCAAATATGCGTGCGACTTCAGAAAGTATTGATCTTTTGGTACAACAACGTTCGATAGTTTCTATTTTGTACGTTAGGGAATCATAATTTGGATTCCAGTTTAAGCCAAATATCTTTTGAAAAGAATCAGCAGTGTCAAATGACTGACAATTAGTTTGCCGTAATGATGGCGGTTTAGATTCTAAGACAATAGGATCATTGCTAGACCATTTCCTTAAATCAAATCCACCACTTTCAAGAAGACTTTGAAGTTGAGATTGCAAAGCAATAGCTTCTTTAGCAGATGAACAGCCCGTGACTACGTCATCCACATAACTATCGCTAAGTAACACTTTTGCAGCATAGAGAAAGTTATGTTTTTCATCTGAAGCAAGTTGTAAGAGTGCGAATAGCAAGATACGGAGCAGATGATACTCCATATGTAACGGTGTTTAGTTCAAATTCTTGAACAGGAGTGTTTTGAGAAAAGCACCACAATATGCGTTGATAGGATCTGTGATCAGGTGTCACTGCAATTTGCCTATACATTTGTTTTATGTCTGCAATAAGTACAGTAGAATGTATACGAAAGCGTAGAAGTAATGAAACTATGTCTTGCTGTAATTTAGGGCCTGTTAATAATGTTTCATTTAGAGAAACATTATTAGCAGACTTCGCTGAGGCATCAAAGACGACTCGTAATTTCGTGGTAGAGCTTTCGGGTTTTAGTATGCAATGGTGTGGGATATAATAACATAAGTCTGTGTGATTAGAAACACTTTTACTACTCACAAGAGACATGTGTCCAGAATCAAGATAATCCTGCATAAAATTTGAATATTCTAATTTTAATGCAGAAGTTTTATTTACGCGATTTTCCAAGGACAAAAAACGATGCATTGCAGTGGTAAATGACTCACCTAAAGTAGGAATCTCTTCACGAAAAGGTAACGAAACGGTATATCTACTTGATATGTCACGAGTATGAGAATGAATAAAATGTTGTTCGCATTTAATATTCTCTGGGGAATTAAATATTTTTTCAGGTAAGCTTTCAAGTTCCCAAAACCTTTTTAATGTAGAATCAAGTTGCGAATCAAACGACACATGAAATGAGTTTACAACAGCGGGCGTAGAAAGATTAATTTTTCCAGATAAAATCCAACCAAAGATGGTTTTCATTGCGATTGGTTCGCCAGGACGACCATATTTAATAGCGGGTTGTATTATTTGTGAGTAGACATCAGCGCCAAGCAATATGTCTATTTGACTAGGTTTCCTATAATCAGGATCAGCGAGTGGCAGGTTATCTAAATGATTAAAACCTTGAGTGGTAATGTGACTAGACGGAATATCATTGCAGATAACTGGCAAGACCATTGCCTGTATAATGAAACTGGGATGGTGTCTAAACAGCGGAGTTACTTGACACATAGTCATGCCACTACAAGCGGGTGAAGAAGTGCGACCAATTCCTTGAATAGGAAGAGAACATTGAGTGAGCGGTAGATTAAGTCTGTTTAGACATCTTTCAGTAATTATTGAAATTTGACTGCCATTGTCAATAAGAGCACGACATGTTTGAAAGTTACCTTTAGCATCACAGATAGATACCAAAGCAGTAGACAAAAGAACTGTAACTGGGGCAAGAGCACTAGCAACAACTTGAGGTGTGTCAGCAGCGGAACCATTATCGGTAGAATTGAAAGTCCCAGTTGCTTCGCGTGGAAAATGTAGCAGCGTATGATGGCGTTTTTGACATATGCGACAAGTAGATTGGGAAGCACAAGTCGAGAAACTGTGTGTTCCAAAACAATTTACGCAACGTTTACCTTATTTAATAAAGTTAACCGATCTTGGGGTGACTTACTTAAAAATGAATCGCATTTAAAAATAGAATGATTAGCCTTGCAAACAAAGCAAGGTGTTTCATGAGACTTTGTAACAGCCGTTGCTGAACTAACATTGTTTTGAGAAGATGTGTCCACCACAAGGGATTGTTGTTTGGATTTTATAGAAGACTGTGTATTTGTTTTTGAGAAAATGATCGACCAAATCTTTCAGTATTAGGGCTTGAATGCTGAGAAGCATTAGAACAAAGATGTGATGTCATAGTACTAGATTCCAAAGCTTTACATTGATCGGTCAAGAATTTGCTTAACTGCTCATATGTGGGCATTTCCGTATCGCTATAACGCATTTCAAAATGTTTTCTAGTACTGGGATCAATTTTCTGCATTAACCAATTAAATAAAGTAAAATTCCACAAGTCAATAACATTATATTTGTTAAGCGCGGAAATATTTTCTGAAAATATATTCAAGATAGTACGAAGAGAACTTGCGGAATCCGCTTTAGCTTTCGGTGAATTGAGAATATTTCCCCAGTATGTCGAAATAAGTAAGCGTTTGTCGTCATATCTTGTTTCTAGAGATTTAAATGCAATATGATAATTATCAGATTTGAATGGCAATTGCTTAAGGTGGCCATTCCCTAGAAAGAGACATCCGATAGGGAAATATTTAAAAAATTGATCGACTTACCTGTAGGAAGGTCAATTTTAATTTTCCGAGCTTTTCTTCCGAAGATAATTACACAAAGTAGTATCACACTTTCGTGATCCATCGAGGTACATGTTTTTAAAGTAAACAGAATTATAACCCAAACAAACATCCCGCCACAGCATATATTGTATGAAGCCCTCACTTCGGCTTTTGTCTATTTTACCAAATTGCACTGGGAGTTTTTTCCGGGGAGGGAGGGTTGTAATTATCTTCGGAAGAAAAGCTCGGAAAATTAAAATTGACCTTCCTACAGGTAAGTCAATCAATTTTTTAATTTTCCTTCGCTTTTCTTCCTCGATAATTACACAAAGTAGATGTTTAAAGAAATGTATATGTGCAATTTGGAAATATTATATTAACTAATCTGTAGCAATACCACTCTACAGTTACAATTAATTGACATTATTATGTAATTATTCCAATAAGTCTAACGGTTAGATATATAATATACCAGTTACAAGTACCACATGCACTTGCTATTTTAATAACTAAGAAAATCTAATTTAATATTAATAAGGTTTATGTTCTATCAGTGTTTGATCTAAACAATATTGTTTGTGCCTAATTTTGGCACAGCATTGGCGAAATTATTGTTATCTTGAGTCACCGGTAAATTGTAAAATTTGTAAGAGCAGCAGAAAGACTCATCCACCCTACTGAATTTCTAATTGTGTCAATATCGACTCCTGCTATGACCTGAAATAATAATTGTGTCTACGCCACTGAGTTGTTTAGAACATTTTTTAGCCATAGGCTTATCTTTTAGAAATTTTTATGTTATCTAAATTAATTTCTGAAAAGATTTCAGATCTGTAAACCTGTTTAAATAACTTAAAACAATGTGAGGGTCCCAAGTAAATTTGTACTTAGGATGGGGTGGGAGCTTTATTAATCTTATTAATAATTTCTTTTATTTTGATGTTTGAAACAAATTGTTTTTATTCGGTGCCCCGTTGATAACGTCAATAAGTATAATTTTCATTATTATTATTTTTTGTGTGTGTCTAAATTTAATTCCTCAGCGGGGCTGTTGTTCTAGAGAGTTAATGAAGAATGAAGGGATGTTATGCTATTTTATATTTCGGAATTTTTGGTTCCGTTTCAAAACGCCTTACAAATATACAGTTTTTAATATCACCCCAATTGATAATTGGTATTCGTCTTCTCAGAAAAGCCCCACTGACGATTTACCAATTGTTGGAGCAAATTACTTCCAAACAGTAAATGTCTCTCATGAGTGCGGGTAGGGAAAGCCATGCGAAGTGTGAACACTTCGCGTTGTAATGAGAAACAAAAAACGAACTTAAGTTCGAGGGCCTTAATGAATTTAAATCCTTCTATTCAATTATTGTAGGATTTGGGAGCATTGAAAGTTGTCAGCAACTCCAGGTAATTAATGTTCATTCCAGAACCTATGTGTGCATATTTCATTATAAACAGCATCCTAAATTGTCTTTGGTACACCACCGACAATTTTGCAAATAATAATAATTATTATATTATAACTATTATTATTATCATTATTGTTCTCACCATTATTATTATTTGTTTAATGTTATTACAATTATTTGGAAAAGTCTTGAGCGCCCATCAGTTACATTACAACAGAGAGCAATGTATTTGTTTTAATTTTTGTAATGTATTTGATTCATCTGGAGTTTTCTGCTAGGCTTACAGCTGTTAACTTTCCAGTGCTTTCAACTATTTCTCATATGAGGCAAAATTAATGTCTCTAAAAGAATTTATAGATATATGTTATTCTTTCAAAATGTTCGTCTGTTAGTTGAAGTGTTAAGGTCTATATATCAATATATATATTGTTATTGAATTCGACAAACCCAAATGGCTGTTTTTGGATTGTAACTACTTTCTAGCATAATTAAAGTGAAGCCTAACAATGTTTAACTTGTTTTGATGACAGTTCATTTTTGCGATGCATAAGAAGAGGGAATGAAATAATTCCAAATAATTAAAGTAAATGAATCAGTTTAGGGAATAAAATATATTGATATGTGTAATACTTCATATGTATATGAAAATCTTATAAGTTAATGCCTCGTAGGTCCTCTTATGAATCGGTCACAGTTTATGTTTATTTTTCATAGTCGCATCCCACCGATTCATAACCCAAACAAACCAAGTATCTAGAGACTGTATATATATATTAATGTAAACAAAGTATGAAACTATAGCAAGTTATTAATTTGTCATCCAATTACATGACGGATTATTTGGTAGCACTGAAATAATGAATAACTGTTTCATTAAGTATCATAGTAAGTGTACAGGGATCCGTGCATTGCATACACTAATTTTTGCTTGAATATGTCGCATATATCATCTATAAAGGTGGTAGGGGTTAAACACCTCTCAGAAAATTAGACTAACAATATTTATTTCTATTAAAATACGCTAGTTATAACATAAGGTCGAATTTATTATGCGACATACACCGATGTTAGGTTTGTGAAACAATCAGTTCACCAAGTTCTTTTGTCACCTGGGCTGCCGAAATCTGTTTGTCTCAGCTTCCCTCATCTCTCCGATGATCTTGCCCACTGGAGACGCATTGTATACTTTTTGTTTGATTTGCGAATGCATGTATCATAATAAAATATGCGCCTTTCAGATTGATATTACTGAAAATATGTGTTATTTCTATTATAATATTACGGTTTTATAATATTCAGGATTTAATATTTGGCACTCGAATATATTTGTTTAGGAGAATGAAGTTTTAATATAATTCTAAATCATTGTTCAGTCCTCCGTTGAAAAATACGATGATAGTAACTCCTTTTCAACTTTACATCATTTATTTATCACACTTTTATCTAGAAACTAATTCATAGTTAGTTTATTTATTTATTTATTTATTTTTTTGTTATTCTAGTTATTTAATATTGAGCACTGACAACAGTTTTGAAAAATTTTGCTGCAAATTTTATTTTGCAAGATTTTATCAACTTTTGGAGTTTTGAAACGTTGAAACTCAATTTATGTAAAATATCCCAATTGATCGCAAATTGACAATAATTCCTGTTATTTCACTAGTTCCTAGGCATTGCAGGTATTGACCTCTCCCCCCTGGATCGCTCCCTTTTCACTGATAATGAGTTTTCTCTGAGGAGGGGCAGTAGGACTTAACAAATTTCCTTCTTATTTATTTTTCCATAACCTCTGATATACCTATTTCCGAAGCGATGTTTTTCCTGCCGTCTATGCCCTAATATGAAATAATCGGCATTTGTTTGAAACCTGTTAGATATGTAACACATATTGTGAAAGTAAATTTTTGTTTTTATTTCATGTTGACAGTTATTTTTCAACATTGAATTCCTGGGTAGTATAACGACTACTCATGTAGATATTTTAATATTTGGTTTTGTTTTATAATAGTTTGACGAATAGAAAATATGATGTGCTACGCAATACATACTTTATGGAGTATACTTTATGCACTCTTAAGTATTACTATTACTATTATTATTATTATTAACTATTATTATTGGTACTGACTTTTTAAGGAGTATAACGACACAGCTTAGGTTGGTAACGTGGCTGCTGTCGGGCACGGGGCCCCTAGAGGCCAGCGTATTATTATTATTATTAATATTATTAGTAATGAACTTTTAAGGAGTAATAACGACTCAGTAGGCACTGTATTCACTTTTAAGTAGTATAAAAATTACCTTATTATTATTATTATTATTATTAATATTGAGTTTTTAAGGAGTATAACGACTCAGTATGCACTCTTAAGTAGTACCCGTATAACCAAGTGATATAGGTTTCCATGGACTATATAGATTAATATAAGTATAATCTATAAAGATTTCTCGATAAAGATTTGAACTATATAGCGTATTTATAGTACAACTAAATATTTCCTGTATAGATATATATCTATTTAATCTGTACAGAGAATATAAAGCATTATCTGTATATATTTTTCCTGTACAGAATATATGATTTACATTTATAGCAGATATAAAGTATCGTTATATTATCGATAACTCATTAATATAGGTCCTGTAAAGTTCTCCGATAAAAACATTACTGTTAGGGAAATGTATTACAACTTTATTAAGTCTATATGTCATCTATAGATATTCTATACTAAATAGATATCAAGTCTTTACATAATCGATACTAATTTTTCCTCATTTATCGCACATCTTGAGTAACATTAAATTATAGACATCATCAACCAAAATAACCTCAAAATCTTTGTATGTTTACAATGTAATTTTGATGTGCCTCTATTGTTATTTGGATATAATCGAGTATATAACAATCTTTTAACAAGTTTAAAGAAGTAGCCCAGTCAACCTAATTTTAGTAGTTACATAACTAGATGAGACTTAAAAAAGAACTGCGTTTTATTGCAAAATACTGTCCTAGTTTCGTATTTGTGCCCGCTATTCCTAACATAGTCATTATATGGTAATATTTTTTCTTTGTTACATATGAGTGCTATAAGTAAAATGGTATTGACGCAATATTTATAAAATAATGTTTTATAAATCATACAAAACAGAAATTCATAAAATTGATGAACATTTCTGACATCAGCGCCAAATCACCATTTCCGTATTCACCTCATACCAAAGTTCTGGTAGTGTTCTGTATAATGTGGTAAATTTGTATTTGTTACAAAAAAATGTGATGCCCTGCAAATATTGCTGTTCCATTATATCTTCATATGTTAAACATACCTTTTGTATAAAATTTATGTTTTATAAAATACTGTACATATGATAAATTTATATATGAATTCATGATAATCAATACATTCCTGTAGATGGCGCATCTAAAATTACTAATCCAACTAATCGTTGTTCTGTTGATGTTTTCCTAACCTAAAATAATATTTGCGTTCTGTGATTTCTTTAAAATGCCTAAAAACAAATATGTAGATTTGTCTTATAGACAAAAACGAAGGCGAATTAACGATGCTATTCATCAAGTTGAGGCTGTCAACAATGAAGAAATAAGTTCTACAAGTTGTGGAATATATCAGGTGAGCTGCAGTGATAGTAATAAAACAGTTCCTGTCGTTACTGATGGGCGAGTTAATGAAATTATTCCTGATGTTAACTTAATTAAAACGACAACAATGAAACATTTGATGTCAATAATGGGACCAGTATACATAACACAACTAATACAAAATATTTTGTTGGAGAACAGCGTATTTAGGTAAGTGTAAATATACACCATGTAAAGTGATAAAGGGGACCAGTCAGAAAACAATAGGAGCGATGGCGAAGATAAGGATGGCGTATAAGGCATTTGTCCTGCATCATATCTCTGCTCCACTATTACGGTCTCGTCCATCTCGCTTGTTCGCTCAGTTTTTGCTAACATTTGGCCCCCTTTATCAGTTTGGATATTGTATTTTTATTGTAGTAATTTCTCTTAAAGTCACATTTTTCTACAAATACACTATAAGTAGGTTGTTTTTCGGATATTGTAGCTATCAAAGTTATCTTGAGTTGTTCTAATATATAAAGCGTTTCACGTCAACACTCCCATCATATTCTGTAACTACAAAGTACCTACCAACTGAAAATGAAATGAGAGCATATGGAGCATTTATGTTGCTAAACTTTATTGCTATAGATCTTACAAAGAAAAGACATTAGCATTGTCAAGAAGTGATTACAAAATGTCCAGGTAGATTAAAATAAAATTATGTAAATATAATTTTTTAGGTATTGTTTGTAAAGAAAACTGGAGGAAATTTCCACAAAGAATTAGAAATTAGATCAATGAAAAGAATATTTGCAGATATATTGGCAAAGGATTGTTCCTGGCTGGGACAAAGGAATAATTTTAAAACCTGCAATTTAAAGACCATTAGTATAATAAAAGGTAAAGTATAGCATTGAAATTTGTAGATGGCATTATAATAGGTCGTCTTTGTTTTTATTATTGCAAATTTAAATTATCTAATATAATGATTAAAAAAAAAACAATCTAAATTCAAATAAATATGTATCTTTATTCTGGCAGTGGAATATCTGTTTGTGACCTTATATACATATAGATGCTGAAGAACGCCTTATTAGTTTCAATGACATCCTATTGCTTTCGTCTAATTGTAATAATTATTAAGGTATGTAGCACTCGTTAAATTTAATACTACCTTTACACGTCATTTGACTCTATATTGCAATATTCAGTATTTAGTGTTTCAATTGTCGTTTTGGTAGTAAGTTGATGTTTTACAACATTTATCACCTAGGCACGTGAAACTTAGGACATTTTTCGATATTCAGTAATTGTCACTATTCTATAGCCGCGCTTCCATTTTACACGAAATTCTGTTTATTTTCACATTTTGTATCATTACTCAGTTGTTGGTATGTTTCTTTAATTTTCTGCAAGTGAGTTTAAAGTTTTTTTACCCTCGCTTCTAATCAACTGCACTAGCTTGGGAGTAAGATCACTTTGTACTCAGTTACAAATTGAGATGTTTAATTGTTTATTTGCTAGATTAGAAAAATAATAATAAATTTTCAGCAACTTCAGTGTAACAGAAAGAATAACAATTAAGGTCACAAAATATATGTTAAGATACTGTGAGTACAGAACACACTAAAGAGATTAATTAGGTTAGGTTTTTGCACAGACGTTTTACTCATTGAGATGGTTTTTCTTTTGTACAACTGAGTAGTGATGTATTCAACTGAGATGAGTATACTCACTGCACATTTGACTCGCACTCAGTTATGTGTGCCAAAGGAAAGCGACATATTAACTGTGTTCACCTGTGGTAGTGATAAAGTAACTACAGAGTACAGTACACCCAAAGTAGCTGGCTGACTATTGGATGCACAGTAGCAACTATTGGTCAATAACTATTTTGATTTTTTCATGAACAACCCTATCTGCTACTTGTACACGAGATAATAATGGTTTGGTCGTCTATAGGTATCTAACTTTCTTTATTTGCTTATTATTTTGACCACAAAACTACTTTTGGTGTATTGTGGTGACATTAGCTGGGAAGTATTTAAGTCTACGAAAATGTTACAAAAAGTACTGTGCACTCAGTAATTATAATAGTAATATTAATTACTTAATATATACGATCATAATATTGAAGGCTCAATATGTATTTAGGTGTGGCTGCCTCCATATTTGATATCTGCGACAAAGACTTTGAAGAAATCTGTGCTGAATGGTTCAGGCAAGGAAAGCAACGATATGAAAAAGATGGCTGAATAAATAGATATATAAATACTATTTATATAGTTCAGTGGCGGCTGGTGAAATTTCAATATTTTTTCTCGTCTGTGACGCATGGGACTCATACGAAATATGGGAAATAACATCTAGAGAAGCACTTTCCTAATGACCCCTCAAAAATTTTGAAAAAACAGTTTGCGAAAAATTTTTTCAAAATTCGGTGTCCTCCCCCTGGGCACCCGTTCCATTTTTTTTTTTTTTTTTGCATATACATTTGACTTCATAAAAATATAACAATATGTTTTGGAGTTTATGAAAATATTTTCACTACTAACTGAGATACAACGAATTAAAATTTTGTAATTTGTTAAACTATAAATTACAAAATTTCAGTTCATTCTTTTTCAGTTAACAATGAAAATATTTTCATAAACTCCAAAACGTATTGTTGTATTTTTATGAAAAGTAAAATGTATGACAAAAAAAATATTAAGCAGGAGTCCTTAGACCAGGAGAGGCTACCAAATTTGGAAAAAATTTTTCGCAAACTGCTTTTTCAAAATTTTTGAAGGGTCGTTAGAGAAGTGCTTCTCTAGATGTTATTTCCCATATTTCATATGGGTCCCATCCGCCACAGACGAGAAAAAAGTATTGAAATTTCACCAGCTGCCACTGATATAGTTACATTATATGTTTGTTATTTTATGTTTGAATACATTTTATTTATGTTTTAATATATGCAGAATTTTAACATTGTAATTAAAATTAAAGAACAAGGTTATTTTGTTTATTTTTAAATCTGATAGGGGCAGAGATAAAGTTAGAAAAATGATATATGTGTTAAGGGAATTTTTATCTTGTGTTTGCATTTATATAAAATAATTTGTGAAATCTACAGATTATTTCTCAAATTGAAATATATAAGAAATGTTATTGTAAATGTAAGACGAAATTTTAAGAAGTGCTAACATACAATATACTTTTTCCATCATAGTAATTATTGCTTGCTTTTAAGGTGTAAAAAAAAATGAACCTCAAGTATACTCGGAAAAAATATTTTTTTTTTGTCTGACAAAATTATTGTAAATTGGGAAAAATGTATTATGAACGTGTAATATTAAGAATATGTATGGGTAGTTATAGAAAAATGTTGATGTACCAACTTCTATAATGTCCGTTTCTTATTCGCACAAAAGGTATACTATTCTAATTTGGATAATCTGTGCATTAAGGGTGATTTGTGAAATTTTGGTTCATCCATTTATCTTTGTATTTAATGTGTGGGACCAAGCTGTACTTTTGGGGATGATTAATGACTGATGACTAGTTGAAGAAGTTTTTGTATATAAAAAAAATTGGAATAGAAATTTGTGAAAAATGTTTTTCCTCGGCCTGCAAGTATTTTCAAATTATTTTCCTCAGTAATGAAGAAAATTGGTCAACACAGATATCAAATTTCATTAAGAAAATTTCGATTTTTTACAAAACTGCACATTTTGATGAAATTTTATCTTTGATTGGCTTTTAATTCCATAGTTTAAAATGTAAATATGAAACATCTAAAGTTTTTAATGCGTCAAATATTTTCACAAAATAATTATATATACCTACATCGAGGTGAGGGAAACTTTTTTCGTGAATTTTGATTGAATTTTTTTTTTGCAAGATGTCTTCAATTAGTCTTGGTAATCATGGCACTAAAGTATGACTTGTTCCCGATGTTTCAATACAAAGATAAGGGATAACCTAAATTTCATTGGTCACTCATCCATGAAGTACAGTAAGTAAATTGCTTCCCATGCATTACGTAAACGGGTGATAACAATTCTGAAGCATACAGGTCGTTGGTATCTCTATTTATCATAAATAATGAGTCGCTGGAATGAAGGAGTTCCATAAATAAATAAGTACTGATATCTTATAATTACCATACCTGAGACGTAACTGTTACTTATTAAAGAACCCAAACTTACTCCGTATTTACATATAGGATATTAAACTAATTTATAAAAGATATATAATAAATTTATAACGGTTATGCACTTGTTTTATAAATATTTAGTAATAATAATGTAACAAACTTCCAAAAATATTATATAACAGTAATAGTTTTTAGTGCTGACATTAGTCAGAGGTGGTACTCTACAAGGACTCTATTTTGGACATAACTGTTACTTACTGAAGAACGTATATTATCTAATGATTATATAATAGTTACTAGATTTGGTTGACTGGGAGGGAAGTACTTCTCTACATATGTTTCTAAAGCAAACAAAGTATTTTTTTATTATACAACGTGGATCCGAGTTCCTATTATGCAGAGCTCGATGAAGTGCATCAAGGAAGATATTTATAAAACATATCTTTATTGACAATGGATCCGTATGTGATTAATTTAGAACAATATTCTACAGACCTATCAGATTTTACTAAGATGTATCCAGATATAATAACATATCTGTGCACACCAAGTGCTTTTACCATGGAAGAAATGAAAGCTTATAATACATTTTCAGTAAACGTTGATATAAATAGTTAGTAGAACTAAATTTTTACATAATCAATGGTGGAACCCCTGTAAATATAATTTTATTTGTAGTTTTTAATTGATGTTAAGGATATTTTACTTGTCGTATAAACTAAAATAGAAAAAATAAATCCAAAAATACATTATTTTATTATTTATCGAGTTATTTATTAATAGGTTCACATAATATATAACAAAAATTCTATGTGGCACAATAAATCATAAATTTCTTTATTAGCATTCTGTCACACAAACTGTAAATTCTCAACTCTGCGATTCTTCAATGTCCTTATCACATGATTGAAACTTTTCTCCATCTGTAATAATAGATTATTATACCTTATGAATAAAAATTCCCTTTAAACCCTAAAATTAAAAATTAAATTCTCCATGTCGCATACAAATTTCGTTTCAAAATTCCCACGCTGCGGACTTTCAAATCTGTCTGTCATTTGGTACCCTTTCAGCTCATCTTTTTCCTCTTCGAACTCTTCCTGACCATTGAGATTATAAAGAGCTTGTAATGTAAGTGTAGCCGACATTTTTTTTATAGAATCCAAATGGAATTGTTATTGTCGATTAATGATGCTGGATATCTTAAATTTAATACAATGATATGTCTCTTTAACATATGCATATATTGAATTCAATTAATGAACAATACTTGAACTAAAATGTTTGAAACACATTCTAGCATGCTTTATTTTCCTTCAGGGGGTCAATTCTCGAAATTATTCCTATGGGAAATAAGATTTTTGGAACGTGTAAATTGTATTCTTGACTAGTTCTATGATATTATTTTCTGCTGGAAATGATCAGGTGAAGTAATTCCACTGATTTGAATGGAAAACAATCTCATAGGATCAGTCAAGAATACAATTTGCACGTTCCAAAAGTATCATTTCCCATAGGAATAATTTCGAGAATTGACCCCCTGGTAAATCTTCTCTTATTTTGACGGAATTTATCTACAATGGTCTTTCAAAGAATTCATTATTTTTTATATTTGGGCCATGCATAGAAGGAACTCTGCAATTGAGTTACTGCTTAAATTAATTAATAATGTGTGACTGACAATTATTTTACCAGAATAATCTAATCCCTTGATCCCTGGCTGCATTACTACAACAATTTATCACTGCACAAAAAGAAGGCATGTCTGCATTTATTTTAAGAACTTCTACTTATAACAGCGTGCAATATCACAATTAATGTTTTATTACATCACTTATTATTTAAAGTCAGATGTTTTTCTACACTCAAAATTGTTTAATTCGTTTTTGAAAATGTGAGGTTATTATAAATATGTATATACAATAAGCTAGATTTGATCACAAGGCCAGGTAGCGCAGGGAGCAAAGACACTAGTGCACTGAAATTGTAGATATGCGTCGTAGGTTCGCATCCCACCAGGATCCCAGGTAAGTGAAATGATATCTGAATGTTTCTAAATAAGTTTATAAGTACAGTAGAAATTATAAAGTAATATGTGCAACAAATTCCCGAAAAAATACATACAGAACAATTATTTTTTTCATTTAATTATTATTTTATTTGCATTTTATGTGCTTAAATACACCAAAGATATATTGACGTATACATGACTAATAATCTACGCGTTGTCTAAACTCAAAATATATCGTGACGATATCGAATCGATAAATGCCTACTTTATTCAATCTATATCCAGAATGTATTCAAACCCGTATCGTCGCTGTACCAAAAGAATATAGGCTATCTTTATCGAGTAAAGGTTTTCATATATAGACCCGATACAGGTTCTATACAGTTTGGTTATACGGGTATAAAGACTACCTTATTGTTATTATTATTAGTATTAAGTTTTTAAGGAGTATACCCACACAGCACAAGGCTGTCCGAGGGACGTACTATGGCAAAGACCATTTAGGATTTGGGCTTGCCTATGGACGTCCCAATATCCCAATATGTATGCTTTTCGGCACTCTTTTGGTCATCCCAATGTCACAACTTGGTACCAGATAAAGGCAATACGACGGACGTCCTGAAGGATGTCTGAAGCTCATAACTAGGGACATACCAGGATATTTCGGGACGTCGTAAGTACTACGAATGGGCATCCACAGGGACATTAGAGGATGTACAAAGTACACACTGAAACGTCCCAGAACATCCTAATATTATATTTTCTTATATTTCAATATATTAACCATCGCCAAAGAAACCACATTTTTACAAAAACAAAAAACTAAAAATATTTTCTATGCATGGACCGAAGTGCTACCTACTTATAATTATATATAAGTAGGTAGCGCATAAATCCACATATATATTTTATGTTCTTTGTAAAATTGTAATTTCTCTGATGATGGTTAATACACTGAAACAATATAAAATATTATACCTATTTCACATTTGAACTGACCGAAAAACCCAAGGAATTACTCATCTAGTTATTTGATATAAACGGTCAAGAAAATAAAATCAGATATAAGACAGACTTTAAAAACAAACTCACACTTGTAATGTCAAACTACTTAAAAAAAACTACTTCGAAAACCATAGAATAACAAAATAAGTATGTTGCACATAACTCCATAAATATTTTGTTTTTTGCAAAATTTTATTTCTGTCGAAGGTTAATAAAAAAATTACGCATGAAGCTATTTGAATTATCAGTCAAGAAATTAAAAACACCTAGGGGTTATAAGAAGCTAAATATATTCAATATTTAAAGACAAAACTCATTTGTAACACCAAAAAGCAAACTTCTTAAAAGAACATAAAATAACAATTTTCAAACTGAATTATATGAAAACATATTTTTTTATCAAGTAATGTGTTCCTACTTCTCTACTCTCTTCATTGCCTCGCTCTTCTTTTTGCCCTGCTCGGATTCTTTTAAACACTTCCCTGCTTTGTACCTATTTCATAATATTATAGGTACCCATTCATGGTTGCATCTAAAATAAACATTTACTTATTATTTGAATCAGCATTATCAAAAAAAATTAGTCTATATGAAAACTGGGTAAGATAAAGATAATATAGAGAACATCGAGGGATAAAGGTTTAAATTGAAGCTCTAATAAGAATAATTTGTCGCATTATAAAATGCAATCCTGTATTACGACTTCATTTTAATGCATTATATCTGTCTTCCATACAAGTCACATATGGCCGTGGATGCGAAGCCATTTACATAACACCATTCATAAACCAATAACCGTTTTGTGCAATTTACTCAAAAGGAAACAATATATCAGGATCAGGACAGATTTGCAAATAAACTGAAATTTATCCACGCATGTCCTGTCTGATACATATTTCCCTTTAAGAGTGTAATGAAAGTTTCAAACAATTATCTTGAAGCAAAATTATTTTTATTTACCTATTTTCATACACTGTTCATCGTCAAACTTCACAACACTAAGTACGACCTGGTTCACAATCTCTCTCCAACCTGGCTTCGTAACATTCAATTCTTGGGCCAAATAAGCTTCATTTTGTGGGTTTGTTGGTCATTGAAAATAAGGGAGCCAGAATTTTTGTTTAATACTGTAAGTTTTCTATAAAGTTTCCTCTTTTTAGTTTCCCTTGGCATCCTGAAAGTTTACAAAATTGTATTAAATTTGGGAAGTTTTATAGGTTATGTTATTTTTACATGCATGGCTTGTACTTACTTTCTATAGTGTCGAACAAAAAAGTCTCAAATAAAACTGAATCAAACAGATAAAAAACAATCAAAAGTGTTAAAAATATTTCCTACAACCACTAATAATTTATATTATTTGATGTAGAGAAATTAACTGATATTCCATGCAAGCTTGTTTTGAGTTTACACTTTACACTAAATAAGAAAATAAGAATACCAGATACAATAGAAAGTGATAGAAAGTACAGGTTTGTGAAATTAGATATGGCCGCCGGAAATCGTAATGGCGCCTTATTTGAACATATTAAAGATGAATATTGGGTTACAGTTTAAGGAGATTTAGGGCCCTTCACTGGACGTCCTTTTTTAATCCCGATGTCAATTCACAGTTAATGCCAAAATGAAACCAGTTCAGGATATCCTCTTGGCCTCCTTTTGAAGGATATCCTGGGATATCCTAAATGGGACGTCCATTTCACTATCTACTTTACGTACTGGGATATCCAGGTACTTCAATTTGACATCCCATATCCCGATTGTGCTGTGTGGGTAACGACTCAGTGTGCACTATATTCACTTTTAAGTACTATAAAGCTACCTTACACACAGAAATATTTTAAAAATTGTTTTGATTTTTATTGCATTTTAACGAATACAAAATAAGATGTGCTGTGCAACAATCATTTTGTTGTTATTATTATTATTACTTATTTTTAACGAGTGTAACGACTCAAGATGTGCAATATAATGTATATTTAATTTTTTAAGGAGTATAACGAGTCCGGATGCACTATATACAGCAACAATCATTTTATTGTTATTATTATTATTATTATTTAACGAGTGTAACGACTCGAGATGTGCAATATAATGTATATTTAATTTTCTAAGGAGTATAACGACTCCGGATGCACTATATACAGCAAGAATCATTTTATTATTATTGTTATTATTAAGGAGTATAACGACTCCGGATGCACTATATACAACAACAATCATTTTATTGTTATTATTATTATTTTTAACGAGTGTAACGACTCGAGATGTGCAATATAATGTATATTTAATTTTTTAAGGAGTATAACGACTCCGGATGCACTATATACAGCAACAATCATTTTATTATTATTGTTATTATTAACGAGTGTAACGACTCGAGATGTGCAATATAATGTATATTTAATTTTTTAAGGAGTATAACGACTCCGGATGCACTATATACAGCAACAATCATTTTATTATTGTTATTATTATTATTTTTAATGAGTGTAACGACTCGAGACGTGCAACATAATGTATATTTAATTTTTTAAGGAGTATAACGACTCCGGATGCACTGTATACACTTTTTTAGTAGTACCTATAACAATTGCCTACTTGTCTTGATTATTATTATTGTCGTTATTACTATTAATATTATTGTCATTATTACTATTATTATTATTATTAATTTTACTATTATTATTGAGTTTTTCAATTAGTACTTACAGTTGAATCCTTCTTCCCCGTCTTCTGAAATATCAGATGAACTGTCGGAAATTTCCGTTCTTAGCCATTCAAGTTTTTTCACTAACTTATCAAATTTCTTTCTTTTATACACTTTGGAGTCTTCGTTCACTTCACTTAGTCTCTTCGGCATTTTTAACACAGTAAATTCACTAAGCTTTAACACTTTTTAATAATGTAAATATTTAGTCTGCTTTCGATGGGTACAAAAGGCGAAGTGAGGGCTTCATACAATATATGCTGTGGCGGGATGTTTGTTTGGGTTATAATTCTGTTTACTTTAAAAACATGTACCTCGATGGATCACGAAAGTGCGATACTACCTTGTGTAATTATCGAGGAAGAAAAGCGAAGGAAAATGATTATTTTTAGCTATAACTTTTTTTTCTTAGTACGTATATTTAAAAAAAACCATAAGAGTACCTAAGTAGAACCATAACAAAACTATTACTATGAATTTTCACTCAATAATTTTAGTGGTTTGCAAAATAGCTCGATTTAAATTTAAAAATTGTGTTAATCTCCCCATTTCGTAGTTTTAAATCGAGCTATTTTGCAAACCACTGAAATTATTGAGTGAAAATTCATAGTAATAGTCTTGTTATAATTCTACTTAGGTACTCTTATATATTTTTTAAATATACGTACTAAGAAAAAAAAGTTATGGGCAAAAATAATAAATATTTCCCTATCGGATGTCTCTTTCTAGGGAATGGCCACCTTAACTAGTTTTAGAGGTTCATCAGACAGGGCACTTATTAAATATTGGAATTTATCTATGTCTGACAGTTTTGTACTACTGTGTATTAATGATATAAATAGGTCATGAAATGAAGTCCAATCAATAGGATTCCCTGAAAATTTAGGTATGGGCATTTATTCTGGTAGACGAACATTATTTTGATGATTTTCAACATTAATTTTTTGATTTGCATTAACAACTGACTTCATATTGGTTAATTGTATATTAACAGTTTGAATGTTATCGTACAAATCATCTATTTCTTCTACCATTGAATTCAGTTGGTCCAAATTTTCAGTAGAAAGTTGACTTAATTTTAGCAATTTACGCTGTTCCTGAAAATCCTCGTAAATGAGGTTAGATCTTTTAAATTTTGCATAAAACATAGAGTGTGTTGAAGTATCTGTCATGACATTAGATGAATATTCTGACACAGCGGTCAATTTTTTATTTACTATATTAAGTACATTCTCTTACGAAGTCCTCAAATTTCATTTTGTAAGAATTGATATGCTCGTCAATATATTATTAACTATAAACAAAATTGCAAATTGATTTTATGTACCTACTCACAAATAGAAATTATTTCTCACTAAGAAAATAAATATATTAGCGGCAGGTTCAGAAAAATACAACTAGTCAACTAGTGTGCTGGTGTCAAATTAAATTTATTCGAGAAATGTCAGTTTTGAAGTAATTTATGAAAATGATTTGAAAATGGACAAGAGGTAGAGGTGTTTCAGAATCTCATAAGCCGCGAAATGCGCAAAAGGCAAAGTTTAATCTGAGTTATAAGTATGTTTTTGAAGACACTGGAGCCTGTCTTGCTGTATACATAAACAAGAGCTCGGGATAAATTGTAATCAATAAATATAATATTTTTAAGAAGTGTAACTGAGTCAACAGGACCGATTATGTCTCTGCGCATATGAAGGTCACGGCTCATGAGGTTTAAAAACACCTCTAAAACTGGTTCTGTTATCTTTTAAAATATCCGGCTCGAAGGACCAAAATGTATATCACGCTGGATTTATAATCTCGGCAAAGGACCAGTCAGCTAATGCACTGACAACAAGAGTAATTAAATTAAGCGGCAAAATGGCAAAAATTATAGACATAAACTACCTTAAATTCACTGATGTTGGCTTTCTTCTGGTTGGGCCCAACAATGTCCAGTGGTAGTTCACAAGAAGAAACACTATTATTCTGAATGTAGTAGCACTTTTATATGGTTTTAAACGCGGTTTTTGAATTGAATTATTATTATTTTTGTTTTTATTGCAAAAAAAAGTATTTGAATTATATATGTTATTTCAATAATAATTCTTGTTGCTATGAGAAAATTTAAAACTTAGTTACGGAGAAACAAAACAAAAAATGCACAGTTGTGTTGTGCGAACAGAAATCGTCTCTATTTTCATTGGCAGTAACTGCCTGGAAATTACAATCTTTACTAAGTTGTGTAAACAAGTATCTGTAAATATTGATCAATTGAATCTCCAGGCTGCTGTTTTCTTGTTGTTAATCGATGTCTTGCGAAAATTTCATTTTTAGGTTTTACGTAGAGAGTATTTAGAATTTCCAGGGCATCTTTATAAGTTAAACATTCAGCGATATACTCAAAAGTTGTAAAACTTATATAATTAATAAGAAGTTTTAATTTACCATCGTCATCTAAATTTTCAATGGATAAAATACAGTTTTCAAAAGTCCGCGGCTAATGAATCCATTCTTGAGCTGATTTTGTAGTTTGGATCCGTATCAAATCTCTCTGGTTTTAGGAATTTATCCATCGTAACTTTCGGTGGGATTTATTTATTATGCTGAATAAATTGTAACGAAAATAACCCTTACTAAATTAGGCTCTATTCAGCATAATACAGCTAGACATTTAATTATGTCAGAATATAATAAATAACAAACAAAATGTAGCCTAAGGAACACAAGTCCATTAATATAAACACCACACATTCGTAACTAAATAAATAGGTTATACGTCGAGTGAAGATCGCGCGTGTTTCTATGGAAAGAGGAAAATTGACATTTTATCGGCATCGTAAATCGCATCGGCGAAATCGGAAATTGAGCTCGGCACGAATGAAAGAAAACTGGCATTTTCTGACGTTTCGCCACTGTATAGTATACATAATAAATGGAAGACCAAATGAACCAATATAGGTTTGTTTTGGTTCTAAATTTTCAGAGTTCTAGAACCGTTCCCGTCTTGCGCAGTTTAAGAAATTATGAATTTTATATAAGGTCTGTTTTGGTTTTGAAAAATACCAGTCCTCGGATGTCAGGAACATGCGCAGTTAGTAAGTTCAGGACCCGCTTTACTAACTGCGCATGTGCCTGACGTCCGAGGACGTCCTCGGACAGGCTATTTCTCAAAACCAGAACAAACCTATAGTGTATTGCTCATGACTGTTTCTTTACTGCGCATGACGGGAACTGTTCTAGAACCGTTCTTGTTAGAACCAAACAAAGCTAATACCTGTGGCTAATACAGATATATGCGCGTAAACAAAATACTTCAATCACGCCATTGAAGGTCCCGGGGTTCTGCGTGGCCGCAGTAGAAATCTAGTATTAAAAGTAAAGTATGTTGGTAGGTTTGTTCTGGTTTTGAGAAATAGCCTGTCCTCGGACGTCTGGCACATGCTGCGCATAGCGCATGTTCCTGACATCCGAGGACTGGTATTTTTCAAAACCAAAACAAACCTGGTGAATCAGAATAATTCTTGCGGACGTTATGTGCCGACGCAATTTTTCTTTGATTTGTCTCCCACAGCGGAAGGTCTTGGATTAGTGCAGAATGTCAGAGCCGGTGTCCAGCAATTCTCTCGTTTTTTAACGGTTTTCTTGTGTGTAGTACATTGCGACATAAACAAGTCGTGATACGATAAAGATTAAAGCAATATGGTACTGTTTTGTAAGAGTCGGGGCAAAGTATACCCGGTTTATTTTGAGTAAGTAAGTACCTTCTTGTCTATTCTGTAAAAATTTTCGTTAGGCCATACTTTCCGAGATATCTACTGAACTCTACATGATAAATACTTATGTAGAATTCATTGGATATTCAGGATACAAAATTGTCTAACTTCACCTTTTTTCCGTATTTGTTTTGCGAATTTTAAAGTTTAATTTACTATTTGTGAATCTACCTACATAATTTTAAACAATCCAACATTATGTAACGTTGGCTCAGGTGCACTTTAGTTCGTAATAAGGTATTTGTTGTTTTCACTTCAATTCCATAACAATGAAGTACAAGTTCACTTACGAGTCTATTTAGGTGAGGATGAGGATTACAATTAATGGTTGAAATATACAAATTTTATATATTTTCACATTGTTTTTATATGTTGAATACGACTTCCATCTTCCATGTTGAGATTTGACATTGTAACATAGATTGCACCAGTTCGGAAATGTTCGTTGGTTATTTCGGATATTGTCGTTATTTCTATCTTGACATTTGCAAGGATAATCACTTCGGGTTCGGAGATTATTTTTAGGGGATTTATGGATAATTTCGTTAGTGCGTTCATTGTTTAATATCTACTGAATTAGTTCTGTGTGATATAATTATTTCACCAATATATTGACCCATGTTTCAGAAATATACCTTTTAACTTACATTTTTCTTGCTTTTTTTTAATAAAAAACGGGGGGTGTCCCCCGCCTTCTTTCACAAAATAACTTGAAATTAATTTCATTCTTTTCTGTGATTTCTTTAGGATAGGTTAGTACGTTTTTATTGGGATATCTAATTGTTCATATTTATTTGCGCTGCAGGCACTATTACCGCCGCAGATAAAGATTTTCACTAACTCGTTCGAAATATTTCGAGATTTGCTATGAATATATAGATTGTTACGCGATTTTTTATTGCCTCTCTCGGGTTTTTTTTTTTTTTTCTCTTAAATTTATGGTTCATCCAACAATTTTTTTTTTTAAATATATTCTATTCATCTTATACTTACTCTTCATTACCATTTAGAAAATTTTCAAAATCACGACGAACTAAAGTGCACCAGACCCAAATAAGTAAGCGTGAACTGTAAAATGTGAGTCTAGTCAAATTTAAAAATCTTGGCAATATATGACCATTGAAATGTATTATACTTAAAATAATAGAATGGGGTAGACATCTCAGTTATTTTACTTTTTATGAAATGTAAAACTTGCACTAGCACCAATGCGTAAGTCAGTCTGTAATAACAACAGTGCAAGATATATTATTTGCTAATTTCAATCTGCACAAAGAAAATATGTATATGTCAGTTGTGCAAACAGCTATACAGTAAGCATTTTCCAGACTTACAACAAGAAAGGGACACATCCACTATCGCTATGTGAAATAAAGCCCATGCTTGATTTATTGTTTACTTTATCTTGCGTACACTGTGACACAAGCAATAAACCTAATAAGCAATATGGTATTGATATGAGAAAACTGAACAATCGGTTAAAAATCGGTAACTGCAGTGGAAAAATATGAAGGAGTATGTACTTTGTACCCTTATATTAAGAAAAACATAACCAAACGGACATTTTTGTATGCAAAATTGTAATCAGACGGCAAACTTACTATGTAAATAAAAATAATAATATACCTATTAATTGCTTAAGAAAACATCTTTCAAATTATTTTCATGTTGACTTCGAAAAGGTATTTACCTTGGCTAAAGGCTATTGGCAGAAATCCTCAAATCGAGAAGCTGAGCCCTAGCAATGTGATTTGCAGTGAACATTTTGCTGATACTGATTTTATGTATGAGGGGGGCATGAAACGTCTGAAACCTTATGCAGTTCCAGTTCACCCAGTGCCATGGTAGATATAATATAATTTCGTATCTTCATGATTTCTGGAATAATTCTATAATTTGGTTTTAGTATTGATGTAGATATTCCTAGTACTTCATTTGGAATTTCAACGTATGGTCAAATGGCATCACAGGTGTATATAGAAGCAAATAAAAAAATGTAGATATTTCACAGAGAAGGTACCTATAATTTTAAATTTAAATTTTTTCAAATGTTAATGATTAATAAACAGTAGTTCGATGAGACTGTACAGAGAATAATACACTATAAATACAATATTGCTTATTTTGGTTTGTATGTTTTTTGTTTTTTGTTACTTTTGTATTTTATTGTGTTACCTAATTTAAGTTACTTGTATCAAAGACAAAGACTGAGACTAATCGTTATAATAATAATAAAGTAATAATAATAATAATTAAATTTATTAGGTTAGATATAATATATAGTTACTTCCTTCTCCAATATATTGATTTCTTATTACATTTTTTATAATAAGTTTAAGTTTGATTATAGAAGTTTAAGCTTGTCTAATTTCTTATTTTAAATAACAATAACATTTTGAGATTCATTTTCAAATACTTACATATTTTTTAGTTTTAATGGTTTAATAATACCTTATTAATGGTTTTTTTGTTCAATGTGAATGATACGATATAGTATTTCTGATATTAAAACACAAAAAAATATATTTTCGAATTTTTCATATTACCTTCACCTCCCATAAAAATATATTTACGCCCTGACTGGTTTAACCAAAGCCATAATTGAAACGCACAAACGTGTGAATCTAAAATACATGATTTAATTTTCAATAAAGTATTTAGTGTAAGTTGTTACGGTGTATTTCTTTATTCCTCCAATAATAAATACATTCTACTTTGTCACTGATCTTAGTGATCTTGCAATACTAATATTAGTCTACCTATATTAAATTCACTACTATTTACAACGACCAAAAAAGTATTTTTCAGGTTTCACTTTTAGCTTTTATTCATATTCAAATTATATTTCGATCTCTGAGGTAGAAAATATGACTCCATTATTTGGTCGACTCTGTATTCAACTCTCAATATGATCGTACGTTATCAAGAACGTTTACTAGAAAAAAATTGAAAATGAAATAATTATGTTTTGGGCATGACAACTTTTATGTTCTTTAATAAAAATCAAGACACATGTTAACAGTATAAGAAATGTTAATCTATACCTACACACATTTTTGGTGATTTCTGAAAAAAAAAGGCAAATTAAAAACACTTGCTATAAAAATAGAGCCGGCCCTGACGTTCTACACAATGCGATTGCGCTCCTCCCTGGAGTCGCCATACTTGCGCGAGATTCAATTTGAAGTACAAATAAGTATAGACCATGCAACGACAGCTCGTTGGTATAGACATTGGCATTCCATTTATATGTAGAATTCAGTCACAGAATACACAGAAGAGAAATTCTCAGCATTATAATCAGGGGCGTATTCTGTACTATTGTAGTCAGGTCCGCACTTAGGAATTTGTAATTTAATTTTGTAGAATATACTTTTCAACTTTTCTCAAGAAACCCTATAAAATAATTGTCTCTGAATTTTCTAAAAGTTCCCTTTGTATGTTAGTGCTGAATTTCTCATTTTATAGTACTAATTTTGTAAAAAAAACAGTGAATCACACTAACGCCATGTTAAAAACTAATTTTGACAACTTTACACAGCGTTTAAATAATCATAATTATTACGATACGAAGGGCGTGAATGACTTGCAATATGAACTTTATAAGAACAGCCCATTTTATTAAAATGCATTATTTTACAGTAAATATATAAATTATCATATAATGCCAAACAATGCCCTTTCAATTCAACAATTCTTTAATATAATCTCAAAGCATAAGCATATGTAATTAAAAATTGTTTCCATTCTGCATGTAGAGGAATTTAAATTACCATATTACAATACTTTTCTACAAAACTGTTGAACTGTATTTTAACTCAATGTAATGGAGTTAATCTCATGGGACAATAAATGTCTATTTTTATTCTATATGATTGACTTTATCCCTATATATGATGTGTAACAATTACAAAGATAGGTATTTTGTTTTAATAATAAATCCGTATATTTTAATGCCAATGATGATTAATTAAATAGTAAATCCACCGTCATGAAATATTCAATATAAAATTGTTTCTAAAATACAATACAATAAAATACAATAACGAAGATACCCTATATAGGTACAGAGTATTAGGTCATATGAGAGGTGTGTATAAATTGTTTCACTATGCGTGTAAAGGAATATATAGGTTTGTTTTGGTGTTGAGAAATATCCTGTCCGAGGACATCCTCGGACGTCAGGCACATGCGCAGTTAGTAAAACGCGTTCTGAACTTACTAACTAACTAACTGCGCATGTTCCTGACATCCGAGGACTGGCATTTCTCAAAACCAGAACAAACCATATGTATTGACTGTTATATTATAATTATAGTGCAAAACTTTACTTACGCGATTGATTAAGCACACAAAAATGTGAAGATGTACGAGATCGATGTGGAAACATTATAGTATAGTACCTACGTCTGTGTATCCACGTTCGAACGAATTATGTGGATTAGATGATATGCCAATCTTACTTTAAAATATTATTGAGTTATTTTAAATGAGTATTACAAAACAAATGCAGTCAGGCATTGATCAACGTAAATAAACAGCAAAACAAGCGAAATAAATAAATAGCATCTGTCAATTTATAACCAATAGGAATAGGTTAAACGTAATGTTGCCAGATGAGTTTTAGAAATTACCATAAGGTAAAGTTGTCTTCATATATTTCTAAGTCACATAAAAAATTCCCGTCGAACGAGTCCGCGCGGCGGTATCATTGAATAGGTAAAGATGCCACCTGCCCGCTTTGTACTTACCGCATTTTTTACATGCCTTAGAATTATGAAGACGACTTTACATGAAAATTATTTAATTTTAGTACATAATTTTTTTCATGTAACCATCCCATTTCTCAAGAAATAGAATTTGAAGACATTTGATTTCTGGAAAATGTACCACATGAATATGAATGCTTTTGTGACAAAACTATACAATAATTATTTATTCCTAGTTCATCAGAAATTATTGTACATCTGGCAACTATGTACAGAGCGCACGATTATCAGTTATTTTACCCCAGGAATATGGCGAATTGGATGCGCGCCTAGAAATGCGCGAAACTTCCCCTTCCCTGAAAGATTCCATTCTGATTGTTTTATTATTCTGTCACGCGCTGTTCACGTGGGCTTAGTTCACCAGAGCCATTCATGCGTAAAATTATTAAAAATACAAGAAGTTTCCTGATCGATGTTAGAACGATTGAATATTAATGAAAATGTTCTTTTAAACTTGATAATACACTACCATAAATTTCAAATGGATTCACTAAACTGTTTATGAGTTATAATAGGTTTGTTCCAACAACAATCACGAACTAGTTACAAACTACTTAGAGCCAATCAGCTCTTTATAATGTGGTCAGGTGATCAATCAGGGACTGTTTTCAACCAATCACATTACTTCTGATTAGTTCGGGATTCTTGTTGGAACAAACCTAATAATTCAAATTTTCGAACAAATACACTCTTACGCAAATTACATACAACTGAAGTCGAGAAAACAGTTGGCAATCTCCTGAAAAATGCAACCAATGAGGATGGAACACGTCGCGACCACGAGGCAATCACGCATATTTATTTACTCTCAGCCTTCCATGAATACACTTTAGATTGCTCTTAGATTACTCTACATGCAGCGCAGCGTGTTCACATTATGTTCTAGGTGCTGTATCACTTAGAACACAAATGTGAACACGCTTAAGGTAATCTAAACACAACTCTCGACACTTATTGTGTCTCCGTGTATTCTCAGCCTTGGGTTAGGTTGGGCTTTTTCGAGCTTTAAAGCGTCTGGCGGAAGTTATGGCCCATGAAAAGTGTCTAGAAATAATGAATGTTGGTTTTTAACAGTATTTTGTCAAACATGTATGAACACCAGCTATTATACCTACTTTTACGTAGGTTAGTAAGGTTTTTTTGTACCTTTCGTACCTGTTATCTTTAAAAAGGGTCCCGCCTACAAGCTAGCAAACATGCATACGTTCTTAACTACATATCACACTATTTATTGTCAAAACATTAGCTTTGCTAAAATGACTTAGGTCTGGCGGCTCTAGAATCTTGTTCTATATACACAAAAACCGACCGATATAGGTATGTTATGGAATGGCTCTTTAAAGCAGAGTCCATGTTCCTTTGGAATATTTCGTTTCAGGTGAATCATGCGACAAAAATATAATAGTTATTATCACTCTTGTACCTATATACCTACAATATAAAATTTTCAACAACTTTGTTGAATGCACGTTGTTTATTGAGTGCATATTCATACGCCATATTGGTTTTATGTGCAAAAATTTGCAAATCAATTTTCACACACTTCCCGATATTGTATCGACTTGAAATTTTGCATATGTGTCACAGTACTATGAGACAATACTAAAAGAGCATATAATTCGGGTCAAAATAATACTAAAAGTAGGTATGTACTTATAGTTTTTTTCCTAGGGTTCCTTTAAAAGTTACATTTTGAATTTTTGAAGCAGATTTCTACTGACAGCTTCCAAACTGCTATTACATATTTTTGTTATATCGCTGATATAATAAATCTATAATGCTCATGTCAACGACATGCGCAACTTGACAACAGCATAATGAAAGTCTTTCTAATTTGTACTTTATGTAAGTATTACATATTTAAAAGTAGTTAATGTTAATATATAAAGTACTTACAAATTGAATAAATGAAATGTAAAAAAAACAAATAAAAAGACATCGGTACATAGATCGAGTCACTTACCTTAAAAAGCAAGCAGCCCAAATTTATGTCTTTATCAGAATCGTCAGAAGCGCAGGCTTCTACTAAGCCTTTAGCAGAAAGTACATCTTCCTGACTGTATTTAATAGCAGCTTGTAGTTTCGTTATTTGATTTTTATATTCCGGATGCTCAGCTAATTTATTGGAAGCTTGAATTGCTTCATCATACAAGCACGCCTGGTATAAGGATTGAGCATAGTAAAGCTTATAATCATTGATATCAGAATATAATTCTGTAAGTTGTTCATAATAACTTGTGGCATTATTAAAATCTTGTATATTAAAATAACAAAATGCTAGGAGTGACAATCCTGCTCTTGTCGTATTAGATTCGGGAACTCCGTGTAATATTTTTATAACATCACTAAATCTATTATCTTCAATCTAAAAAATAAAAATGTACCTGAATAAATAAATATTACACCTATATAGACAATAATTTTATTAGAGGACTTACCAAACTATAAATTGTTTTTGTAAAATCGCCGTCGTTTATTACATTTGCCGAATACATGTTGTAAATTGCATACAACAGTAAATTTGTTTGTATTGTGCACCATAGCAACAAAACAGTTTACTTTTAACGATTTTTAACTAAATTATCCCAGGTTATTTGAAATATGATTGCTCTTTTCAACTTTTGTTTATTAGTCCGGTCGTCGTAAAGTAAAAATCATCGATTTTGGTTAGAAATCTAAAACACCAGTTTTATATTGACTATTCTTATATTACAAATTGCGCTGAACGCGATGGTGACATTAAAAAATGTATAAAATGGAGGCTTCCTTGTTAAAAACAACGGTTTAGCGAAAATTCCCATTTTTTAAATGTTTTTTGACGTTTTAACAAAAACGGTGCATCGAACAAAAAAATGAAGATATAAAAAATGAAGATTTTATCAATACGAGTCGTTTGAGCGTCTTTCAATGACCCTTTAAACCACTTTACACCACTTACAAAGCATTTAAAACCGCGCGGGCGCGCTTTGAATTTTATATACAGGGAGATCGAGAAAGACTGAATACGCCGCTCCCTAAAGATGTTTTGTGTGCCACTTACCACTTACACTATTTTGTGATACTTTCAACATTTGTACGTTGGCGTGGGTTCTAAATAATTTTAACAAGGGGTAAACCACTAACACTATTTAATAACTTGTCATGCAGAACTATACACAATAATTTTTATTTAACTAAAATAACCTTTGTTTACTACTTGATATTTAACCTCACTTTTCCACTTTTTTCGCTACCAAATTTCACTTTTATAAAACTTCTTTATCCGCCGTCAATTTCGCCTTATAAATCCTAAAATTGCCTCTAGATCCATCTAGAGATTTCCAATTCCAGAACAATATAACTCTATATAGAGCAATCTACAGGCTTCCAGCAGAGATGGCGTGTATTACTGGTTGCCTAACCATTGGTACTTAATTTCAGCTATTAGTATCATGGGCGTATCATAGGGTGGTGTAAATATTATCTAAGTGTTATTTGTGGTATCTTAATTTTTTTCCTTCTTCAATTCTTTGGGACTTCCTGCCATATATGTATGTATGTTTTATTCTTTTTAAGCGGTGCTCGGGGAATCTACAAAATATCACAATTAACCAGTATGTTACTGGTAAATAACCTCTACGCCTGTTACTTTTACATCAAAGGATCAGTTAAAGGTTGCTTTTTTTAAATAAACAACACAAATAAGTATAAAAACTTGAATTTAAATATTTCGCCGACGTTTTGGAAATCTATTCTGTTTCCTTTTTCATGGCTATTTTTTGAAAAATCTTTAAATACACAGCTCTAAGAATGTTTGTTATATTCAAACATTCTTAGAGTTGTGTATTTATCATACACAGCAAAAAAGCCTTGAAAAGGAAACAGCATAGATTTCCGAAACGTCGGCGAAATATTTAATTTCAAGTTTTTATACTCATTTGTGTTGTTTATTTAAAAAAAAGCAACCTTTAACTCATCCTTTGACGTAAAAGTCACAGGCGTAGAGGTTATTTACCAGTAACATACTGGTTAGTGTTAAATAATTGTAAATATTTATATTTATGAAACTATTGAATTTATTATACCGAATTCTATAAAAGTAAATAACTGTATTTTTAATCAATATTGGTCACTTGTGAATGTTTCAGTTGCCATTTGCTGACTGACTCCCAATTGTTGAATCATAAGCATCCACAGCCAAAGTGCAGATCAGCAGTTCTGGTTTTGTTGATATTTTGAGTTGTTTACAGTCGGCCACGCTACTGATATCCACGTCCTCGTGGATCAACCGCCCTCTTTTCGGTAATTCGTGATCCCTGTGAAAGCAAACTCAAATTACTAATTCAATAAATACTCGTACATGCTGTTAATAAATTCTTTGTGGCTGCTGGACACTCTGCGATATTCTGCATCGTAGAATCTGTAAAGTTAACGTAAATTCTTGCAAGAATTATTTGTTAGTACAATCATTAATCATTATTCGTACGATAAAATAGTAAAACATATTATGTATACATTACCATACAGGAAAACCTAAATTAAAATAAAAAACGTAACGATTAGAGCTCTATCTACTATTCTCGTCAAGTTCGTTTTCCGTTTGCGAACAGACTTCAACGTTATAGGCCTTAAACTCATCAAGGGAGACGATTCCCTTACACTTCCTCTGTAATCAGGAAGTACCTTGAACGTTATCTACCACATAATGATCATGGTTTAACGTTTTCGTAGTAACGTATGGTCCACTATACTTTGGAACCAATTTTAGGCTTTTGCCTTAGTTGCTTATCGTAGTGGTGCGCACCAATACTTGGTCTCTACTCTATCTTGGTACCATCTTCCAAGACATCGATGTCTGTCGAACTCGGCTTTTCGTTTGCCTTGCTTTTGAGCAACAACGTGTTTCGGCTTTTCGTTTGCCTTGCTTTTAAGCAACAACGTGTTTTGGCTTTTCGTTTGCCTTGCTTTTGAACAACAACGTGTTTCGGCTTTTCGTTTGCCTTGCTTTTAAGCAACGTGTTTCGGCTTTTCGTTTGCCTTGCTCTTGAACAACGGCGTGTTTGATCTTTTCTTTTGTCGTCACCAGATTCTCGTCTCGAGTTGATTCTACAGAATTTTCCTTATCCGAATTGCGTTAGCAACACCCTTGAGTACATACTTAAAGGGTAATACGTATGGTGACTCCAGTGGTCGTATTCATCGTAGAATTAAAACATCATCGCACTATCAAACAGAAGCAATTCGTATTGTGACTTTCGAGTGGTCAAATTCATTATAGAACTCAAACCTCCATCGCACTTTAAAGACAGTCGTGATTCGTGTAGTGACTTTCGTGTGGTTAAATTCATCGTAGAATTTAAACCACATCTTACTTTGAAACAATTCTTATTGCGACTTTCGATTGGTCGAATTTATCGTAGAATTCAAACCTATTGTACTTTGAAACAATTCGTATTGCGACATTCGAGTGGTCGAATTCATCATAGAACTCAAACCGCATCGTGCTTTGAAACAATTCGTATTGCGACTTTCGATTGGACGAATTCATCGTAGAATTCAAACCTATCGCACTTTGAAACAATTCGTATTGCGACATTCGAGTGGTCGAATTCATCGTAGAATTCAAACCTATCGCACTTTGGAACAATTCGTATTGCGACTTTCGAGTGGTCGAATTCATCGTAGAATTCAAACCTATCGCACTTTGGAACAATTCGTTCCACATGCTCTCATCATTCGTGGAATGAGGTAAGGATGGCAAAATAGTACGTCTATATCTTTTGGTCTGACCATTGCTATCTTTAGGTACAACCCATTTATTTTTACTAAAAGAGATCTTGTAGAGGTTTGTCAATACTTCGATTGAGAATTTGCATCTTTCATTGCCTAACTGAGCATTGAGGATCCAGTCCTCTTGATATATGTTTACTATGTTAACTGCGGTATTGGCCTCAACTGGATTTTTACTACTCGGGTTCCTACTAAGTGCGTCCGCATGTGACATTCTATACCCAGGGCGGTACTCTACTTCAAAATTATTCCTGTATTATCATTCCTCAATTCTTGGGATTAAATCCTTTTTGCTCAGATTCACTCTAATTGCATAGCAGTTTGTGACAACTTTGAATTTAATGCCAATAAGAAATATCCTAAATTTCTTCGTGTTTACTACAGCCATCGTCTCCAATTCACGAGAAGGGTATCTATGTTCTTTCTTTATCGTGTCTGAAGTAGTCTATAACTGAGCGTAGCTTGTTGTTAAGTGGTAACTGAACTAATATTCTTGAAGTACTTCATTTTGACGTAGGTAACCATTTGAACTTCTGTTCTTAGCTCAGTTTAGCTAAATATAGTTCTAGATACCAGTTTCTCCTTATGGGTTTCGAAAACTCTACGTTGTTCGTCACCCTATTCGAATTTAACGTCTTTTTTTTCTTTAAGATTGTCAAAGGTTCGCCAATTATGGCAAAATCCTTGATATATTTTCAAAAATAACTTGTCAATCCTAGAAATTGTCTAATAAAAAGAACGTCAGTAGGTACTGGGAATCGTCGTAAAGCTTTGTTTTTCTGCTACCTGGTTTAAGTTGATCATGGCTAATTTCGTGATCCAGACATTCAACGTTCTTCCTGAAAATCTGGCACTTGCTTTAACGTAAAGTAAGATCAGCTTTCTTAAAGGACTCTAAAACCTTTTTTTTTACTCCAAGGTCGAAACTTCGTGATGGCAACACAACGTCATCCACGCACGCTAATGCTTTTTCATATCATAAATTTCCCAAAATGTCATCAAAAGTTCTTTGGAAAACTGACGGGGCGTTACAAAATCCAAACCTCATCTTTGTATACTCACAATATCCATCTGGAATTTCAAAAGCAATCTTAGGAATCGCCAATTCTTCCAACTGAATTTGCTGGCAACCACTCACAAAATATAAACTTGTGAAGTATTTACAATCCTTAAGTCCTTCAAGAAAATCATCTACATAAGGAAGCGGGAATTTATCTTTAACCGTTTTTGAGTTAAAGCGTACACATGCGTTGTTCGCCATTCTTCTTTTAACAAAAAGAATAAGATAACCAGACTCTCGTATGATACCATTATCCAATAAATCATCTACAAGTTTTCACAACTTTTCGTTCATTGTGAGTCAAACGTTATGGTCATTAAATAACGAGCTTATCATCCGGTGCATATATTCACATTATTTTAATACATCGGTTTTCGCTAATTAGCTGATATTTTGTGCAAAACCATATCTAAACTCATCCATAAATGTTACACTGTTTCGTAGTGCAGTGGAAAATGTAAATGGATACGAATTTGAGAATATATCTTCTAAACACGTAATACATTGAGCTAAAATTTGATCTGTTTACCTCAAATTCTCGTTAAGACATATTTGTAATTGTTACACACCCGTCCACCTTTCGTGATACATTCATCTACATAGTACTCATTTCCCAGTATGTAGACATCTCTATCGGTAACGCTGCGCGATGTCACGACAACCAATGCAACCGTCTTTGGTGGAATGACGGCGTTCTCCTTTACCCACAGATGGATTTTATTTGGTGGCAAATTTAACACGGTGTTTACATCATCATCAGCCGACAGCAACCTCACTGTTTCCCCGAAGACTATCGTAAGAACCTCAGGTCGATTTAGGAAGGTCTGCCTTATCACGACGGGTACTTCTTGAGCAAAACTTGGTAAGATTAATGCTTTCACAGCACCTTCTGCTCGGTTCACCTTAAGAAAGACGTCAGTTTCTCCTATTACCTTCGCTATGGATCCTCCATAATCACCTATCATCACGTTACTGACGGAGTTTTCTAATCCAAACTGAGTAGCATCTCTTTCTCGTATTAATACTCCCGCATATCCTGAAACCACGTATGTACGTCTGGGCTTTTCATTTATTCAACAATCAAAGTATCTGTCATTATAGTCGGTCCATTACTGGCATCACTATCTGGTTCATCTGATTCATTATTGATCTTCGACAATCTTGTGCACCTTAATCTGAGCTTTGAACATTTATTAGAACAATAACCCTTCTCTTCGCAATTGTAGCAACGTTGCTCATTACGTCTATTCTCCGAAGTGGCTCTCTTTATGAGTATGCTTAAACCCCCTTTGTTGAAACCGTTCTATCATCGTGAAGGATCGTGCAGCATTTGGATTAAGTGTTGAAAAATATTCCACATACAGATCATCAGGTGTACCATGTCTACCTGCTTGTGCACCAGCTTGAATCGTTGGATCTCTCATGCACATCTACTAAACACAATACAGCTTAGTTTCCAAGGGATTTCACGGGCACTAATAAGCTCCATTTTATCAAAATAATATTCTTTCCATGTCTCTGAAGGTAGTTTGTTTATATTTACTAAACTTCTGAAAACTGTTGCAAAATCATAATTATCAGGGAGTGATTTCAACAATAGAGTTTTCCATTCTTCCCAACTTAGCTGATAAGATGGTAGACTATCATACCGTTTTCGGAGCTAATTCCTGTAATCGACCTTGCATGTAGAAACTAATGGTATGTTCATCCCATTATTAATTGTTGCTAGTTCTTCGATTTTCTCGATTTATTTTAAACAGGATAAATTCGGGTTTCCAGGAGAAAATTCGGAAATACAGTCTGGCTTTGCAACCAGTTTCTGTGGTTCTAAATTAAAACTCGATCTTTCTTGAAATCCTTTTTCAATTAGAAATTCTAGCCGACCCACCCTTTGATCCGTAGTTGTTACAAAAGAATTTCGACTCGTTGACGGTTCATTATTTACATCCGTGACAGCTGGTTTTTCGTTGTTCCCAGTCCTAGTATGCTTAGTACGAGTCTTTGTTTGTTTCTTGGTTTTTTTTGTTACGTTTATAATTATACCCGCTGCTAGAGCTCGAACTAGAACTGGAGCTCGAACTACTAGAAGTCGATCTTGCTCTCGTTCGCCCCATTTTCCCAAAATCGCAGAAATTATTAAGTATAATTTATACGTTAATTACACCAAACACTTATTTTGGACACCCAGTATAATTTGTACGTTAATTTTACTAGGTAATTAAGTATAATTTTTACGTTAATTACACTAAATAATTAAATAATTATTGAAGACACCCAATATAATAGGTATATAAACAAAATTCGAGACAAGCAATGTTTAAAATAAATAAATAATAAGTAATGCACTGAGAATTCTGCTTATAAATCAAGAAATATGGAATGAACCAAAGTCTAAAAATAGAATTGCTCAATGTTAACTGAGTTCTCTAGTTGATCAATTAATAAATATCAGTCAAAACATAAGGAGACTGTTTAAAAAATGTTTATGTTACAGCACAGAAAAGCGTCAAGTCCTCAATAATGAATGGCAACAAGATTATAGCATCTAGGCGTTTTACCCTAATTTTCTAACTGATATTATACGTTAATCAGATTGCAAGTACTTTGATAGGGAGCAAACACAATACTTAACTTAAAGGTATTACCATACGTGTAATCATTGTCCCATTTCCAAATACCAGGCACATAATATTTTCGACACTAAAGTTCACAAACTAGGACACAAAGACACACTGTAGGAACCACTGTCGCGGCAAGCAGGCCAATCCCACCGCTGCTTTGTTAAATAATTGTAAATATTTATATTTATGAAACTATTGAATTTATTATATCGAATTCTATAAAAGTAAATAACTGTATTTTTAATCAATATTGGTCACTTGTGAATGTTTCAGTTGCCATTTGCTGACTGACTCCCAATTGTTGAATCATAAGCATCCACAGCCAAAGTGCAGATCAGCAGTTCTGGTTTTGTTGATATTTTGAGTTGTTTACATTAGGTAATTGTGATATTTTGTAGATTCCCCGAGCACCACTTAAAAAGAAAACATACATGTGGCAGGAAGTACCAAAGAATTGAAGAAGGAATAAAAAGGGGGTGTAATGCATAATATGTATTTTTAAATATTCATATGATATGAAATGTATATTCAACTATACTGATGTTCATCAGTGCCATATACAGTGTATATTGCTGGAGGTATATACATAATAATTTATACATATCATGTCCATTAAGGTACAATTAAATTATACACGTACTCGAATTTTATCTCATTATCTGTTGCACATGCGCTACTAATTTTTGGAATAGTGCGTCGGCGCACCACGCATCATCCGTTTACGGATTGTAATTCGCAACAGCCGGCAGCCATTAACTAAGCCCTATAGTGTTGCGTGTATAGTGTTTATTATTGTTTCTTAATTTCTGGATTTTATATTTGCTTATTGCTATATTATGCTGTTACATTTGCATGCAGCTCCCATAATGTAAGAGTATATTTATTATAATGCAATTCTTTAGATTTGTAAATATACATATACTCTTTTATAGGGTTAGAAAATTTGCAAGTTTCATATTTAACTGATTGTGGCAGGTGTGTGTTGACAAGCGGCTAAAGTTAGGAATAGGCTCCAAGATCTACACATGCGCCAGTTTAAAAAAGTAATATTGAGGTCACTTGAAAACAAATTGAAGTTTATGGCTAACTAAAGAAAAGAAAGAAAAACCAGAACCGCTAGTAAGTATAGTAGCCTTTGCATTCTTCAAATAAGCTAGCAGAGACCTACATGGACTGAAGTGTATATTTATTATATCGTTCTTCTTCTAACGACTGAATTTACTATTTAAGTTTTGTTCCGTTATTGGAATTTTAGAAAATGTTACGAGAGTAAATATTTAACAAATAAATCTTTAACCCCATTATTAGGAGTGTCTTATTTTGCTTTTATGTAATCTATATATTCCTTATCTAAAATATTTATAAACTGCCTGAAATGTAATTATTGTATTTTTTTAAAGCTTGTAGGTCATTTCCTAGAAAGAAACATGCGCCAGGGAAATCTTTATTATTTTTGGCCATAACCTTTTTTCTTAGCACGTGTATTTTAAAAACTATTAGGCTACCCAAGTTGAACCATAACAAGACTATTACTATAAATTTTCACTCAATAATTTCAGTTTGCAAAATAGTTAGATTTAAATTTAAAGATTAGGTATGCTAATCTTCCTATTTCGTAGTTTTTAATCTAGCAATTTTGGAAAGGAATGGCATTATTGAGTGGAAACTAGTAATAGCCTTGCTATGGTTTTACTTAGGTATAGTCTTAGTTTTTTTAAATGTGCGTGCTAAGAAAAAAAGTAATGGTCAAAAATATTACATATTATTCTGCATTAATATAAAGATAACCTGAAAATATGATCCAAGATTAAACATAAAAATATCCTAAGAATAATTTAATATTATGCACATATAGTTTGGCATTAGTATAAAGATAACTTGAAAATATAATCTATGATTAACCATAAAAATATATTCTCAAACTATAAACACGTGGTGGTCTACGGCGGGCGGTCGGTCGGTGCGGTATTTTAGAACCCCCACGTGATAATTCATTTAACTGTTAAGATGAGATTTACGGAAATACCAAGAAATGTTTTAAAACTTACATTGCTATTATATTTTGCGGCGATGGCAAAGACTATCGAATTACACACGTGGTGATCTCCAGGTGAGCGGTCGGTCGGTATATTAGATCCTCACGTGGTAATCCTCTAGGCTCGCAGAAATCAACTCCCGGTTCTGTGTGTCTCTGACTAGCTGGTTCCCCCGGAAAGTAAAATCCCCTCCAACTTGGTGTTCAATACCAAGTGGGGAATAATTTAACTGCGATTAACGCCATCGGGAATAATTTATCGGAATTAATTAAAATGTTAAATTAGAAAACTTCTCATCGCTGTGGAACCTTACACTATTTTTCTACAGAAAACTACATGTCGCGGGGTAAAATAGAAATAAACAACAATTTCTAATCTTTCGGCCGTAAGATGGGAAAAGTGGCGAAGTTTATGATTAAATTAAATTATATTTTTGTCTGCAAAAATTCACTTCGTCACAGTTTTTATTAATTATGGCATTCCAGAGAGGGATGTTTACGTTAACAACATTTAGATAAGCTCACATTTATAAATATCCCTTTGAGGTGTTAAATTACAACATCCGATTAGTGTCCGAATGTGATCCTATTTGTAAATAATAATTTTTAAACAAAAATTACTACTCCAATGTCTCCAACATGTACAGGGTGAGTCAATATTGCGTGGACGTTCAAAATCTACCGAGCCGTTTGAAATTTGTGTCAGAGAAATGGCACATGTTAAAATTATTTTTAAATCTAGAAGATATTTCACATAGTGCTGGTTAGCTAATACATAACCTTTTTTAATGAAACAATCAACATTTGTTTGCAAATTTGCGTTTGACTTTTAATTCTCTATTCGGGCATATGTTTTTTTAACTTACACTGCGGCATTGCCACGTTATTCAACTTTTTTCGCAAAAAAATGCATTTGAGGGATAAGTAATTATTAGCTGCATCTTGCATACACAGGGTGTTTCGTGAGTGACTGGCCATGCGCCAATGGGGAGTCTCACTCAATATGTCTCACTCCAACCTCAACAAACTTTCTTACGCGCATCTGTAACTTGTTTATAGCATTTACAATCATATGCGGGTTATTATACTCTTGGCAAATATGTACAATACCCGCAATGGAGTATATTGCATTTAATCGACACATTTCTAATACTGTAGGATGATAATTAATAAAACACTAATTACACCCAAACATAACTTTAATTAATTAGTGAATTGAATACAAGAAAATAACAACAGGTAAAGAATACATAAGCGCGGTTATTATTAGTCCCGCGTGGTCTATCTGTCAACTTAGGCAAAGCTTCTACATGGGATAAGTATCGCGCACACAAGGGCAGACCGTAAGCCTGCTTCACAATGGGGAATTAAATAGGCGGTCGCTACACACTCCCCCTTTGGATCACACTACCGTCCCGGGTGTGATACAAAACAGAAAAAAGGGTCACACGTCCACGACGCACTTGACGCGGCGCACTCGGGAAGAACGGCGCGGCACAACACTTTGGCACTGCGGGCGAGGAGCTGTCGGTGAAGGTCTGGAGCGTTGACTAGGCGTAGAGGGGGTCCTGGGACCTGGATCTGGAGGTGGGCCTAGAAGAGGCGCTGCTGGAGCAGGTTGCGGCGGTAACTGACGTCGAGGGCGTCCTCTGCGACATATGGGGTGAACTGGGGCCGGATTTGGCGTGGCAGTGTCCTGGGTAGGCGGCACATATTTAGTCAATGCCGATACGTGGTAGGTACCGAGGGGTACTGTGGGATTCGTTGGATCCTTTATTTCGTAGGAGGTAGGACTCACAATTCTAGAGACCTGGTATGGGCCATCTCTACGTGGTACAAATTTGGAAGTGATTCCAGCTTTGGCTTTGCTTAGCACATGAGTATTGACAAGTACGAGGTCTGATACTTTGTAGGTCACATCACGACGTTTGCTGTCAGCATTTTTCTTTCGGGTATCTTGTTGGCGTTCATGAGTTTCTCGAGCTTGGCTGAGAGTGTTGGCTAGGGTACGCAGATAAGGAGTAATCTGAGGTACAAAATTGTCACTTTCGATGATGGCTCTGAAATCTCTCCGCACATCATCGGGTGTTCGCAGTTCTCTACCAAAAGTCAGGTAGGCTGGAGTGAATCCTGTCGATTGGCACACTGAGGTATTCATGGCAAATCGTACCGAGGAAATTTTGTCCTTCCAACTGGTGTGGTCATTTGCAGTGAGAATGGCAAGAAGAGTTTTCTGATCTCGGTTCTTACGCTCTACCGGATTGGCGGCAGGATGATAGGCAGGAATAAGGCTTTGGGTGAATCCCAGAGCTTGGGCTGCATGTTGCATGACTCCGCTAATGAATTGGCTTCCATTATCGCTGATAACTTTTCGGGGAGTTCCATAACGAAGTATGATTTCATCAATTAGGCATTTGGCACAGGCTTCAGCGGTCGCCACCTTAAGTGGAAACATTTCTGTCCACCGAGTAGATGTATCTTCGATGATAAAAATCCATCTTTCTCCCGTAGGAGTCTCTGGAAGGGGCCCAAAAAGGTCTATCGAAATGACTTCGAATCTTCGTGCTTGTACAGGGGTCTGAAGCAAGCCAGATGGCTTCATGTTAGAAGATTTGTACCGTTGGCAGTCTATGCACTGAGAAACGTGGGCGGTAACATCTCTTCGCATACCCGTCCAATAATAGCGAGGGGTGATCCGTTGTAGGGTGCGTTCCACACCATAGTGGCCAGCAAGCGGGGAGTCGTGAGTTTCTTTGAGTATCTTTTGAATCTGACCCTTTGGCACGACTTGCTGCGCTTCTTCTCCGTCATGATCTGGAGAGTATCGGTATAAAATACCGTTCATCATTAGGTAACCGCGGTCACTCCATCTGTGACTGTCTACCGAATTGGGTTCTGGTGACTCGAAGCAGTTGATTATTTTAGCTACATCCGGGTCTGTTAATTGCTCTTCTCTCAAAACTTTAGCATCATCCGTGGGAAGGTTGATGGTAACGAAGCACACATCACAGGTTTCGGTTCTGCTGCTGTCATGGCAGTTAGGGCGCGACAACGTGTCGGCTAGAATGTTCTGACGTGCAGGAACATATTCTATGTTCAGATTGTATGGCTGTAGGGACAGTGCCCACCGAGCAAGTCGTCCTGTCGGGGATTTCAAGGACATCAGCCACCGAAGGGGTTGGTGGTCACTTTTCACAGTAACGTTTGATGATTCAATGTACCCGCGAAACTTGGCAAAAGCCCAGACAACGGCCAAGGCCTCACGTTCCGTGGTGTGATAGTTCCTTTGCGCAGGCATCAGCAAACAACTTGCATATTCGATTGGTTTTTCGTCTGCTCCCTCCCCCTGGAGTAAAGCTGCTCCTAATGCGTATGCGCTAGCATCAGTGCGTATAATAAACGGTTTGGAGGGGTCGGCTTGACGCAAGATAGGTGTAGATGTCAATAATCTCTTTAGCTCATTGAAAGCCATTTCCTGAGTAGGTCCCCATTCCCATTGGGCAGTTTTTCTGGTTAGGTTTGTCAAAGGTCTAGCTACCTCTGCAAAATTCGGGACAAACCTTCTGAACCATGAACAGGTTTGCAGGAAGCTAAAAACTTGTTTTACATTTTGTGGTGTACGCATGTCCACTATAGCAGATATTTTATCTGGGCAAGGTTCGAATCCATCCTTGCTAATTATATGTCCAAGATACTTCACATGATCTGTAGAGAAGGTACACTTTTTCCGGTTAACGCGAAGTTTAAACACCTTTAGTCTGTTGAAAACATCATTTAGATCATTAAGATGAGCTTCGAAAGTTGGTGACATGATAATTAAATCATCCAGGTAAGCCAACATAGAGATATGTGGTAATCCAGAGCGGAAACGGTCAGCGAGACGTTGAAAAGTCGCAGGCGCTGTTCGGAGTCCGAAAGGCATCGCTTTGTACCGGTAGGTACCGAAAGGAGTAATGAATGAAGTTTTATCCTGATCCTCCTTGGCAACTGGGATTTGGTGATAACCACTTTTTAAATCCAGAGTAGTTATATAAGCAGAATTGGACGTAGAATGGAGTAAATCATCCACTCTAGGCAATGGATACTGTACAGGGACTGTTACAGCATTGAGTCGTCTGTAATCTACGCATAGACGTGGAGTGCCATCTGCCTTTGACACTAAAACGACAGGTGCAGCATAAGCTGTTTCACATTCTTCGATGATTCCATCTTCGAGTAATTTGTCTAGTTCCTGACGAAGAATTTCCTTCTGCGCAGGGGCAAGTCGGTACGGAGGTTGAAAAATGGGAGTCTCATCCGTTAACTTAATTGTGTGCTCCGCGTACGGAGTAAGCTCTTTGTTTTTCTCAAATACGGTTTGATGTGATTGTAGTAGCTGTTCTAACTGCGCTTTCTGACTTATAGTTAGGTTTTTGCCATCATCTTCTTTGAGTTGGAAGTCCGTTTGATATGCACTAACTATAGGACAAGGTGGGGCTGTTGTAGCAGGCTCTTTGAAAAATTCAAAAGCTACCGAAGGGTTTTCCTCGAAAAACCATCGACCCTTGGGTATGTTTAAAACCATTTGTGCATTTGTAATGAAATCAATTCCTAGGAGCGTTTTGCTGTCTACATGTTCAGGTATTGCTATGAAAGTAGTTGATATACTCCTTCCTTGCAAGATTACTTGGGTTTCAAAAATTCGCGCCATTACTCGACGTAGGTGTCCATCCGCTAGAACCATCTGTAGGGACTCTTCTTTGTACGGTAAATTCGATTTACAAAAATGTGTGTAAAGAACGTGTCCTGCGATGCTGTTTCGAGCACCAGAATCAATGTAGGCAAGTCCCTCTCTTCCTACAATTTCAACATGTACCAATGGTCTAGGCATTGTAGAAACTGAGTTAATTTCAGCAGAAAAAATGTCTATACTCGAAGCATGCGTCGTAAAGTTGTTGGTAATCGGAGGTTTCGTGCTAGAAGTACTCTGAGTACGACAATTGGGGCACTGGGAACGTATATAACCTGGCGTTCCACATCCAAAGCAACTAATACTAGCAGTCGTGGTAGATGAGTTTTGACTGACACTTGGCTGACTGACTTTTCCTTGATTAGCGGCATACTTGCGGCATTCTGCTTGAGAATGGCCAAAATTCTTGCAAAATTGGCATTTGGGGCGAAAACGTGCCGTTTTGTCGTCATTTGCACTACTTTGTTTTGAGGTAGTAGGTAACGTTGTCTTGTTTTCAGTAAAACTGTCTTCAATCGATCTAGCTTTCTCAATTAGTTCAGAGAAGGAGGTCACTTGTTCTCTAGGTAATCTAAATCTGATTCTTCGGTTTAAGAGACCGTAAATCATGTCTAGCTGGTGCGTTTCGTGCAGTGCTGGAGTTTTCGGTAAGCGAGCTAAAAGAGCACGTGCAGAATTCACAAAAAGATCTGTTGGTTCTTTATCCCCTTGTTCCTTAGAGAATAATTCCTTAAAAATCTTGTGCGGTGGCTTATTGTAACCGAACGAATGTCGTAATGCCTGTACTGCCCCATCCCAAGTGGAAATTGTAGAACTGATTCCACGCCACCAGGTTGCAGCATTGTGGTCAAGTAACATCGGCAATCCCCTGATTGCATTTTCCTCTGTAATATTTACACAGTTTTTGTAAACATTAATAGCGCTAATAAAGGCTTCCACATCCTCATCTTTGTTTCCGGCAAACCGCGAAGCACATTTCGAAAAGTTGCCGCTACTAGTTGAAACTTGTGCTTGCTGACTAGCGACCAAAGCTTGAGTCACGCCCTTTAATAGGTTTTGCAACTGTTCCTCTGTCATTACAATTGAGTTAGGCATCGTTACAGCTGATGAATCGGTAGAATTTGATGTACTACAAACGTTAGATTGACTCCTAAGATTGTAACTCATTAATTCGCAAAATTCTGTAGCATTTTGATTGCATGAAAATCCACTTCCAAATTTGACGTGCTGATGAATCGGTAGAATTTGATGTACTACAAACGTTAGATTGACTCCTAAGATTGTAACTCATTAATTCGCAAAATTCTGTAGCATTTTGATTGCATGAAAATCCACTTCCAAATTTGACTGCATACAAATCCGCAGAAAAGTCAAAAAAGTTCTAGCAAAATGAAAGAAATTGTCAATTGAATGTTCAAATACGTTAAACGCGCACAAAATGTTCGTGAATAGCACACAGAATTTGTCTATCTGAGGTAGAATGTCTTTTCAAAACAAAATATGCACGAAAGTTCATGAAACAACACGGTAAAGTTTATTTAACATGTAACCAGCGACGATAATGTTCTTAGTCGAAAATTAAGCACGAAATGTTCATGAAAATGATGTAAAATGTCTATTTTACTTGAACGAAGCACTACAATTTCATGTAGGGGTGCACAATAAAGTTTATTTTTATGTGAAACCGGCGACGTAGAATGTCCTCCTAGTCGAATTAAGCACCGAACTGTGGGTGATAGTCTTTGAAAAAACCGAAATGAATGCACAACGACGTGTGAGTTATTCAAACTTGCAGCAATCGAAAACTATTAAAAGCTGTACTTACAGTTTCAATCCTTTGTTTACCTTACAGTTGTGGAAATTCTTGCACACCAACTGCCTGGATTTCTTGACTCAAAACACTGGATTTTCCACTTTCGCAAAAGATGCATTATTGTCCCGCCAAAAGTTATTAACCTAACTTCGACACGAACTGACACAACAGTCTTTTGTTGGAAAGGGCCCCACGTTGGGCGCCACTTTTGTGTAGGATGATAATTAATAAAACACTAATTACACCCAAACATAACTTTAATTAATTAGTGAATTGAATACAAGAAAATAACAACAGGTAAAGAATACATAAGCGCGGTTATTATTAGTCCCGCGTGGTCTATCTGTCAACTTAGGCAAAGCTTCTACATGGGATAAGTATCGCGCACACAAGGGCAGACCGTAAGCCTGCTTCACAATGGGGAATTAAATAGGCGGTCGCTACAATACCAGTAATATCGCTCGTAGAGAAAATATTTTCATATCGTTGTGTTAGTGATCCAATTCTGAACAATTTTCAAAATGTCCGTCCGTCTGTCTGTCCATGTGTCCGTCCGCCCGTCACGTTTCTTGAAAGCCCGATAACTTTAAGTCCGATTGTATTGAAATTTGGACCGTAAATTAGTGTTACTTAGTTTAGAACAAAATTGTTCAATAAACAAAAAGCTGTTAATTATTTAAATATTTTTTAAATTGTGTTCTTTTATGTTTTGCAATTAAACAAAAAATCTCTAAAACGAAAACAATCCCACCTCTCTGGGGAGAGTTGTTAAAAAATGTGAAAAAAAAGCATAGTAATTAGAGAATTTTTTTAAGTTTAGATATGAATAGGTACTGTTATATTGCAAGACCAGTTACACATAAGTTACGCAATAGTCCCCAATGTGTATAAACTTAAGTAATAAATCTGTTACAAATAAGATTAGATTATGGATCAAGCTTATTTCATCTCGCAGTAGACAAGGCCCCTGGTCATCCGATAACATAAACTAACATTATCCGAAATACATGTCATTTCAGCAAACTCCGGCTACTTTTCTATGCTTTCTACTATTTTTATAAATACCCCCATCCCCAGATTTTTCGATTCTGAAATATACAGGGTGTTTCAGTTAACATTCCCTCAGCCGATATCTCGGAAACTAAAAAACATATTTTTATTCTGTAAATGGTAATAGATTTCTATTGTTAATGCCTTCTTCAGAAAATACAATTTACTATTACAACAATATCACCGGATGTGTCACTGCAGTACCCTACAGACCGTATGGAAAGCAAAGCAAATGAGCAGCGCAGTGAATAATGAACCTCACACAACTATTGCGATCCATTCTATTATCTATTTTCGGGATGCCAGCACCCTTAGCACGGGGCGGAAAATTATCTCATGCTATTACACTAACTGCTAGTGTCTATCTCAACAGACTCACGTTATAAAATTCGACAGATATCACGAAACAGTGGAGAAATGATTTATTTTGTATTTTGCGGGTGGCATGTTCCCTCAGTACGGGGCGGAAAATTATTTCATGCTTTTTTTCCAACTAATAGTGTCCCTCTTAACAGAATCGCGTAAAAAAATTCAACAGATATCAACAGACAATGGAGAAATGATTTTTCTTGTATTTTGGGGGTGGCCTGCACCCTTATACTACGGGGCAAAAAATTGTCTCATGCTACTACACTAACTACCCACATAACATCTCATGGATATACATCCATAGCATATGCATTAGGTGTTGGAATTTAAATATGTATTGTTAAATATACATATGATATGAAATGTATATTCAGCTACTGATATGCATCAGCGTCATATACAGTGTATATTGCTGGAGGTATATACATAATGATTTATACATAACATGTCCATTAAGGTATAATTAAATTATACGCGTACACGAATTTTATCTCATTATCTGATGCGCATGCGCTACTAATTTATGGCATACTACGTCAGCGCACCGCCAGCAGCCATTAAGCGATTAAGCCCTGTAGTGTTGTGTGCATAGTGTTTATGTGTGATGAAAGTTAACTCTTTCTCATTCTCTGGATTTTATATTTGCTTATTACTATATTATGCTGTTACATTTGCATGAAGCTCCCATGATGTAAGAGTACACTGAGGGAAGTTTTTTGCAGTGACAGCCAAAAATCAAGCTACAGCAGCAAAAAACTCTATTTAAATAGGCGCCAGCCAAGAATTTTGTAAAGGCAGTAAAATTCATTTTGCTGAAGTTACTTTACTGCAATAGTAAAGTTACTTTATAAGATATTCTTCATTGCAGCCACCGAAAATAAGCTTTACTGTTATAGTAAAGTAATTTTATTGTAGCAAAGTCACTATCACTAAATAAGCAAACTACCTAGCTAGGGTAGCAACAGTTCTTTTTAATTCTGACAATAATTTTTACTACTATTTAATAGTTTTATTGCTATTGTAGTTGATCTCATTTTTGTTGTACCTAAAATATTTATTAGCTATCGCAAAGTATCTGGCTATGATAAGATTAATTCTTTTCACTTGCAGCAACATTTTTTATTACCACTATGATTTTCCTGGTACTGTAGTTAATTCTTTTTTTTGCTGTAGCAAAGTTACTGATTGGATAGAGCAAGAATTTGGCTGCGGTAGTATTACTGATTATTATTTACAGCAAAAAGTTTCACTACCATTGCAAAATTTTTTACTTCCCTAGTAAATTTCTTTTTTATTGTGGCATATATTATTATTCTTTCTTAATTTAGTAAAAAATTAGCCTGCCTCAGAAAACAAATTTGGTCACGTCAAAAAGTTTTAGATCAATAACAGTAGAATTTCTTAATTAGAATAGAAAGGTCATTTTGCTACTACTAAAAAGATATCTGCTGTAGGAACGGGCCATGTGGGTCCCCATATGTAGTTTACAGGAGAAATGTTTATTCCTAAAACACAACTTTACAAAATGCGCAATCGTATCTAATTAAAAAAAATCTGCTATTGGTGACCTTAAACTCTTAGACGCGACAAACTTCTGTGACAAACCAATGTTTTATATACACGTATACGAATTTTTCATTTGTAATTTAATATTCGCTTGATAAGCATTGAAATTAAATGTTACATAATGACATAGATATATAGATACATCACTTTGCGGCTATATGAAAACCATTATTTTTTAAGATTTTTTTTTTAAATAAGAGGAAACGAATAATAAATATTAAATTACCTAAACATGAAACTACAAGCAAAAAATTGGTATACCTTGGACTAACAAATGGTTAAGGATTTGGCCCAAAGAGACTAAAATCAATTAAAAACAAATAAACATTTATTTTCATAGATGATAAATTAACAGATTTTCTTTATAAGTAAAAAACATAAAACATATAAAACATTAAATTGTATTATTTGCTTAAAACAAAAACAAAATAAAAAAAAAGAATAAATAGATATTTATTTTGATACGTAATAAAGTAACAATCTTTCCCTAGGAGTAAAAAAACACATTTATTTTGACATGCTTAAAAGTAAAATACATAAAATGTAAAGAAAACACTAAATTGGTGAATGTCATTCTGGTAATTCTCCTGCCATCGGTCGTGGGTCAAAACAACGCATCTATTATTTTAGTACTTACTGTCAAAGTTCTTTAGAAACACTTCCATTCTCCCATTCAACAACCATTTCTGTATACGTTTCTGTCATGGTGACATATCACTAGGTATATCTATTACCTATGTAAACTGAATTTAAATCAAGTTAATTTGAAATTCCACAGGACAGAGCTGCTCCACGCACATGTGATGGGGAAAGCAGGTGATGTTTTTTATGATAAACAAGAATAGCCTAGTTGCTTTGCACTCGCTTGCTCCTATTGTCATACCTAAACAAACATTTTCCGAATCCGTACACACCGATAGAATCGACCCTGCGATTTAGGAAACCAAAAACAAAAAACGACTTGCCCAAAAGTCTCCTGTGATTTTTGTTATAATGAAACACACCGCACATAAAAATATAGTACATAATATTCAACCCGCACAAAGGCACAAGTAAACGCGACATTATTTACTTATTTACCAAGTGTATCATTGAGGTCACAGCGTAGAATGACGTCGGGCCGTCGGGGCAGAGCCAATGAGAGGCAACTTATGTGTTTTCCCCCTGAATCCGAAGTTGACCGATTCAGTCCGATTGGTGTTGTGGTGACGTAATTCAACACAAAACTTTGTAATTCCAACAAAGTTTTTATTTACCACAGTTAAATCTTTCTTTATATTGTCTTCTTTTTAATGGTAGCTAAATGCTCTAGTGCTCTAGTAAAGCAACTAATAAAAAACTCTAAAGTACTTTTTAAGGGCTAATACAAACACTCAGTAAAGTTATTTATTCTAGTATAGTGAACAGATATTTCTAACCTAATTAAAATTATTGCTACTCTAGTTAAAAAACGCGTAGCAAATAATTTTTTGCTGCGGCTTTTCTCAGTGTATATTTATTATAATGCAATTCTTTAGATTCGTAAATACATACTCTTTTAGGGTTAGAAAATTTACAAGTTTCATATTTAACTGATTGTGGCAGGTGTGTGTTTAGTAAAGATGGCGGAAAGTGACAGAGGCCTAAAAATTTGCTGTTATGTCATATTGGGTATGTATTTTATAAATATAGTGAATAAAAATTACATACGTTCATATTATGTAACTTACTGATGGTTGAGAATGTTTTAAACATATATGTAGGACATGAGTAACTATAGTAGGTATTATACATATGTTTACACTTGTTAAACTACCGGAAGGTAAAGAAGTATACGTCAATATTGAAAATTTAAATATTGTGTAATATTAGGTTATTTTGTAAGGTTTGTGTATGTTTAAAATAGTTATATAAAATATATTTCTTATTAAGCTATCTGTGTCTTATTACCTCTTATATGGATACTATTGGATACCTCTGAAGTAGTTCCCACGAACATCAAAACACTCGAATACTTTCATTCGATGCGTGCTGCTCCAATCGTGTTGGTATCATCGGGATCCTTAAAACTCTTCGTTTTAATCATCTGCGATGATGCCAACATGACTGGGGCAACCCGTAATATTTCGTTTGACTTAATATAAATGTGTATCAAAACTCGGGCTGATTTTGTACGATTTTTTCCCCTCTTTAGTGGTGCCATAGACACCCTCATCCCCTGAACTTTTGCGATTCTGAAATATATGTCATTTCTCATGCTATTATCTGTCGCTTGGCTTAATATAAATGTGTATCAAAGTCCGGCTGATTTTTTACGTGTTTTTTTTCCTCTTTAGTGTCGCCGTAGACACCCTCATCCCCTGAATTTTTGCGATTCTGAATATATGTCATTTCTCATGCTATTATCTGTCACTTGACTTAATATAAATGTGTATCAAATTCCGGCTGATTTTTTACGATTTTTTTTCCTCTTTAGTGGCGCAATAGACACCCTCATCCCCTGAATTTTTGCGATTCTGAAATATATGTCATTTCTCATGCTATTATCTGTCCCTTGGCTTAATATAAATGTGTATCAAACTCCGGCTGATTTTTTACGATTTTCTTTCCTGTTTAGTGTCGCCGTAGACACCCTCATCCCCTGAATTTTTGCGATTCTGAAATACGAGTCATTTCTAATGCTATTATCTGTCGGTAGGCTTAATATAAATGTGTATCAAACTTCGGCTGATTTTTTACGATTTTTTTTCCTCTTTAGTGTCGCCGTAGACACCCTCATCCCCTGAATTTGTGCGATTCTGAAATATATGTCATTTCTCATGCTATTATCTGTCACTTGGCTTAATATAAATGTGTATCAAAATCCGGCTGATTTTTTACGATTTTTTTTCCTCTTTAGTGGCGCAACGGACACCCTCATCCAATGAATTTTTGCGATTCTGAAATATATGTCATTTCTCATGCTATTATCTGTCACTTGACTTAATATAAATGTGTATCAAATTCTGGCTGATTTTTTACGATTTTTTTTCCTCTTTAGTGGCGCAATAGACACCCTCATCCCCTGAATTTTTGCGATTCTGAAATATATGTCATTTCTCATGCTATTATCTGTCCCTTGGCTTAATATAAATGTGTATCAAACTCCGGCTGATTTTTTACGATTTTCTTTCCTGTTTAGTGTCGCCGTAGACACCCTCATCCCCTGAATTTTTGCGATTCTGAAATACGAGTCATTTCTAATGCTATTATCTGTCGGTAGGCTTAATATAAATGTGTATCAAACTTCGGCTGATTTTTTACGATTTTTTTTCCTCTTTAGTGTCGCCGTAGACACCCTCATCCCCTGAATTTGTGCGATTCTGAAATATATGTCATTTCTCATGCTATTATCTGGCACTTGGCTTAATATAAATGTGTATCAAACTCCGGCTGATTTTTTACGATTTTTTTTCCTCTTTAATGGCGCAACAGACACCCTCATCCCCTGAATTTTTGCGATTCTGAAATATATGTCATTTCTCATGCTATTATCTGTCACTTGACGTAATATAAATGTGTATCAAATTTCGGTTGATTTTTTATGAATTTTTTTCCTCTTTAGTGGCGCAATAGACACCCTCATTCCCTGAATTTTTGCGATTCTGAAATATATGTCATTTCTCATGCTATTATCTGTCCCTTGGCTTAATATAAATGTGTATCAAACTCCGGCTGATTTTTTACGATTTTCTTTCCTGTTTAGTGTCGCCGTAGACACCCTCATCCCCTGAATTTTTGCGATTCTGAAATACGTGTCATTTCTAATGCTATTATCTGTCGGTAGGCTTAATATAAATGTGTATCAAACTTCGGCTGATTTTTTACGATTTTTTTTCCTATTTAGTGTCGCCGTAGACACCCTCATCCCCTGAATTTGTGCGATTCTGAAATATATGTCATTTCTCATGCTATTATCTGGCACTTGGCTTAATATAAATGTGTGTCAAACTCCGGCTGATTTTTTACGATTTTTTTTCCTCTTTAATGGCGCAACAGACACCCTCATCCCCTGAATTTTTGCGATTCTGAAATATATGTCATTTCTCATGCTATTATCTGTCACTTGACTTAATATAAATGTGTATCAAATTTCGGTTGATTTTTTATGAATTTTTTTCCTCTTTAGTGTCACCGTAGACACCCTCATCCCCTGAATTTTTGCGTTTCTGAAATATATGTTATTTCTCATGCTATTATCTGTCACTTGACTTAATATAAATGTGTATCAAACTCCGGCTGATTTTTTTTTCCTCTTTAGTGTCGCCGTAGACACCCTCATCCCCTGAATTTTTGCGTTTCTGAAATATATGTCATTTCTCATGCTATTATCTGTCACTTGACTTAATATAAATGTGTATCAAACTCCGGCTGATTTTTTACGATTTTTTTTCCTCTTTAGTGGCGCAACGGACACCCTCATCCCCTGAATTTTTGCGATTCTGAAATATATGTCATTTTTCATGCTATTATCTGTCACTTGACTTAATATAAATGTGTATCAAATTTCGGTTGATTTTTTATGAATTTTTTTCCTCTTTAATGGCGCAATAGACACCCTCATCCCCTGAATTTTTGCGATTCTGAAATAAATGTCATTTCTCATGCTACTATCTGTCACTTGACTTAATATAAATGTGTATCAAACTCCGGCTGATTTTTTACGATTTTTTTTCCTCTTTATAGTGGCGCAATAGACACCCTCATCCCCTGAATTTTTGCGATTCTGTAATACATGTCATTTCTCATGCTATTATCTGTCGCTTGGCTTAATATACATGTGTATCACACTTCGGCTGATTTTTTACGATTTTTTTTCCTCTTTAGTGTCGCCGTAGACACCCTCATCCCCTGAATTTTTGCGATTCTGAAATATATGTCATTTCTCATGCTATTATCTGTCACTTGACTTAATATAAATGTGTATCAAATTTCGGTTGATTTTTTATAATTTTTTTTCCTCTTTAATGGCGCAATAGACACCCTCATCCCCTGAATTTTTGCGATTCTGAAATATATGTCATTTCTCATGCTATTATCTGTCACTTGACTTAATATAAATGTGTATCAAACTCCGGCTGATTTTTTACGATTTTTTTTCCTCTTTAGTGGCGCAATAGACACCCTCATCCCCTGAATTTTTGCGATTCTGAAATATATGTCATTTCTCATGCTATTATCTGTCACTTGACTTAATATAAATGTGTATCAAACTCCGGCTGATTTTTTACGATTTTTTTTCCTCTTTAGTGGCGCAATAGACACCCTCATCCCCTGAATTTTTGCGATTCTGAAATACATGTCATTTCTCATGCTATTATCTCTCGCTTGGCTTAATATACGTGTGTATCAAACTTCGGCTGATTTTTTACGATTTTTTTTCCTCTTTAATGGCGCAATAGACACCCTCATCCCCTGAATTTGTGCGATTCTGAAATATATGTCATTTCTCATGGTATTTATCTGTCCCTTGGCTTAAGGACAGGATCGAAATGTCAAAAACTCGTAAGCTAGTACTTATGTTAATCCTAGATGGCACAGTGTGTATCTTATCTTATTTTATTGGCAAGTTTCAATATTTGTCGGAATGTTGTCCGCATTGCCACATGTACAAAAATTTCTTTAGTATACGATATAATAAATGTTACAAATTATAATTATAAATAATACCCAATTACATAATTAAATAGTCGTAAAATAGGTACTATCTGGTTAGGTAAATTCTAAAATGTAGGTGTGCATAATTTATGCCATGTACAACTATAATATCATATAGGGATATTGTTTAAATTTTACAATGAAATGGTTAACCACATTATTAATTTCGAATTAAACAGCAAGAAACTTTTATTCAAATTATGGGAACATATCAAAGTTTTAATTGTTGAAAATGGCAAAGACAATATGTATTTAAATTTGGCAACTGTGCATCGTCTAATTTTTATTTTACCTAACAGTTGTAAATATGTCCTTGAACGTAGTATTTGAGAGAAGCGTTTAGGTACACCAAAAGTCCGAAGCTTCGACTTTGCGCAAAACGTGTATCATTTATCTGACTATTTAATATTTATTCCTTGTTCTAGCGTTCACCGTCAGCCGAGTGGCTAGCGCGTAGATAAAACCATGGGGTCCCTGGTTCAAACTCCTAGGTCCGCTGATTTTTTTTTTCTTTAATTTTGTAATGATTAATATATTTTTTCACTAATTCTTTTCTATAATTTTTTTACATTAGGTTAGAGGTTTTTATTCTGCTTAAAATAATGGGAGTGACTACGAAACCGCCGCGGCGGATCTTTTGCATGACTTATTGAACCGCCGCGCAGAGAAATTGAAATATTTTGTGCAATTTTCTGAAAAACAAGGCGGGGGGACACCCCCCGTTTTTGTCTGCGACGCTAATGCTGCCTGCGGCGCTGATAGTTTATTGACAATTATTTGGCAATATAAAAATCAACCTAACTAACCCAACTACCATCACATGAAAGAGATAAATTATTATATGAAAAAAAAGAACATTATTTCTATCGCCAAATCCAACCAGAATTTGTGAAAAAGGATATTAATCGTTAACGCCGCTATAGCACAGAATAAATAGTATGTAACCAAACCAAACCGCGGTGGTTCAATAAGTTGTGAAAAAGATCCGCCGCGGCGGTTCAATAGCCACTACCTAAAATAATTTCATTATTTCGTGTGATTTCTTTAGGTTAGATTAGTAGGTTTTTATTCTGATATCCAATTGTTATAATAATAATTATTAGCGCCGCAGGCAGTATAATCGTCGCTGATAAAGAAACGGGGGGTGCGGGGGTGTCCCCCCAAAATTAACATACTTTTGCATATCTAAGAAAATAACATAAGCAATATCCGAGTAAGTATATTGGGTTAATCATTCTTACACAATAAAAATTTGCCATGCAAAACTGGCTGATTGAACCCGTAACTTTAGGGTTTAGGTTACACGTTGTTTCCTCTCGATGAAGCAGTCACACAATAAAATATAAGATACTCTTTTCTGTGGAAGCATAAACGAGATAAAGTTATGGACAGTTGATTAAAACACCAATGCCATGAACCATATTCAGGGTTCGAACCTAATTTATATATTTACATTCATTGAAAATTCACCTAATTTTTGACAAAAATGAACAGAATTTATTGTATATATTGTATACTTGGAATATAGTGCCATTTTAGTGCTTGAATACAGTTGCAAACTGTTGACCATTTAATAATACTTTCATTGTTTAATTTATTTAACAAATTTAAATTTGTCACTTTTCATTTCATTCATAAATCAAAATCATTGTCCCTTTTCATTCATAAGGCTATTGGCGCCATCTTCTAGTTACATGATGAACTTATTCTAAATATTCTTTACAATTATTCTGATGACTCATCGATTTGTGTTAAAAATCAGTTTCATACATTAAAATGTACAAAAGCAATTTTATGCAATTTTTTACACAGATAAGAGATAATGACTGTAATACGCATCAAAACGACCTAATTAAATGTACTTAAATAACTCTGATTATAGCTGCAAATCTAGCGTCCGATAATTAGGCAATTTTAAAAATTTATTCCGAATTTATCGTGCACTTAAAAAAGAAACAAACAGGTCAGTTGTCTTTGGCCGACTTCTGTTATAATACTGCCCACAATAAAACTTCGTTTGAATTACTTATAAAAAAGTTATTTATGAAATACCAAGTGTCGATTTGACGCAATTTTAATGATTATTAGGCAACCACATATACATTTTTTGACATTTCGATCCTGACCTTAATATAAATGTGTATCAAACTCCGGCTGAATTTTTACGATTTTTTTCCTCTTTAGTGGCGTCATAGACACCCTCATCCCCTGAATTTTTGCGATTCTGAAATATATGTAATTTCTCATGCTATTATCTGTCGCTTGGCTTAATATAAATGTGTATCAAACTCCGGCTGATTTTTTACGATTTATTTTCCTCTTTAGTGGCGCCTTAGACCCCCTCATCCCCTGAATTTTTGCGATTCTGAAATATATGTCATTTCTAATACTATTATCTGTCATATGACTTAATATAAATGTGTATCAAACTTCGGTTGATTTTTTATGAATTTTTATAATGATGATAAGGTGTATTCATTCCCCTAGGCCCCGGCAAATTTATAAAAATTATATTGTTTCATCAGTTATGAACTTGTGTTTAAAAACATTTTACTAATATCTATTACTATAGCTGAATGCCTGACAAACTAGTAGGTAAATTATTTACGCTATGTATTTTAAAATAATTAGAACATTCACCTCATTGTGATTTATATTCACCCAGTATTCACCCTGCAACCTTTTAGGATGTCTATATTACGTCTACAATGGACATTAAATTTTGTAACCCATGATAAGGTCGTCCATATGATACTCAAAATAAACATAAAAATATATATCTCATTAGGATGTCCATATCCCATCCACAATGGACATAATAAACTTTACCTCCTATAAGGACGTCCATATGATATACACGATGGACATAATAAATATACGTCCCATTAGGATGTCCTCCAGTGTACAAAAAAAAATAATCTGAATAAAGACAAAAGAAATAATAAATAAATTAAAATTAATGTCCCAATGGGATATCTATACAACATCCATAATGGACAACATATATTTTATGTACTCTTAAGATGTCCATTGGACATCCACATTGAAGATAATAAAATTTATATCCTCCTAGGATGTCCACAGGACATCTATAATGATCATAATAACTTTTATGTCCCATTGGGATGTCCATGTTACATCCACAATGGATGTAATAAAATTTACGAACAATTCGGATGTCCATAAGATGTCTATTCGTATAAACTGGACGTCCCTGGATCACTCGGACCTTGAGTGGACGTCTACCGGATATTGAATGCTACTAGGGATAGTACATAATATTCAACCCGCACAAAGGCACAAGTATATAAACGCGATATTATTTACTTATTTACCAAGTGTGTTGAGGTCACAGCATAGAATGACGTCGAGGCAGAGCCAATGAGAAGCAACCTGTGTGTTTTCCCCTGAATCCGGAGTTGACCGATTCAGTCCGATTGATGTTGTGGTGACGTAATTCAACACAAAACTTTGTAATTCCAACAAAGTTTTTATTTACCACAGTTAAATCTTTCTTTATATTGTCCTCTTTTTAATGGTAGCTAAATGCTCTAGTGCTCTAGTAAAGCAACTAATAAAAACTCTAAAGTACTTTTTAAGGGCTAATACAAACACTCAGTAAAGTTATTTATTCTAGTATAGTGAACAGATATTTCTAACCTAATTAAAATTATTGCTACTCTAGTTAAAAAACGAGTAGCAAATAATTTTTTGCTGTGGCTTTTCTCAGTGCAAATATAGTATCAAGATGTTTTCCTTTAAAGAGACTTGGATGGGAAATCTGGATGTGGAAGTAGAATCTTAGAAACATCCTGTATATTTTGTTTTGATATCTTGTACATCTATGTACTTTTGTGTGCTTAATCAAAAACCTTGGTAACAGTTGCCTATAAAGTTATAATAAAACACAATTATATAAATACCTAATGACAATTTGCACACCCCTAAAGATCGCCCTGTATGGCCGATATTACTCAATTTCAATAGGGAGTATTCTGTTATGCTATTTTATACATGCCTCAAATTTGAAACACAAATTTTAAGTCTATCAGAAGTTATCGTATTTACAATTCGCGGATTTTCTTTCCGCGGCTTTTTTTTCCGTCGGCTTTTTTTTCCGCGGCGTTTTCTTCCGTCGGCTTTTTTTTCCAGGATTTTTATTCCGCGGCTTTTTTTTCCGCGGCTTTTTCTTCTGCATACGGGATGAAAGACTATTAACAGTAGTTGCATTGCAGCGTGATTATTTTAGAAATAGTAAGTCCATAGATTACAAAACACTGAATGACATTTTAAGTTTTCAGATATTTTCAAATATCATTGCACAAAAGTGTTTTGTAAATGATATTTCACATCATGCAGAAAGAAAGGACTAATAGTATGATGTTAAATGTTTGTTGGCGTATCAATTTCTTGTTTTAGTTTATAATATCAGTATTATGTCAGTATGAAAACTGCAGTACGTTTTTAACTATACTAGCATTTTGTATTTATCATTGCTATTCATCTAAATGTATGAATTAGTATTTATTTGAGATTGGAATTGTTAATTGTAGTTATAAGTAGGTTTTAAGAAAGTAGGTATATGTAATATGTCAATATATTTCGAGTAATTACAATTATTCACTTAATCCTGAAAAGTAGAATAAGAAACTTATCAGGAAAATTAAAGAATTAAAAACAGTATTCAATTAAGGTAAAGAACAAACAAAACTGAATAGTTTAAATTTTAAATTAAAATTTTGAAATATTAGATCAAAATAGAAAAACACAATTGAAATATTGGAAATTAACCCAATGAAACGACTAAAAATAACAAATCAGTTGATCACACACCGCTGAACAGCGAGCTGCGAAATATATTCATCCAAGAATAATTAATAAATTGAAAATAAAAGAAAAGTGGTGAATAATTTGAAGGTTAGAAAATTACAATCCAGATATATTGATATCAAGAATAAATTGTAAAAGTTGATTAAAAATATAAGAAGTGAATATACTTTGAAAGTATTACGAAGTAGATTATCCGGAAAGCAGATTTAGAAGAGGGAAGTATTTGTTAATCCAGTTAGCAAATTTATATGGTGAAGAAATTTCAAACGTCAATCAAGTGATAGAAATATTTCAAGGAAATCTTGAAAACAAATTGGAGGTTATTCGCGAAAATCAGTCACCAATAGGTGGCGCTGTCAATTTCAAAATGTCAGAGTCAAGTGTGAACAACAAAGTTTTGACATATAAGTAAATAGATATTTGTGGTCTTAAATAAACAGTTTAATATAGTGAAAATTGTGTTTGGTGGTGGTTATAAGCTTCTTAAAGTATTTAAAAAACGGACAAGTATGACAAAATGCCTAATATAATGTTATCAAGTGAATTTACTGAGATTTGTTTTGACAGTTTCAGGCAAAATGCCCAAAATAGAAATATCGATTTCGAATATTTTGGAGTATTTGGGAAATCGTGTGAGGCCCTTAAAAGAAGGGGAGGCTGTTTTCAAAGCTGGACATATAATTTTATGTGGCTTAAATACAGACCAACCGAATAATATAAACAGTGTTTGCCTCCAGACATCTGGTTTAACTAAGCCTCCACACGAACTTAATATTAAATTGGATACACCGTGGTCCTGTAAATGCACCTGCAAAGCTGGGCTATCAGGTTTCTGCAAGCATATTGTGGCAACTTTGATTTATATAAATTGGTAAGTTTTATAAGTAAACATATTTTTGTTGTCCTAAGAATTTTTATGGCAATAATTGATATTAAAATTTCAGCAATGAAGATTTAGAATATGTAAGCTGTACTGATATCAAACAAAAATGGGGTAAAGAGAAAAAAGGTGTGAAGGAAGTGTACAGTGTCAAACCGTTCACCAGTTTTTGTCATCTGATAAAGAAGAAATATCTCTTTTTAATGATTTTGCTCAAGTTTTGTATGCTAATGGTAAATTATGATCTTAACAATATACCAGTATTTGTTTTTCTTGGAAAATTCAGAAAAAATTCAATGATGAACAAAAATGTTTAAGTTGCACGAGAAAGTAAGTTTGGTGTTGCCTATCATTTATTTAGGTATTGTAAATCGGTTCTTTCTAAAAGCCAGTTTATTATTATTAAATACTGTGATATATTATATTACTTTTTTTATAATTTGGATGTATAATAAAATAAAAACCTTATAAAATAATACACTCGTTTTATTTATATATAGCATTTAATCATACATACTTTCAATATTCATTAAATACATTACAAAAAAGAGATTAACATAAGTTAAAACAAACTTCTTTGGTTATTTACAAAACATTCTGACAACATAAATACAATGTTTATACAGACACAGACCACTCACCGTTTCGATAATAAAACTAGGTCAATAATTACAAAAAAAAACACTTTCAAATTAACCGTTTAGTTAATAGAATTCTTTGGAAAATTTATCTAGAATTTTTTTTCGTGTTGAATGTTAGTACTAAAAGCTTTTAAACAGACTAGTAAATTATATATAATATCCTAAATGTGATTATCATATATTTATTTGTCAAAAAAGGCATATAAAGTAAAATATTTACTAATGTAATATTTTGTCCAACTCCTCTATAGATTTCCTTAAATATATAAGGAATTATAACCAGACGGCAGGAAATTAGTCTGGATAATAGCTATTGGTTGCAGTCTGGTTTTTAATTCCTTATATATTTAAGGAAATGTATAGAGGAGTCTGACAAAATATTGTTAGTAAATATTCTGCTCTCTAAAAGCAATACCTACTAAAGTACAATAATATTAATATTAAACTGGATATTATATAAGTTAATATAAAATCCATTACATGTGGCTTTAATGGTGGTCGACCATTATTTAAATTGGTGAAATACTAATGTTAGGAACAGTAGACACAAAAATGCATAGAGGTAAAATCTTAAATACAGATACAATGCGTTCAATATAGAGATACAATAGTAAAGTACAGAGATAGTTACGACTGACAAAAACATTATGAGTATCAAGCACTGCGATAATGTAAAAAAATTAGTTTCGCAACTAATCACAAAGTAAATATAGTAATAGCAAATATAATATATAACAATCTGTTTGAGTCGCCTTATCCTCAATGAAAGTAGTTAAAAGAGGATGCACATTCTCTTGAACACTATGTGAAACTTCATCGTGAACAGAGACTGAAGGTCCCGGAACTTCTATTGAGTCTGCAAACAGTTCTGTCGGCTGTTTATTCACTGCTGATATTTCATGCTCAATAATAAGGTCATCATCTCTTTTTAACCTGAAAAGATCTATACATACATATTTTCACAAAAAAGAAATGAACAAGTTAGGTACCTAACAACTGTTATATATTTTTTTTTTACCAATACTTACAACTACTACTTCCGATCAGATCTTTCTTTGAGATTGATCATGTTGCCGTACAGGAAGTTTCTGACTAGGAACCACTCCTTTTTTCAAATGTTTCCTTAAAGTATGGGGGGTAACTAAAATTTAAAAAAAGATTAGTTTAGAGAATAATTCTTGTAACACTGTAACACTTTTTGTTGTGAAAAAGTACATAGCTCACATCAAACAGTACTGAAATTTAGTATCCTGTGCTTTTACGAAAATGAAAAGAACAGTAGAATGTAAGAGTAAAAATTTTCTGACATCGGACTCTCTAATGTTTACTGTAATTACCTGGCATGAAGTCTTCTTTTAAGAAATGTTGGCTGCACACACACATAAATTTGCTAATACGCTTTCCAATTTTTAATATTTCTTTCCATTTTTGACTTAATTTTACATCTTTCGGAAAGAAATGTAGGGAAATGTCTTCAGTCGTATAACTACTACACTGGGGAACAGAACAAAACTTTCTCGATTTCGTAGGAACAGTTTTATGAACACTTTGCATTATGTTATCCTTAAATACTATTATGTCGAAATAACACTTTAATACACCTTTTTAATCTAAAATCACGGGAATAAGTTAATTAAAGCAGCAACAAAGTTAACCTTCCATTAAATGTCAATAATAAACTGATTTGTTGTTCACACTTAGACAGGTTCCACTGTCAAAATGTAGATATCGCCCACTCCGAGATTTTCGCGATATAGTAAAGAAGAAGAAGAAGAAGCCTTGAGAGGTTTAAAAAGTCAGTCAAGTGTGAAGTGACATAATATTTCAAGGATTAGAATAGCCAGTTAGAGGTTATAATTTAACATTACTCGAGTCGAAAGAAAGACAAGGTAAAGCTTTACAATATCAGAAATCCATGGTACATATTTATTTTAAATAAAGGCCATATTTATCATTTTAGTTAAGTTAGATTTTGTTATTTAAATTTGTTAATTACATTCCAAGTTCAAATTTGTTAATAAATTAATACTTTGTTCGTTCAATACTGAGTTTGATTTATTTAGATTGTTATCTTGATCGATGAGCATTTATTGAACCGACTTCGTTGGACCTTGAGTAAGAGTCATTCTATAGATTGTAGATAGTCATGCTAATGGTGTTATATAGTCTATATTATTAACAGCTTTTAAGAAACTGTTTGGCGCCCAATAAAATCATTTCAATTTACTTTCAAAAAGTAATTTCGAACGTATAAATAGATAGCAGAATATAGAACAATATATATATCCTGTCCTTTCTTGAGCAGGATTGGGTAAATTTCGTCCATTCCTGGAGATTTGAATAGTTGGAACTTATTAATTGCCCATCTGATTTTGTAAGGTTTTATTACCTCATTGGCCAGTCTCTAGTTCGTAGCACCGATATGGCATGCGTTGGATACCTTTTTTTTGGCCACGCCGCGACATCAGATAAATTACAAGTGACGCAATAGGACCCAGCTCAGCATGCTGAAGGCCAATGCCAGATGCACTGATTTGTTTTGAATTTTGTCATGCTTGTCTATCCGATATCCTACACGTGACCCATTGGGAGCGCGTGCAACTTTGGGTCTGCGTGCAGATTTCGAGTACATCGTCGATTTATCAGTATTGGGTACGTATGCAAAATGCTGGGTAAACGGAAATCTAGTAATGTGACATGAATTTATGAATGCCTCATTACAATTGAAGTCCGACATACTATGAGTATTACCCCACTCTGTATATATCATCTTTATATCGGATAAGCGAGGCAATATTGTATTGTCACACACATACCAGTGTTTAAAAAAGGTTCAGTCCAAGACATTAACAATTACAGGCCAATCTCTTTAATACCTGTAGTATCTAAATATTTCGAATATTTACTAAAAAACCAAATGAATGATTTTTTTACTCAAGGTAATTTAATAAATCCTCATCAATTTGGTTTTCAACAAGGCAAGTCGACTACCTATGCTTTGAATGACTTGGTGAGAGTCATAGTGGAAGGTTTTGAATCGAGGGGATTTGTTGGGGCAGTTTTTTGCGACTCGAGCAAGGCCTTTGACTGTGTGTCTTTCACAAGATGTTGATTGACAGGCTGACATATTATGGTTTTCTACATGATACTATCTGTCTAATAAATAGTTATCTCACTGACCGTTACCAAAAAACCTTTTTTAAAAACGAGTATTCTAAACTTAATGAGATTGACCACGGGGTACCTCAAGGTTCACTGCTCGGTCCAATCACTGAACTCTACATATAAATGGAATGCCAATGTCTATTCCTATTTGTACGTGAAATTTGAATCTCGCGCAAGTATGGAGACCCCGGGGAGGAGCGCAATCGCATTATGTAGAACGCGAGGGCCGGCTCTATTTTTATTGCAAGTGTTTTTAATTTGCCTTTTTTGAGAAATCATGAAAAAAATGCATGTACAGATTAACATTTCTTATATAATTAACCTTTGTTTTAATTTTCATTAAAGAACATAAAAGTTGTTATGCCCAAAACATAATTATTTAATTTTCAGTTTCAACAACCGATAAAAATGAGAGAATTGCATGACGCCGGCTCTGAAATTCTGCACTAATCCAAGACCTCCCGCTACGAGAGACAAATCAAAGAAAAATTGCATCTGCGCATAACGACCCCAAGAGGCATTCTGACTCAAGCACCTGAGATACTTTTAATACTAAATTTCTACTGCGGCGACGCATAACTCCGGAACCTTGAATCGCATGATTCCCGTATTTTGTTCACGCGCATATATCTGTATTGGTGCTCGATTTTATATGACGTGAAATCAGTAATAAAAAATCTGCCAAATAAAAAATCTACGGGACTGGATGAAATTCCAATTGAACTTATAAAAGAGTATTCAAATGAGCTAGCCCCTATACTTGCGGATATCATTAACATTTCTATAATCACGGGTACATTTCCAGATTGTCTAAAAGAAGCAGCATTAATACCTATTTTAAAAGGGTGCAAATGAAAATATTGATAACTATCGTCCCATTGTGCTCTGAAATAATTGAAAAAGTAGTTGCCAATAAAATGTTTGAGTACTTAAATCAAAACTCGATCTTAGATAGCTGTCAATATGGCTTTAGGGCTGGTTTATCAACAGAGGCAGGTATAGCAGATCTAAGTCAATTTATATATAATAAAATGGACTTAGGTGAACATGTTTGTGGTGTGTTCTTCGATCTCTCTAAGGCCTTTGATACGATCGATAAAGATTTTGTGGCCCAAAAATTACAAGGCTTGGGAATATTTGATCTACTAAATAGCTGGACCGTTTCTTATTTAACTAATAGAAAAAGAAGAAGAAAATCGGTTCCACTATGACTAATAAAAATGATATTGACATTGGAACTCCACAAGGTAGTGTGTTAGGGCCATTAATATTTTTATTATATGTGAACGATCTACCAGCTCATATTTCTCAAGGCAAAATTTTTATGTACACTGATGACACCACAATAATGATTTCTGATCCGGATCCTTTTGAATTACATCGTAGGGTAGCAATTGCATTAAATGAATTTAATATACGGTGCTATAATAATAGCTTGATAATTAATCATGACAAAACTGTTGCAGTAGATTTTAGCAGATTCAGAAATCGATATAACCCTAACTGGCTAAAAAGTGTGCTTAACAGAGATGCACTAATAAATGTATACTATGCCGTCAGTTACTCTCATATAGCTTACAACATTAATGTATAGGGTCTTTGTTATTCAAAAAAGGGTAATTATCTACTTATGTTTGACTTACCCTACCGTGAATTGTGCAGGGAGAAATTTAAAAATGCACAATTATTTACTGTGACATCAATTTACCTCATGAAATTGTTGACCTTTGTTCATAATAATAATTGTAAACTTCGAGTCAACGGTGACTCTCATGCCTACAGCACTAGAGGGCGGAACAGAATGTGCATAATAATATTGAATATTTCAAAAAATCTCCTAACTATGCTGACACAACTCTGTACAATAAGTTGCCATTGGAAATACAAATGTCGAAGTCTTGTGAGGTTTTTTAAAAAAAAGCTGAAGGCTTTGTTATTGACTGGTGCATTTTATAATATTCAAGAGTTCATACATTCTTGCTCTAGTTAAGTGAATATAGGGTACGATTTTATACTTTTATTTATTATCTGTTTGCACTATACTGTTCATTTGCATGTATTGTTTGTTGTATTTATTCTTGTATATTTATTTGTTATATATTATTTATATATTTTGGACTTAAATGTTTAGTGTGTTATTTTCATATTTACATTTATATACTATTATTTTACCATTTCTGTTGACTTGCCACATGTACAAACTATGTATCTAAAGTGGTTAATAAAGATTATTATTATTATTATGTAGAGTTCAGTGGGTCCAATCCTGTCCTTAATTTATATCAATGATCTACCCCGACAGCTGGGTTGGGTAGTAACTGTGTTATTTACTGATGACACAACTAGTTGATTTAAAAATGAATTATTATTTGTTTGCTTATAGTTGTATTGAAACATTCTATATAGGATTTTGCAAACATCAGAAATTTAGTTATGGATAGTTATTTTTTTCTGATGTTTGCAAAATCCTATAAAGAATGTTTCAATACAACTAATTGATGTCAACGGAAATTATGAAACTCTTGCACACAATATGGAAATCTCTCAAAACCTAGTCTCTCAGTGGTCTATAGCAAATTCCTTAAAACTAAATGAAGACAAGACTGAAAAAATGGTATTTACATTAAGGCAACAAGAAATAAATAACCCAAAGAAAGTAAAATTTCTGGGAATTATGATAGACCCGACTTTAAAATGGAATGAACATGTACATTACACTTGTGGTAAATTAGCTAAAAATCTTTTTCTTCTAAAAAATTTAGCACAAACAACTTCAAAAGAAATAACTATAATGGCCTATTATTTATTTTTTTTTTTTTATTTATTTATTTATTTAAGTACAATATCCAATGGGATAAACCCAATTACAGGATAAGGTTACAAAGTGATCAGCATTAAAAAAGAATAATGCTGACAGCAATACAATTAAAATACAATTAAGCATAAATTACAATAAATCACAACGAAAATATACAATGAGAAAAGAGAGAAAGAGAGAAAAGTGAACAATAAAATGCAGCACTACTTATTAAATGCAAAATCAATGATTTGTACAAGACTAGACAATTTCAAGAAAGATTAACAAGGATTAGATTATTCATACAGCCGTTTGATGCTATTAGCATTACAGAATAAAATATCTAAATTTGTTTCAACTTCTGAATAACTGACAAACATGTGATATATAGGGGACCTTTTATATATATTAGTATGATGATTTTTTGTACAAAATAGTCGTTTCTGGCGAGAATTAATTCTGGGTACATGAAACTCTAACATCTCTAGTAATGCTACACAGTTAGTTATGTTTTTGACTATTTTGTACAAGAAAACAACGGCGTGCATGTTGCGGCGTTGTAACAAGCTGTTCATTTCAAATCTGGCATAGAAAATTTCCTGTGGGGTGCCTCTTTGGGGATATTGATTATTATCTAACTGATACGTTGCTATAGCTTAAAGAATTTTCGCTGAACTCGCTCAATGTTAATAATGTGGGTGTTATATATGGGATTCCAAACTACTGAACCATATTCTAGCTGTGATCTTACGAAAGCAGTGAAAAGTAACTTCAGGGTATTAATGTTGTTAAAATCCTTCATATTACGCACAATAAAACCGAGATTCTTATAAGCTTTAGATATTATTGAATTAATATGAGGGACAAAGGTAAACTTATGATCAAATATTATACCTAGATCTTTAATGGTATTGGGACGTGGAAGGATTGTGGTATCGATGTTATATTCGTATGATATTACATTATGTTCGTCCTTCCGGCAGTATGACATAACATTGCATTTAGCTGCATTAAGGTGCAGTTTGTTTTCTTTGCACCAAGAGTTTAATGTGTTTAAATTGTTCTGTAGTGTGACGCAGTCCATTTTGGTTTCAATTCTTGAAAAAAGTTTTAAATCATCTGCATATACTAAGTAGTTTACGTTCAAGCCGGCCGCAATATCATTAATAAAGATTATGAACAAAAGGGGCCCTAATACAGACCCTTGTGGAACTCCAGAAGATTGAGTGAAAGTAGAAGATTTGTATCCTAGACAGTGGACATACTGGATACGTTGATATAGGTATGATTGGAAAAACATCAACATATTATAACTCAGACCTATCTTATTTAATTTCATAAGTAATAAACCATCAACCATCATGCCCTCTTTAACGCTATAATTAGCTACGGAATACTTATATGGGGTCATTCCACTCACTGTGCAAAAATTTTCAGTATGCAAAGAAAAGCCTTCAGAATCCTACTCAGTTTAAATTACAGAGAAGAGGTAAAATATAATTTTATTAGGCTTGGTTTCTTAACGGTTCCAAGTTTATTCATTTTTCATTGTTCGATTTATGTCAAAACAAACATGCATAAATATGTAAATATCTTTGATATCCATACCCACAATACACGAAATAAAAACAATCTATTTATTGAATACCTTAGAGTAAAAAATCAAGATACGCTACTGATTACTATGGGCCTCTTTTCTATAATAAATTACCTGATTATATTAGATCACTACCATTAAATCAATTTAAAATAAAGATAAAAAATTTCTCATTTCTAAAGCATTCTAGAGCTTGGATGAGTTCAAAAATTATTAAAGCGGACCACCTAGTATACTACATTTTTTAAATTTATTCCTGCGCCTACTAATCCAAATTTACATATTTTTAAAATTCCTGATAATTTGGTAAGAAACTAAATATCACCCGGTAACTACCTACTAATATTTTACGCATATTCGTGTAGTAAAATGTAAATCCTCAAATCCATACAATTCGTAGTTTTGAAAGTCTCTAAAACCACCCATATCGGGTGAAGTCAGTGTAGCGAACGGAGATAAGAAGGTACGAAGCTCTCGAAGTAATTGCTGTAACACAAACTTTCTACAATAACATAAACACAGGTGGACACTGGGTTCGTGTGAAACTAGGTCCAGAATGACACGTTGTGGGAATGCTACATCACTATTTTCGGGTAAATATCTGGTATAAATACGCTAGAAAAAGTACACACTGGGTCAATCAATTTTGAAAGACCTGGTGGACATGTCTCGCTGAATTGGTTTTCTTCAGAGCAATTCAGTTAGTTTAAAAGCGCTCTATAATATGTTAGCAGCTAGCTGTTAACATATTATTTATTACGTAGAATTATTTCACGGACATGTCTCGTTGAACTTCGGTTCTTCCAGAGCAATTCGTGGAATTGATTCGATATCAATAATAATAATAATAATCTTTATTAATCACGTTGGCTGTCTCATAAGAACAAATGTGAAAGTCAATTAAATACAGTGTCAATAATTTACACAAAATAGACAAATAAGTAAAAAAAAAAAAACATTTAAATAAGTACAAAAAAACAATAGAGCAAGTTAAAATATATATATAAAGTTAAGTAAACTCATTAATATTATACACACACTTTTGAATTAAGTATTGTTTCAGTAGTCTTTTAAAACAATTAAAATTACTGGCATTTAGAATGTGTATTGGCAATCTGTTATATATTTTGATGCCTGAAAGATATGGTGATCGTTCATATAGAGACAAATTATGGATAGGTATAGTTAAAGAAGATCCATGTCTGGTAGTGTAGGTGTGAAAACTACCATTATTTTTGAAACAATGTAAGTTTTTTCTTACATATTTAGATATATTGTATATATAGATTGATGGAAAACTTAAAATCTTATTGTTTATGAAATATGGTCGACATGACTCGATGGTTTTTAAATTAAATATGAGTCTATAATGGCCCTTTTTTGTTGAATAAAGATTCTACTAGCTGCAGGTGCTCTACCCCACACTATAATGTTATATGATAGATGCGGATACTCCATAGCATAATAAACATTGAGTAGATACTCCCTAGGCAGGTTCTGCCTTAGTGATACAATGGCAAACAGTGAGCTATTGAGCTTTTTTGCAACATGATCAACCTGATCCTCCCATGTGAGACATGAGTCCACGAAAGTTCCAAGAAATTTGACAGACCTAGAAAACTTAATATTTGTGTCAACTAGAATATAATCGGGAGTAATTGTTTTTCGAGCAGAGAAATATATGCAATCGGTCTTTGCAATATATAAGATCAGAGAGTTTTGTGAACACCATAATTCGAAACTATGTATCACCTCTTTTAAGAGGACCTGTAGTTCCACAAGGTCAGGTGCTGAAACCATAATAGAAGTATCATCTGCATACATGGTAAGTTTTCCTTTTATATGCAGGGGAAGTTCGTTTACATATAGCGAAAATAGTAGTGGCCCCAGCACAGAACCTTGTGGGACTCCTAGATTGATAGAGTGATCATTTGAAGTGGAGTTTTGTATTCTAACTCTTATTTGCCTATCAGAAAGGTAAGATTTAATCCAATTTAGGATGGTACCCCTAAAACCAATTCGGAATAGTTTTTCATTTAGGAATTCAATATCAACTGTGTCAAAGGCACGACTAAGATCAAAAAATAATTCTATGACATGATGGCCCTTATCTAGTTCATCGTAGATATATTGCAGAAACTGATTAGTAGCAGTTTCAGTAGAACGATTTTCACGAAAGCCATGTTGTGAGTTACTAATTATAGAGTATTTTACTAAGAACTTACTAATTTTGAGGTACACAGCCTTTTGAATTATTTTGGAGAATATGCTGAGAATAGATATAGGTCTATAATTATCCTTCTCAAACTCATTGCCCTTTTTAAATATCGGCACCACCAATGCTATCTTCAGAACGGATGGAAAAGTTCCAGTTTGCAGGGATAAATTTGCTAAGTAAGCCAATGGCTCTGCTATTATATCCTTAACCGATCGAACTTTTAATGACACTCCATCTATGCCTGAAGAATTGGTTTGCCTAAGGTTATACACTATGTCTATTATATCAGTTGGCAATATAGGATCATAGAAAAAGCTATCTGGTAACATTTTACTATGTGTGCACTCTTGAGAGATTCCATTTGGTAAATGTTCAGCTAGCTTAGATGATGCTATAGTAGCAAAATAGGACGCAAAAGATTCAGCAATTTGTTTATTATCACATAAAATTGTGCCATTTTCTAGGATTTGTATTTAATTTTTATTAGTATTATTTTTACCTAATTGTGAATTAAGTATTTTCCAAATTTCTTTTGGTTTGTTCGGGGCATTTTCTATTTTATTCTGGAAGTAGTTCTTTTTGGCTATACTAATACTACTTTGAAGTTCCCTTTTTTTGTTTTTATAGGAATTATGTAATTCTTCACTGCTCATGCTTTTGGCTAGCCAGTGGAGATTTTTTAATTCCTCACTTTTTTTAACTATGGCTGGTGTCAACCATCCTTTTTTATCATAATGATGACTATTATTTTTACATGTAACTATGAGGCATGTAAGATCAAGTCTATGTATAAATATTTCAAGAAAGGAGTTAAAAGCTGAGTTGACATCTCCCAGATGTATATTTTCCCAGCAAGTGAGTTGGAGAAGGTGCCTAAATCTACTAATGTTTAATGCCGATGTGTTTCTGAAAGATATGAAATTTTCAATGTTGTTAATGTTACCTTTTCCAAGGGACACTTTTAATATGTTTGCATTATGATCTGCAATGTTAGAAGTAGTAACATAGCTAGAAATTATATTTTCATCTTCAAAATTAGTCACCATGTAGTCAATAGCCGTCTCTGACGATGGGGTTACCCTAGTAGCCTCTATTGATTTTAGTTTTAGTTTAAATGAGTCAAAGACATCGATGAGTGATTTTTTTATGTTTGAATGTTTTAAACAGTCTATGTTCAAATTTCCGCAAAAAATAATTTTGTTGTATTTTTTATAGCAATGATTTAGGAGCGTATTGAGGTTATTAAAAAATATGTTCGTATCTCCATTCGGCGGTCTGTAGCAGGTAACAATACAAAAATTAAAATTACCATTATGCACCGCAATAGCGCAAAACTCTACATTCATTTCAGAGTTCATTCTAATTATATGGTTAACGTTTTTATTCTTCAATCTATTTTTAATACAGTTATTTATATATATTGCAACTCCACCGTGAGTATGTTCAGTTCTGCAAAATTTTGATACTAAATAAAAGTTATTAATTGATATAGATTGCAATTCACATTCAGAGGCCCAATGTTCAGAAAGACACAGAATATCAATACCTTCATTAAGCGTGAATAAGTCAATGAGATCCACCTTATTTCTTATGCACTGTACATTTATGTGTGCAATGTTATAAAACAAGTGTTCATTGTTGCTTATAGTTTGAGTAGATAGTGTAGGTGTAAAGTTGATTAAATTATTATTGCTGTTTTTTACATGTCTCAGGTTTATAAAAAATCGTCACTTCTATTTTGTTTGTTTAAGTAATTACGGTATTTATTGAAATCAAAACGTCTGAATCCCACACCTCTAGGCCAAAAATTATCTTGGTATAATTCGTCTTTGGTGTCCAGCGGGGCGGGGCTCCTACCATGAAAACTTTATTTTGATTTTCCTTTGTAAGTAGCTCCTTTACACAGAACTCTTCACAGTAGATAGTTTTCGATTTATTTTTTAAATATTTTAATATAGCATCACATGTGATGTTCCTTTTGACTCTGTTTACGTAAAGCCATAGTTTTCTATTTATTCCTGCAAATTCAGAATCCTCCTTACGGTCTATGGCAGTTGCATTCCCTATGCTTTTTTTGACTTTTTTATTCTTTTTCCTCTTTGATTTTACTTCTTGAAATTCAGGGTCATTATTTTCTGTGACAGAGACAAGTTCACCATGTAGCTGTTATTTGTTTTCACTTTTGTTGGTATTTGATATTATTAAGTCAGAAACTTCAGGGTCTACTTTTCCATGCAATGCTATATTGTTGTCTGTGCTACTTTGATTTGAGGCCTCATTGTCTTGTTTATTATGAGATTCCCTCTGTTTATTAACAGCTGTACTGTAGTTCCCATGTTTGTATACCTTATCATTTATGTGCACATTTTTTGTTTCTTTTATCAGACTGGTCTCTTAATTGTTTTTGTAGATCTACTATTCTACCTTCAATGTATTCCTTATTTTCTTTCAATAGGTTGTTATTGTCATACAATAGTTTATTTTTATCCTGTATTTCCAATATAATTTGTTTCAGCATGCTATTTTCCAGTTTTAGTTTTTCTATTTCTAGATTTTCCTGAGTTTTGAGTTTAATTTCTTGTTCACTTACAGATGATGACAGGTTATTTGCTTGACAGCATATAATTCTAGTTTCACTAATAACTCGTACAGATGAGATAATTCTCTGTAAGCAGGATCTGTGGAATACACTGCCACAAGAAACACACACTGCACTTGTATTTTGTTTATTTTTACAACCTTTATAGTGCTTTTTGTTAGGATCATCATTACTAGCATCTGGCCCTTGGGACGCCATTTTGTATATGATTGAACACCCGTCGATTAATTCGGCAATACTAATTTTTGCAGACAACACGGAAAATAGTATTATTCTTCAGAGCTAGTCACTGCACAGATTGTCGGTACACGTTTGTTTGACCAACAGTCAAGGAATTGGGTATTGGCAATTTTAGGAGGACATGACTTGTAGAATGTTATTATTTCCCTGGGTTTTCTGCACTATAAGTTGGAGTTGCCATCTTAATCGATCGGACGACGTATCAGGGAACACGGATGTCGCTTATTAACCTTAATAAAATCAAATCGGGAAAATCAGATTTTAATTTCGAATTTGGTTATTTATGGAAATGACTCTATAGTTCGGATTCGACCGTATGAAACTCGCGTGGGTATTTTATTGTGGCCCTCTGATAATTTTAATAAGAATAACAAACTTCAATTAATGTTTGTGTTAAGTTTGCAATACAGCTTTTTAGTTAATTTTTACCTCACCTCACTTGGTGTTGTACATTAATTTAAGGAGCTCTGCATTGTAATCACGATACTATTACACATTCAAGTTAATTTCCTGTAATTAGGTAAATTCTATAGAACTATGATTTTTATTTCCAGTGGCAGATTTTGTTTGGGATGGAGGTTTATTCTACACTTTATTAGATGTTCAACGAATGCAACAATATTGTACTGTCTGGGCAGTTCAGACGATCGGTATATTTATTGTTTGACCAACGGGGTGCATCGCAGGCCACTTGTGTCCACCACAAGCGATGACCTGTAATGTGACTTCCCTATGGTTAACAATAATGCATAATTTAAAAGGACTTATTACATGTTGAACTTTGTACAGGGTGCTTTGTTTTTGCAATCACCTGCACTGGCAGCTTTCAAAGCCATGGGCGAATTGCAATTGATTTTTAATTGCTTGTTCATTTGATTGTTTGAAATACAATCTTCACCACACATTAACCAATTGGTAGCCAATAGGCTGGTTCTGAGTCAAGTTTATTGTCCAGATCCCATCACTGTACGCTTCGCAACTACAAACAATGTTTGATTGAGCAATTGATTGAGATTTCAATTTGCCATGTACTTAACTTCATCATTTATTGCGAGATTTTGCCACCCAATACAAACTTTTCATGTACTGAATTTAACACTTTTGCTACTTCATTTTGTACGAGAATTCTCATTATAATCATTATCATTCTTGGTGATTAATGTTGTATTTAATTGAACATCTGATGGATATTAGAGTGACTATTTGTCTCAACGAAACCTGTAGCTGGAAATATAAATGTGATTATTTTTCACTGTAAATTTATATTACTCTAAGGCAGTGGCCACAACATTATTTGTCTCCTGTTTTGATATAAATTTGTGATTATTTTTCACTGTATATTTATATTATTCTCTGGCAGTTGCCACGTTTTATTTTTCATACATGTATTGTAATCTGACAATTGCCCGAATATACGTATTAAACCGTTCCTTGTTTTTAATTACTTTGCCTTTTTGCAATAAATAAAATGAAATTCAATACTATACAATTAAATGAACCAAGTAACATAAGTTTTACTTGGACTTGGACCTTAAGAAAAGATAATAATTAAAGTGAACTAAGTCAACATAAGGTTTACCTTAGCTAAGAGAAAAGTGAATTAATAAAGTGAAGGTTTGCTTTAAGGTGGCCATTCCCTAGAAAGAGACATCTGATAGGGAAATATTTACTATTTTTAGCTATAACTTTTTTTTCTTAGTACGTATATTTAAAAAAACTATAAGAGTACCTACGTAGAACCATAACAAGACTATTACTATGAATTTTCACTCAATAATTTTAGTGGTTTGCAAAATAGCTCGATTTAAATTTAAAATTGTGTTAATCTTCCTATTTCGTAGTTTTAAATCGAGCTATTTTACAAATCACTGAAATTATTGAGTGAAAATTCATAGTAATAGGCTTGTTATAGTTCTACTTAGGTACTCTTATATTTTTTTTAAATATACGTGCTAAGAAAAAAAAGTTATGGGCAAAAATAATAAATATTTCCCTATCGGATGTCTCTTTCTAGGGAATGGCCACCTTAATTTAGAAGAAAGTGAATAAAAATGAAATCTAAAATTAAACATCCAATAAACAAAGATAAAGATATGTCTGTTTCTTAAAGGTTATACAGGGTATTATGAAAATACTAAATTATACTTATCAAATAAAGTGCAGTCAGAAGAGAAATCAGTGCCTACATAAAGTACCGCGTGTAATTAGTTTCAGTGAAGAATATTTAATCAAGTACAATAATAAATTTTCCATAATTAAAGTTCTAACAAAGTAATTAATAACAATAATTAGAAACCGTAATATCAAACTTTAAAAAGAATTATCACAAATGTAAATTTGAGTAATACCACTAAACTAGACGATCACACGGCCAAATTAGTTTAATTGTTTTTATAATTAGACATTCAGTGGAGAGTGGAGGGTAACTGATAAATAATCAAACCAGAATTTCACTACAAAACAATAGAGGGGGGGTGTCTCATTATGTTCTGTAAACTTCTAAAAATTTATGTACAATGTCTGTCTGAAATGTGTGATGATATTTGTTAGTTTCTCTTTTGTTAATAAAACCGTTAAATGTCTTTTATTTAATTTATCATTTTACCTCTAATGCGGTACAAAGAATTCTAGCTCAGATATCACTAAAGTTAGTCTCCTCTAGCAGAGAATCCATTTTGGGAGAACGTTGGCCTACACTGGCCGACTTGAGGGATATTCCCCTAGGCAGCATCACCACCTTCTTCACAAGATTAGGATGGTTGGAGGCCTAGGTGGAATCCTGTATCCCTCGGGAGGACGTACAAGGGGCCCAATGGGGCCTAGGTGCTGCGGTCACCTAAATGTGACTGCCCTCCCACAAACTCCAACTCACTAAAGTTATCTAATATGAAATTCACTAGTCTGCCAGTTCAAACTGGTCACAGAGAAAAATTACAAAGCCACCCCTACTACGCCATGTCTCGGTTTTTTGCATTTTCCGAATAAAAACTATATCATAATAATAACTTCATATTAATACATTGTAGTTCAAAATGTTATATATATGTAAATAAAACCCAATTACTTACTGATGAAGTATTTATTTACTGTGCATACATACTACACACCTAAATTATTTATATTTAGGTACACGCACATAATATACATGTGAGGGAGCATTGCATAGAACTGTGTATAACATACATGTCTTTAATCTTTTTTCTTTGGCACATAAGATAATACAATTACCGATTTGGGTGATATAGGAACTGCAGTGGCATCCTTTTTGGCACTAAAAAAAAATAAACAAAAATATTTAAGTAAATAGTTTCTACAGCAAAGGAAGATTTGTTATTATTAATTTTACAGGCAAAATCTTGTTTTGGTGAATGAGATTTGGTAGATAATATGTAAATATTTTTAATCAATGTGTGAATTCACTATTCTGACTGACTATGACTGTTTGGTCGAGAGGAAACCACACTTCGTCAGTAACCTGACAACACCTCCTAACTGATATTCGATTGAAATGTATGGACCCCTCACTTTAACTGTGAATATTTCAGAAAAGGAAGATCGGAAAAAATTATGTGTTCCTTATGTCGATATACTAAATCACTCACTGAAATTCGAATAATGTACATTGGACGGTTCTGAAGCTCTGTTAACTTATTTTCATCATTTTTTATTGTAAAATTTTGCAGTTATTCGAAAAAACGTGACCTCATGTTTATTCGGTTATTTATCAATGTATTTAAATATTTTTTGATGAAACAGTTAATTACATAAAATGTAAACATTTTCAGAAAAAAGAATTGGTATATATCAAATATTAATTTAGTTATCAAGCGCAATAGATAATATATCAAGTTTGCAATAATATTATCTATTGCGCTTGATAAGAATTAATATTTGATATATATTTACATACCAATTTTCTTTTCTGAAATAACAGATGAAAAGCTGAATTTTGGTAAATTTTCAAAAATTACAAAAAATTAATATTTTGAAAACTGTGAGACTTTGCATAGAGGTCAGTAGGGCTAAATATGTTCCAAATGGTCTCACCTACTAACCCTCTCCATTTGGCAAACCATCCGCGAAACACCCTGTAATCAATGTATTGTTATGCTACACCCCCCACGATACGCCCATGACTAACAGTGACGTCCTGGAAACTTGTAGAAAGAGATAGAGTTTTCTGGAGTATGGTGGAAGAAGATTCTCTATCATGTTCTAGATAACTCTAGAGGCAATTTCAGAGTATATAAGGCGAGATTCCATGGCGGGAAGAAGTTTTATAAAAGTGAAGAAGTTGAAAAGTGAGGTTAAATATCAAGTTATTTTGTTTAATTAAGAAGTATTGTGTAATCAGTAAATTATTAAATAAAGTGGTTACCCCTTGTTAAAATTATTTAGAACCCACGGATCCTGAAGGGTGGCTTCAGGAATGAACGCGACAGTATATTACAAAGCTTATCTTACATCTGAATCAATATATTTATTAATGGGGCATTTGTATATGTAATACATCTATTTTGTTTTAAATTAAATATTGCAATTTTACCAGGATTCACTTTTTATCTCCTGATAAGTTTGTTGCCTAGAGTGATTAAGGAGGTCAACAATTTTAACAAATTCAAATCTATAGTCTCAAACAACTTTTACTTGAGAAATGTTTATATTCGTACAATGAGTTTTAATCTGTATTTGTGCCATATTTGTTGTTTATTGTGTTTTATATTTACTACGTATTGACCTTGTATACTGAATTATATATATATTTTTCTTTTTATTGACGTTTTCACATCTGTATCGTAACAGCCTAAGTGATTACATATAAATAAATAAATAATTATAGGAATTTGATGACTACATAATAGAGTGAAATTGAAGATAATATATGTCACAATGCGCATGGAGAAATACTTCGAAAAATAAATTCTCTACATAATCCAATTCATGATTTTTATATTTAAGAAAAGGTAAAGTTTACCTATCAATGATCTGAAATTATTTAGTGAAGTTATTACCATAGAGGATCGTGCAAGATTACAAGAATAAATAAATATCATTGAGAATTGGTGCCTAGTGAATAAATTACCAATGAATGTATCAAAATGTAAACTTACAGCTTATTTACGGATGGTTGAATATTCATCAGTTTTAACGACATCTCTTAACTCATTGTGAAAGTATTAAAGATTTGGGTATACTTTTTGACTGCAGATTGGTACACAGGACACATTAATTCAATTACTAAATCTGAGTTAAAAACATTGGGTATTGTTATAAGAAATAAAAAAAATTTTACTAATGCAGAAGCATTAAAAACATTATATTTGTGTTCGGTGCATTCTAAATTGGAGTATGGTTCAACAATATCGAATCCTATTTATGAGAAACATTCACAATCATTAGTATCCGTTCAACATAAATTACTCAAATATTTATCTTTTAAAATAGATTACCAATACCACGAACAGAGACATCTAAATTATTTAATGTTAACATGGTTTAATTTGGATTCATTGGAAAACAGAAGAATGATCTCTGTGTAAACACGTGACAATTACATTACAACCCCTACTTGACTTAAGAAATAACACTAGAATTTATTTCAAACATTTTAATAACGCGGCGATCTTATGGAGGACCTATTATGAGGGCCGTTAGAATAATAGTGGGTCTTCTAACCGGTCACTGCTAACTTAATAGATATCCGAGTCTAATAGGTCTGGTAGATGATGCAACATGCAGATTCCGCCAAAAGGGAAAGGAAACCTCAGTCCCATTGTGAAGGCCTTGCTAGGTTGAGATTCGAACTACTTGACGAGGAAAACCCAAGAGCTATATTAGGAGCCCTTATCAAGGATGTGGAGTCTGATACAAAGGATAAGGCGGATAAGGAGCTCTAAGGAAAACAAACAGGAGCAACGTAATAGATCCATGGGGGTCGCAGTGGCCAATCTAGGCGAATCTAGGGAAGCAGATAGATGACATATTGATGCTCTCGAGATGTGGATCTGGAGATGTTTGCTACGAAGCTCTTGGACAGACTATCACACCAACAGCTCAAGAAAGGTATCCTCCAAAGCGACTCCCTAGCATCATATTCTTTTGAATCTTCTCATTTTTTAGCCACATCAATTAGAGAGAGGGCAATATACAAAGGTTGATAATCCATGGAAAACTGGATGGCCAGAGGTGCAGAAGACAAGATAAATAAAAAATGTCTGTCAAGATAGATTTAAGATTATGTTGTAAACAGTGGTATAACCTCAATTTAATCACTTTGGTAATGCTCACAGCACTGCTACAGTTTTAATGTGCATCACAGATATTTTCACGTCACTTAATAATGACAACACAATATTAAATTTACTAAATTCTTTCAAGGTATTTGATACTTTGGACCAAGCCAACAAGGCTTTGTTACAATCGGCAGAATATAAGTTTTGATGATAATTATTCGGATAAGTTGCCTATTGCATTTGGAGTGTCACAAAGTTCAATTCTAGAACCTATTTATTCCCTTTCTAATATGTATCATTGATATTATCTATTCTATAAAGTTTACAAAAATGCAATATTATGCAGGCTGTCCATACCCAACTATCATTAATGTTTAGGTCTGAAAACCTATTCAAAGCATAGGACAAAATAAGTCATGGTCTAAATTCCATTTTGATTATTCATAAATAAAAAATTTGAAAATTAATTTGACTAAATATAAGATAATTTCTGTTCGCGGAGTCACATGCTAGAGAAGCGGCCTATCAAATTAAATTAGATAATCGACCACTCAACATAGTTCATAAAGTAAGAAATTTAGGGCCAAGGGCATAGCCGGGTAAGCAAGGTGGAACTGCACAGTTTTAGTTGAAAATTTTATATTAGTTAGAACTCATTAGACTATATGATTTTCTTGTTTGAGGGGTAACGGGCGGTAAAGATATTTCATAAATATGTTTTTTCTTCAAAATGGTGCCTTCGATTACTTTGAAAAAAATATATGTTACAGCTATACTAGAAATCAACTAAACAAAATATAATGGTCTAATTTCAAAACAAAAAATAAATTTTGAAGGAAAAAATATTTATGAAATATCTTTACCCCCAAACAAGACTTTATTTCTGACTGATCTTTTGGAAAATTATATAGTCTAATGAGTTCTAACTAATACAAAATTTTCAACCGAAATCGTGCGGGGGCAGTTTCATATTGTTTACCTGGCTATGTCCTTTTTGAGACTGAATTGTGTTATAAATATATAAATTCTTTAATAAAAAAGTGTTATGCGACATTAAAAGCTGTTCTTGGAATTTTTTCACTGTATTCGAAGAAAAGTCTTTTCTAAATATTACTCAATAGCAGCTACTTTTGGTGATATTATAGGCGAACTTATGTTGGGCAGGAATAATGGATTTGCTGAAAAGATAATCTCATATTTACACAATTTCTGCCCCATCCCTAAACCAATTTAAACATTTTTTACAAGCATTTAGAAAAAACTCTTTTCTAAAAGTCTGTCAAAAAATAGTCTAAATCGGTTTAGGGATGTAGAAGTTGATGAAATACAATGTCATTTTTTTAAGCAAATCTAACCATTATTTTTACCCACCTTAAGAAGTAAAAATACATAATAGTAAAAGTTATTTCATTATAAACGTATTTTACTTACTTCACATCCATAAAGTCCGATTCATTGAAATTCTTGCTGTAAAGTTGTATAGTAACTTCTGGTAACATAGATAATACTGGAATTTCTTTTGGAAAGTTGACAGTTACCGTCTGATTTTGAGTATTCAATGCAACCAAAATTCCTGGATTTCCCGAGGTTACTCTAAAAAAGTATATACAAATGTTAATATTAATTCTTTCATATTAATATATATTAATCTAGATAACGAATATAATTAAGAGTAAATACATGATTTAGTGGTTTTCAGAAAGAAACTTGGAAATCTAAGTAGTCTTAGGGTACAGAGATGTCGAAGATGTCTCGATGAGCGCGGTGGAGATCGCAGTTTACATCGATACAAAGGCGAACATACCAAAGATACTATCCTTTCAGTGCTCCTTACTTTCAATTAATGGAACAACATACCTCGGGACAATTTACAAATTAATAGTGAATCTATTGATTTATTACAAAATAATGAATTATGGATAGAAGCAGCAGCAGCAGCAGCAGCAGCAGCAGCGATGAAAGTAACGAAGATAGTATGTCTTCAATTGTATAGTGGTGGATTATTTGTAACTCTCCAAATCATCAGTTTAATGCTCATCCCATAAACCAAAAAAGATAATATTTAGGTGAATATCCGATTTTTGTAGCTAATTTCTTCCATTTCTTTGCGAAAACATTCCAGTTCTGGCAGAAAAATTAAAATCACGACAGAAATTCAAACACTGCAAATTTACGATACCTAACCACAAACGGGTCATAACGGCTGATCTGAGAGGCACAGTGCTCTTCTGGGAGCCAATGCCACACGATCTGAAGTAAACCAATAAACTTGCGAGTTACAGTGGTGCCAGCAGTTCATAGGATTGGGAAAACAAACTATTTTGTTTTGACATCGACATCATTATAGACCGCGGGGCTAGCGGTAAGGGTGAACAGGTGAAAGCATCTGGTATGTACGGTCTCATAAGAAACTATGGATTTGTTTTACATAGAGGTGACATCGATATATAGCAACCGTGACCGTTACTGCGCTTATTGAGGTATCTTCAACATGTGCGTACCCTTAATATAATAAAAAAATTGTTAGGTAATATCGAAGGTTCACGGATAGCCTTTATTTTTTATCAATTTGCAGACTTGCCAGATTATATCTACTACTTGTTAGTAGTAGTGTTCTACTACCAATGCCCGAACATATATTATAAAGAAATCTGAGGCCTTGGCTTCTAATATATACACCAAATCCCAAAGTTTCTGTACTCTTACCAGTTTGCTTTACTTATTTTCTCCTATTTACCCCTACTTATCCCCTACCACTTCAATGGAATCAACTTAAAATATAATCTAGTTCCAGTTATCGTTATAACAATATATATTTATTGGTGCTAAGACAGGTTTACAAAGGTCAGAGTGTGGTAGTTAAAAATCATATTAACACAATAAGCTATGTACTAAGTAAATATCTAAAATTTCTAATGTGCTGACACATAAGTGTACCAAATTTCAAGTGAATATCTCAATTTTATTTTATCAGCATGTTTAATGATGGAGTAGGGGTGGTGGAAGTGTTGAAAAATGTTATAAAAAAGTCTGAGGCCTTGGCTACTAGTAGACACATCAAGTTCCAAGTTTCTGTACTCTTACCAATTTGCTTTACTTATTTTTCCCTATTTAACCTCAACCCTTGTACGGAATCATCTCAAAATATAATATAATTCCAGACGTCGTTATAATGCATACGTGTACCAAATTTGAAGTGAATATCTCAATTATATTTTATCAGCCCCTTTAATGGTGGAGTGGGGGTGGGGTGATTGAAAGATATTATAAAAAAATCTGAGGCCTTGATTTCTAGTACACCAAATCCCAAGTTTTTGTACATTTATCAGTTTGCTTTACTTATTTTCCCCTATTTAACCCCCAACCCTTCACCGGAATCATCTCAAAATATAATCTAGTTCTAGATGTCATTATAATGCATATGTGTACCAAATTTCAAATGAATATCTTAATTTTATTTTGTCAACCCCTGTAATAATGGAGTGAGGGTGATGGGAGGGGGTGTAAAATATTATAAAAAATCTGAGGCCTGGTTTCTAGTATATACATATACCAAATCCCAAATTTCTGTACTCTTACCAGCTGGTTTTATTTATTAACCCTCAACCCTTCACCAGAATTAGCGAAAAATATAATCAAGTTCTGTAGAACTATATTATGTATCATAACGAGATATGTCACGTCATGATACATAATATTGTACCATATTTCAAGTCAATATCTTAAACTGTTCCTGAGACAACGTGAGCGCAAAAGAGGTACAGACCGACCGACATTTTTTTTCTGTTTAAAATTAAAATTTCGACGTTTTAAGACATTCTAAACCTACTTCAACAAAACAAATTTTTGAATTTATTTTTACGGTTACTATACTTCCACTAATACTGAACAATTAACTAACTATATACACAGAAATTTTTACTTGCTTCAAATCAATACATTTACCAACTAAAATTATAATTTTAGTCAAAAAATGTATAAATATATTTCTTTCACAAAATTAATCAGAAAATGAAAAAAATCCTTTTTCAAAGTAATAGCCCCAAAAATACCCCGTTTCGAGGTCCTCAAATACGTACTCGTTTGGTAATTAATGATAGTTTATCACGAGACATTAATCCTCTGAAAGTTTCAAAATGAACATACCATTCATTGCCGAAATATACAAGATCCCATTTTGCACCAATTGTATGCCATTGCATATTTTCTACACGAATTGACTAATACGCTTAAGATTTTTTAATTATTTTAATTATATGAACCCATTGGTAAGGTCTGAATAATACCAAAATAATTATTACCCCAATTTTTTAATACCTGGATTAGATAAAAATTAAATAAATTGGTGGTTGTGACGTCATTATCCCCGGTAATTCTACCTGCATTAAATTTCCGTTTAATTACAATTATCCTATAATAAACATAATCTCTATGAAGTTTTTATGCATTTACTTTCTATTACTATTGAAATAATTTAGAAATAAGGCAAATAATTGGGTTTTAAATTATTAAATTTTTATCAATTACAAGAATTGACAACATCACAATAGATTCTGTGACATTGAACTATTTGAACGACTTTAATTAATATAACCTTACATTTTAATATTTAGTGTTGTCTCTCCAATTTTTGCGTAAAAGACTGGCACATGGCACAAAACATGATTTTGTTTCCATATTTTGAAATTTGAATTGAATTAATACAGGCCCAAAGTTAGTGTATTTTAACACGAAAAAAATCTAAAAATATTACTGATTATCATAACCTCGTTAACACTGACAGCTGTCAACTGACATTGAATTGAACTCTGAGAGACTTATTATAAATCTCTGATTGAACTACTGAAAAATTATATGCCAGCTCGGTGGCGCAATGCTGAAGGTGTTTGGCTTGCGACCACGGAGTCCCGGGTTCGAATCCTGGCTAGGGTATGGATGTTAGTGGCGTTTTTTCATGTGTTACCGAGACGGTAGCAGTGAGCTAGACCACTGTTGGGTGGCACAACATGTCTAGTCGCTGTTATCTCTCCTGGGTTCGAGTCTCAGCTGCGGTAGATGGCAATATCGCAGGGAATGGTTGTTGTGTTGATGTCTATGTGTACGTGTCCTGGTTGAGTGGTAGAGCAGCAATAGCTGAACTCCGCCAGGACGTTAATATAAATAAGGCATTAAAATAAAAATAAAATAAAATAAATAAAATACAAATTTAGGCATCAGGACAATGCACCGTTGCCGGCTTCATATCGTGACGTCACGGGCAAATTGACGTCAGAGTGGAAAGTTTTTCAGCTTTATTATTTTTTTTCCGGCTAAACGGTAAAGAAAAAAAAATTCGAAAAAAAAATCCATAAGTCTCTTATCAAATACTATCTGATAAAGTAGTTAATGGAAATTGGTGTATTAGTCCATTATTCCAAGGTTAAGATAGCGAAAAATGTTTCAGATAAAAGTTGGAAGAGCTACCTAAGGGCGACCTTGGCATTTTCACTATTAACCTTGGAATAATTCACGTGGAAAGTATGCAGTGGCCTACCTTCAATGGGTGCATAATAGCAATTTCAATCTCTCATATCTCGGCAATGAAAGGTATGATCAATTTGAAACTTTCAAAAGATTAATGTCTCATTGATTGATTGATTGATTTGCCAGCGTAAGGTGTGCATTGCTGCCGATTTCGAGCATCCATGGAGGTTCGTTCTAACACGCAGCCTGGCCGTCCGCCGAACACGCCCAATGGACGGTCAAACCGCGTGCCGAAAACCAAATCTCGGATGTTTTATATACCGCCAGACTGGCCGCATATGCTGGGTTGGATACGGGACATGCTTGTTGTCAGCAGCGAGAGCCGCATGACGCATGGGGTAGGAATATAAGATGGAAAGTGTAGGTGTTTGTGAGGTGCTTCTTTTAAGTTTCCATGCTTCTTTTTTAGTTTCCATCTGTCATCATCGGATGGGAAGTGCAGGCGTTTACAAGATGCTTATTTTTAGTTTCCATGCTTCTTTTAAGTTTTCATCTATCATCATCTCCTTATTTATTCTACCTCCAAGTCTTCTATTTCTGAATCTAGCAGTGGACATCTCCTTCCGCCCGCTTGTGAACACTTCGTTTGTCTGCCAAGACATACATGCATTCGCTCACCGCAGCTTTTTTTTTTATTAACCGTTCCACAGGTAGATATCTATTTACAGTGGAAGTGGCCTACCTCACGATAAAAATCTTTTTATGGCGGGTTGATTATGAGAAAGGGGCCCGAGAGAATATTTTGCACACCCTGTATATTAGTGTGTTTCCACAGTAATTACTTTCAACTGCCGCTTTCCAATTTTGGGTATTTTCTATTTCATTACCTATATTTAATACCTTTTCATTTTTACTTTTAAATTTTTCTCTGTTGTGTAAAAAATTGTACTGTGACAAGGATTAATAAATCAATAAATAGCACTTAAAAATAAAACTTATCTTTTCATCCTTTTCTTATGTTACTACTTTCATTCGTTAGAAATCAGTCCATCGGCTTTCACTGCTGGTGTATTATAATGCAATTGTTTACTTTGTTACACTAACGATTTGAGAAAGGGTCGGTCGTCTTGCATAGGTGTAGGCACTTACACTTGCATTATTTGATATTATTTAGAAAACTGTATGTGTAATTATTAATTCCACATGAACTTTCTTTTCCTATTATATCGTTTTTGTGCAGAATTTCTTGATGTATCGATGGCTTAAACTTTTGCGAGATTAACATGGTGTTTACCGCTTTCTTTATTGTAAATAAATTAATAGATCGGGAGCGTCCCATGGCACATCGACCCTAGACGCCAGCCACTCTCGAACTCCCCAACTTTCGAAAGATTAATGTCTCATGACAAAAAAATCATTTATTACCAAATTCGAGTCCATATTTGAGGACCATGAAATGGGTTATTTTTGGCCCGTTTTTGCGGTCACAGGTCTCTTTAACATTGTAAATTTTGATTGAACTTAATTAAATTACCTACCTTTGTCTATTCCAAATGGGAATGCATAAACAAACAAATCATTATTGAATTTTAAAAATAAAAACATTAGAATTAATTGTATCAATAGTCCCTTCAAATTAGAAGAAAAATCTCAGATTTTGGGAATTTTTTCCTACAGCTATGCCACCCATATAGAAAGTTTTCTTGAGGTTGTGTTAACATATTTTTCACCAAGCGCATGAAAAAAAAAAGGTTGTTTTTTAGATATAGATACATATATATGTTTTTTTGGCAATTTTGGCGGTTTTTTGCGTTTTGCTGCAAAACTATGCAATTTTGAGAAAATATAACCTGATTTTATATGGTAGATCTAGCGATTCTCCACAATTTTTGTTCTCTTAATTTTTTTGAAATTCCGCCTAGTTACGCCGCAAGAGCGCGCTGAAGTTTATGTAAATGTATAAATTTTTTTGGTGTTTGGTTTTAAGCCAAAACTATGCATTTCATAAAAAAATATCAAGATATCAAAGTTGTAGATAAAAAAATTTTCAACAGATTTTGTTCTTTGGTTTTTTTTTCAAAGTCGCGCGGTTTTGACGCTAGAGTGGAAAAAACATTTTTTCAATACTCTTGAGCGGAAAAAAAGATATAGCGCATATATTTTTGACATACAGGAAAAATAAGCATTTTTTTGAAGTACTCATCAATTATATAAAAATTTGGAGAGCAAAAAAACATCGTTCATTTCTTACACAGCTGCGCATAGAACAGTGCATCTAATAGTATGAACTACGTGCATTCAGCTGTAGTGCTCGTGATGGACCTTTTTGTATATGTCACGATGCCTATCTTTTTTTTATCCGCTCAAGAGTATTAAAAAAATGTTTTTCGCCCTCTAGCGGCAAAACCACGCGACTTTGAAAAAAAACAGCACGAACTTTGTCGAAAATTTTCTTGTCTACAACTTTGGTATCTTGATATTTTTTTATAAAAGTTTTGGCGTAAAATCAAACACCAAAAAAATTTATTCATTTACTTAAACTTCAGCGCGCTCTAGCGGCGCAACTAAGCGGAATTAAAAAAAAATGGAAAGAACAGAAATTATAGAGAATCGCTAGATCTACAATATCAAATCAGGTCGTGTTTTCTCAAAAATCCATAGTTTTGCAGCAAAACGCAAAAAACCGCCAAAATAACCAAAAAAACATATATATCTATATTTAAAAAACAACCCTTTTGTTTTCATGCGCTTGGTGAAAAATATGTTAACACAACCCCAAGACAACTTTCTATATGGGTGGCTTAGCTGTAGGAAAAATTTCCCTCAATTTTCCTAATTTGAAGGGACTAGAGACTAAATCTTTCTAATGGGCATATAATCTCATTTTGTTTATTGGACATAAATGATAGTGATATGCATTTGTGTTGTCATATCATATTGTATTCTACTTAAACTATTGTATCGTCATATTTTATTACATATATCTAATATCGTCTTGTAGCAACCTTTGACAAAAAAATTGATTTTGCTACCATAGGATCGTCGATTTTGATTAGGGATTAATAATTTATTTCAAATCGTATTTGTTCAAATTTAACATAGAAGAAATTAAACAAAAATATAATTGATCGTATTAAGTTAATAATTTGTAAATAAATAATGTATAGTTATTTCCTTTCATTTCATGTTGCTTGTATTTTGTGTTTGTTTTTTATTAGGATTCCTAGTCTTTACACCAGGAAATATTTTTTTCTGTCTGTAAATAAAGCACTATACACTAGTTTTCTGAGTAAAACTCAATTTTTTTACACAAATATACAATTTTTGTTACCCACAAATTAATTATAATTCCATTGTCTTCAAATTAAGTCCTAATCTCTTATCAGTTAAATCAAATAAAAGTACCTTTTTTAAAACATTGTTTAAGGAATTTAGAAAGGTTACCACAAGGTAAAACGCATTCCAGGCAGGATATTAAAGATATTTTTCAATCACTAATATAGTATTTACGAACTCAATTGGGACAGCACGGAACTAGAGGATCATACGGGGTATTGTCAATATATCGCTTCACATTGAATGAGATAGCACAGAATTTTACAGATTTATATTCACCACTCCTCGTCTACAGTCCACGTGGACTTGATCCGCCTGTCACATAAAAATATAGACGGGATTAGATACTTAGCGAATTTGATTTGTCAACACCAACCTTGTTCAGAGTTTTTGCATGCCATAATATATAAAACAAAAAAATATGTATGAACTATTTGTATCCTATGATCTGTACGAGGCAATGCAGCACAGCCAGGCAGCATTGTAAATTACTTAATTCTAGTTAATATTTAAACAAATTATTAGTTTTATTACTGTGTTTCAGTGATTTTTTGCAATTAATTGTTTAAAATGGCATTTTGGAGGCCTTTTGATAGTAGTGACAATGAATCAGACGATTTTGATACAGAGCCTATACAAGCGGAATTTGGAAATAAAGACTTACATGTTCAAACTCAAAGGGTTATTTTGAATACTCGTGTTTAAAAGGCGAAAATATTGATTTTTCATATAATCAAATTGTGAAGATTTGTGAATTAACCAAATTTAGCCGTACTACAATTTATAGGATTATTAGAGCCGGGGATGTAGTTGATCATTCTATTAAACGGAAAAGAGTTGGACAAAAACTTAAAAAACTTGATAACGCGTTCGAAGATATCATTCATCGATTTGTGTATGACTTTTACAATGAACAGATGGTGCCCACATTAGAAATGATTAGAGATAAGTTACGCGACTATCCAGATTATAACTATAAATTATTAGATACCTTGCGAAACGTTTTGCTCGATTGCGGTTTTAGGTACAAAAAATTGGACAAATGAATAGTAGTTATGGAATCAGAAAGCATCATTGATCATCAACACGAGTACCTGCGTAAAATAAAAGAATACCAAGATGCAAATAGAGACATAATTTATGTTGACAAATCATGGTGTAGTTCAATACGATTGGGTAGATAACAACAAAAAGTGTAATTTAAGTGCTCCATGTTCTAGGGGAAAAAGAATTATAATTCTACAAGCGGTTTTATTCCAAATGCGCTGTTGTTGTCTGCTAAAAATATCAAGCAATCCTCTGCCGACTACCACGAGGATATGACAGCCGAATTATTTGTGAAGTGGGCAAAGGAATAGCTGTTACCAAATATCCCATCAAATTCAGTAATTGTTATAGACAATGCGTCATACCATTTGCGGCAACACACAAAAATTCCGAACACCAACACAAGAAAAGGTGATATCATGGAATTTATGAAAGGCAAAGGCTTGGAAATACCAGAAAAAAATAGAAAAAAGACTTTATTAGAACTGATTGGAAAGCAAAATTTTAAAAAGGAATATGACGTTGAAAACATTTTTGAAGCACACAGTCATATTATTTTACGTCTGCCTCAGTATTATTATGTTTTCAACTCCATTGAAATGGTGTGGGCCGATGTAAAAACAAGACTATGTCAATATAATCAATCCCCACAATTAAGTGAGTCTGTCTTAAAGAATATAAAGATAATAGTAGACGAAATAGGCAAAAGCGATATATGGAGGAAGTTGTGTATCCCGTGATAAAAAAGGAAAATGAATATTCTATATTACCATCTATTAATCCAATTATTATAAATGTAAATACCAATTCAACGTCTGAAATCTCGGAGAGTGACGAATGAAATATTTTTTATTTAAAGTTCATAGACAATGCTTTTTTGAAATTTGTTTATTTAACGTTGACCTATTTCCGCTACTGAGACCAATTACCAATGCCAGGAAACGAGTTTCCCCTTTAAAATTTTGCCGAGTCTTTCCTTTATAGAATAGTAGAAATTTTCTACCTGCCCAACATCATGATACTGCAAAGTTCATAGTATCATGGCCTAACATTGTATAAACAAGACAGTCGCTGCTTTACGCCACTTCAGAAGGATTATATACCATCTCCCGCCTAAGATCACATAACTTTGCTGCTAGAAGATAGAACGAGAAGTAGGTCACTAGACAATAGACGTAGCTTTAATATATCATTTATGTGACTTATCAAATGTGACAAATAGTACAGTGACATTAAGATTTTAATTTGGACAAATTTACATAAAGCTGTTCTCGATGGCAATGTATTCCAGGGAACCGTATTGTTATCATACTAAAAGTCCCCGAACATAGAGGTGCCGGAACACTCATAAAACTCAGTCACCATCTTGGATTATATAATTTTTTATAGATTTTTTCGTAAACGGTCAGTTTTTTGAAAATTGTACAAGATAGAAAATTTACTTATAACTGAAATATATAAACATATTGACCCATAATTTGCTATACTTTTTTTTAATAGTAAACGAAACAACACAACTAAATTGACTACAGATTAAAAAAATAATTAGTTTAAATATGTTTAGTTAGTTTGATTAAAAAATAAACCTCTTCTGTTCATATATGATTTTCAACAACTTGAAGACCTAAAAGATAAAAATTACATTAACAATATACCATTATCTGTAGAAGAAAACTTTTACCACAAAACTAAAGGCAGTTCTAGTTCATCAACGTCTTCAACAGCTATGTTTGAACAAGGATATCCTTGGCAGATTTTACATAATGCCGTACAACACAAAGTTGATTTTCTACAGCTGCAAGAATTTCCACAACCAGTCTTGCAGCTACAAAATATTAAATTCATAATGAAATTTGAAGCTGGAGGCTTCACTGTTGTAATAGGAACCAGATCTGTTTCAATTTCTTTCCAGCCCCAATCTTTGGTATTTAATTGATTTTCAATCCACTTCTGTATCTGATAATAAGCACGCATTATTTGCAGCATCTTTTGTGGGTGGAAGACAAAGTTCAAAATTTCCATGAAGATTGTGACGTACCGTAATGGTGTTGTATTTACAGAATCTCAACTCATTAATAGTTTTAACATTTTTTGTAGCATTACCATAGAGTCGCATTATAAAATTTTCTCCACTGTAATTAATTTATCTGCATCCTCATCAGATCTGTTAAATATTTTAATATGCTCAATCAAATTCTCATTCCTTTGGACAAGTTTCATTTTTACCTTTATATAAAAAGAAGATGTTATATCACAACCGGATATGGCATGTAGAAATAGTAAAACTTCCTTTATTGGGTCTAGCAAACTTTAGACATTCGAAATATTTGTGAATCGATCTGATTTAGATGCTGATCCTGGTCTTATCAAACGAAGGTTTTTATTAGAATGATGTATTAAAAAGATCATCAAATCAGTGTTATCACCTACTACAATGATATTTTTATTAGTTTCTGCTAGTGTTATAGCAGTAGATACAATTACTGCATCAGCATCATCTGGGACGGAGATTCCAGATTTTCTTAAAACCAGTGTCAGAGCTTCAATAAACTTTTTCTTATTTTTTCTATTCGAGAGGAAATCAGCTTGATTAACTGAAGACATTGTCTCATTAGTCACAGCAATTTCGATGTTACATTTTGCTTTAACAGATCTCTTCGCTGTTCTTGGTTCTTAATATTTAATGTGCCACTATTTTCGTAACTATCAAAGACCACGACACTATTCTGACCGTAATGGTGTAAAACATAATTTTTGTACTGATCATGTATGTTTTGAAATGATGATGGTCTACCCCACACAACTTTATGAAGCAAGTGTACTCCTTCTACAACATATTTCGCTGTCTCAGTCATTTTGGAAATCGGTGAACTAATTTGATCAATTACTTTTAGCTTTATTTGTTTTTCTCAACAAGCCATTATCAAACATACTAAGCGGATATGGAGCCAATTCATATTGAAAGGGAGTTTAGGGTTCTTTTTCCGTTTTGTAGGTACAAAATACACGTATTAGCATCCATATTTTCTTAAAAAGATTTACCGGGAACAACAACAAATAACAAATTTTATAAACGATCACTCTGACAAATAAAATCCAATGCACTTATATTTAACTTAAGTATAATACTAATAAATACTCATTATTTAGCAAACAACTACGGGCCACAAAAACAAGCAGCAACAAGTAGTAATCTGGTATAAAGGTCGGCCGGCCGCAGTACGCAGTGCGCGAGTCTACATAAATCTTGCGCCTCTCATTAAACGATTGCGTTTTTTTAGGGTTCCGGCACTTTTACATATGGGGACTTTTAATATAATATCAAGTACATATACCTATACCTATTTCCGGTGAAAACAGCTTTATGTAAATTTGTCCGAATTTTCAGTGGTTTTCAAGCTAATTTCTCTGCACTAAAATATATTTGTGCATTAACCACTTCTATTGAATAAAGGTATTATAGAAATCCCTTTCTTTAACAATTAACAATTATTTAATATTTAAAGCATTTTTACATTTCTACCTATGTCCCATAAAGGAGATGCCGACTTTACCCCGAGTTTTCGTTTTTATACTGTCCCAATTAAGATCATATATACTATACATATTGTGTTCGAAAGTGCTCTCCCATTCCTAAGAAAGAAATGCACAGGCACTTTGGTCATTACTGTGACCTATACCTCTGAAATATTATCACATACCCTGGAACTTCCTGTATACTTAAATATTTTCTATAGACTGAGCAAACAAATGATTAATTTACAACAAATGTATACAAGTGAAAGTATTTTATTTACAGAACAAACTGTCTTATCATCTGTTTACATGAAAATCATCAAAATCGCTATTATAATAGAACTTCAACTAGATCTGCAAACTTACCTAATATAAGCAAATACAGTACCATTATTGACACTGTGAATACTGCAGATTCCTCTCATTATTGAAGGAGATTCTCTTATTTTTAATAGTTGAGTATTAATAACATCACTTGCATTCACTAAGGGTACACCAGGTAATAAATACGTAACTATATCCATAACATCTTTAGGGAGAGCTGTACTGTTTACCTAAAAATTTAAACAAAGACTTTATAAATGAATTAAAATAAAAAACGATGAGTTTTAAAAATAAATAAGCTTGGATTGTTGATTCTGTGGGTTCTTAATTCTTTAGGAGGAAAAATTACACAGCTCCACAAAAAAATAAAAAAGTTCAGACCCAGAAAGTAAACCTACCAATCGTTATGTATTTTGACCTCCTGAATTCGATGCCGCCATCATAATTTCGTTTTAACGTTGGGTTTTCTTTTTACCTTAGATTTTATCTTTGAAATAGCATTTTTATATTTTAAAATCAAAGATAAAACAACAATGATAAAATGAAATTCTGATGGCAGCATCGAATTCAGGAGGTTAAAATATATTGGTAGGTTTAGTTTCTGGGTCTGAACTTTTTTTTTTGTAGATGTAGAATAATATAAAATTTAAATTGTAATGTTTGGCTTTATTCATTCATTGCAGTTTTCCCATCATCATTTAAAGCGTATTTCATAGCTAATCTGTTTTTGTAATACAAAGTGTATCAGTTTAGCAATGTTTTTGGATATTTTGTAGAATTTATAAATTTGGGTATGTACGAAAATATAAAATGAAACTATTTAGTATTTCGTAGTACTGTTGAGTTCCATAACCAGCATTAACTATTAAAGTTTTTATAGTATTTTTATACCAGGAGTAAACATGGAAGTCCCATTCACACCATCGAAGTAACCATAACCTTTTTGGCATTTTGGGCAACAAACAATATACGACTACAATGTATTTGTGTGCATTTACCCAATATAAAGGCACCAAGTAATTAGTCACTTTTATCTTCAGATTTATACAAAAGGGATTAAAAACTGATATATAATGTGCAAACTCTAAAATAGAAATTAAAAAACAACCTTGTATAAATCTGGCGAATGCGTATCCAATCATAGATGTATTATTCAGTGCGGTAAATTTGAAACCCTCCTCCTCCTTTAAAAACAGACTATAGTGACAATTGTTTTAAAGCTAGGACGAGCTTAACAGATACACTTTACAACAAAGACCAAAAGTAAATAAAAAAGCAAAAACAAAAAAGGGTTATTTGGTATTGTTATAGAATAACTTTCTTGTACTAGCCAATTTCAGTCATTTAGTTACTCAATTTTTATTTTATTACTTCTACTACTAACTGCTGAAAAAAGGGTAGATGCCAAAACATTTTTGTTCCATCCAAAATTATATACAAAATATTTTTGAAATACATGCATACACTTTAATCTGTGAGTACTTATGTAAAGTGAAGACCAACCCCTCATTTATTTAAAAAAAAAATAAGTGAAAAAAAAAAAGAACAACCCATTTAAACTATGCTAACAATGGCATTAAAAACTATTCTTCTATTTCTTGAGTAAAAGTTTCCAGCAATAAATAAAACTAAAAATAACCACACGCACGTTTATATTTTACTTATTTAAAGTAAGAGGTGAGAGTTTGGTTCAAAATGTCCATAGTCCTTTAAATGTTGTACAACAGATAGAAAGGTTCGTTCGTGGTAAAATAAATGAGGGGGACACACACTTCCTCAGGCTGCACCACAACAGAGCACAGTATGAATATTTATAGACCTGAATCTATGCATGTATTTCAAAAACACCCTGTATACATAAAATAAAATTTCAAGTATGCTTGAAAAATATGACCATCCATCACTTCACATGAAAAAATACAGCCAGATAAGACAAAACACATACATAATTTTTTTAAATAAAATGATGCAATAATGCAATGACTTAAACCTAAAATATTAAAATTACTTACTTTCCATAAGGGCCATTCGATATCATCAATATTAAAAGTGTGATTTAAGCTGTTAACGACCTCCTTGACCACAATATTTGTTTTAGAAAATATATGAGATTGCAGTGGTAAATCAACAACAAATGTATTATTTACTTTATAAATATCTACTTTAGATAACTCTTCTTTTATCATAAAAGGTCCAACATCCGTATTACTTTTTACTATTGCCCTCCATTGATTCAATAGTAAGCCCACTTCGGGCAAATTCTCTGTTTTTGTATGGGTATAGAAAAGATACTCTTTATGGTTATTCTTTGGAGCATCTGCTATATTTTCATCAGCAAATTTAGAGTCTACAAATAAGAAAGGTGCATTTCTTATGCGAATTCCAGAAGCACCATATTGCAAAAGCTTAAGAATAACATCAGAAAATGCTTTGGTGACATTTTCATTCCTAAAATTTAGATGAGGTTTGCCCAATGGACAATAATAAAATTCCTTTCTTTTTTGTGAGTATTTCCAGGATGGCTGATTATTCCGGTTTATCTAAAAAAAAAAAAAAAAAAATGCATTAATTAGAAATATTCAGTCCGATGGCACTACAGTAGTAGTGTCATATGTTAAGATATCATGCCGTTTTATCTTTTACTGATGGTCGAAATAGAACATTCCCCGCAAAACTTTTCTATTAAGGAATACAACATTCCAATTCAGGGATGTTTACCACTGCAAAATAGTATAGGTCATATAACTGCAATTGGCTCAAAATCGAAAATCTCGATAAGATTTTACTTTCTGAGATCTAAGGAACACGGAAAAGTGGTTTTTGAAAAACATCTGTACGTATGTATTATGTATATTGATAGCTGCAAAGGTTTTGTTGCAGATCAGATACCATTTAGTACCTTTCTGGCACAAAGAATTTTTTTCTTTCAAAATGTTTATGTTATGTTACATGTTATTATTGAATATGCCAGCCCACAAATTTAAAGTTCTGCGGCCTTGAAACTGAATTTCTTCCACTATATGGAGATTTAATGGTGCCCAGTAATGATTATTCTTCCTATTATTTATTCCAGATGTGCTGAATACCTCATTGGTTAAAAAAATATGATTAAAAATTAGTGGATCTTCTAGTGCTTTTCCAGCAAAATTTGGCAAATACATTCCATTTAAAAACACCCTGTTACAGTTAGATTAGGATGTCATTATTTTCTCAATATGATGTATAAAAACCTGCTAAAAAATTATTTAATTTGGTTGTTGAAATTCTCGAATCTGTCCAGCAGTAACTAAATTATAGGGATGGACATTTATGATGAATCACCCTGTACACCACTTTCAAATAATGAATTTTCAGAATGCCATCTATGTCATCAAACAATTTTTTAAAAGATTTATTTAAAGTTTTAAACTGATATTCTATATTTCTCCATAATCAAAAATAATGTAAAAAAATAGAATTGGTCAGCCATTGATCTGATGTTTTCTATCATATTTTCTGTTAAATTCATAAATCAAATTTTAGTAATGTTGTTCCTAGATTTTTATGTCCCGGGAGCTCAACCTATATCTCTAACCCGAATACATCATCTAAAATGTACATGGGATACTACGAAAACTATTAACTTACCCAATTATTAGGTTCTATCAAAGTCGTTCCATCTGCAGAGTTTTTGGAAGGTTTCCATATATAATATTCACTTAGAGAATTGTTTTTATTTTCACTGCTTTCAAACCACACAGACGAAGTGGTAGGATCCAAATCAACTATCACTTTAAAGTCTAGTTTGTTCGCCTGCCCAATTATATTAACAATATCATGAGATTCATCAAAATCAATATAAGCATCTTCTTCTAAACTTACTATAAAGCCCTTTATATTTTTGTCTAATGATTTTATATTGTCAGAATTTGTGTCAGGTTTTATTTCTGCTAACGGCCCTTCTTGCCACCTAAAATAAAAATACTAAACTCTCAAAAAATTAATTTTTAATAATAATAATAATTATTATTATTGTCCATAATAAATGACCACAAAAAAAGTATTAGATTAGACGAAAGTTAAAAACTTATAACAACATGGACAAGCTAAAAATGCTTGTAAAAAAAACTAGAAATTATTCATATTCATGACTGAGCTCGCAACAGATCTATTTTTTTAATTAAAATAATCAACGTTTTTAGAGAATTAGCACATGATGCAAAAAATACTAATACACTGACTATTCCTTGAATTGTGTTAATCTTTAATGTCTAGAAATAATTAAAATGGTATGATATGTGAACATATCTAGAATACAAATTCCTTTAAAATTTTTCAAATATTTTAAATATTTCGAATTATTTAGTTTTTTTATATTTATTATTCATTATTCATTTGATTATGCTCTTTAATTTTCACTTCTCACTCTGTAACACAATATGTGTAAATAAAAAGAACTTTTACCAAGTCCTTGGTGGAGGAAGATCACATTTTGGGGCTGCATAGATAATCAATATGGCTCCAACCAGCATTGCAGCCCATAGAAACCAAAAAGTAATGAACAGGAACCAACGAAGGCGAACCCAAAAAGGATCATTTGCATACTTCATTAATTCTTCTTTATTCATACCCCCAAATACATTCTTCGTTTCACCTAAAAGGTAATGCTTTTAAAGTGGCCATATTTATGTGCTAAATTCTGAGTATTTTCACATAATTTTAATGGTATCTATTTTAAAAAGTATAGGTCATATTTATAAATGTTGCACTTAAACAGAAACTAGAATCTTTAACTTAAGTAAGGATTGTTTTTATATTGTTAAAAAGTAATGTTTTCATAGATAAAAAAATGTTTAACATGTACCTTAGAAACGATGTCAGTTCGTCACTTCAATAATTATTTTGCACCAGTTAAAATCAAAGATAGGGAAAATCAATGCAGACTGTGGGATTCCACATAATTAAAAACTATAAAACGAATAATTAGTTTAATATGAGGTAATGATACATTAAAAGACTCTTCTTATAAAAAGAACAGACAAATATGTATATACAGGGTGTCCCAATAAAAACTCCCAGGACGGATATATTCTAAACGAATAGAGATATTTTAATTCTGTAAAAGCCAATTTGTAGAGCATAAAGAGAGCTTCATTTTTGAATATAATTGTTTTTTTAATATATCAGTATATAGATGGCGCTGTGCTCTAAAGAAATATTTCGATGGAAGAAACTTTGAAATGGGGTTTATGTGAAAGAAAACGCATTTCTAAGCAGATCATGTTCTAAAAAAAATATATACCACAAAACTTACCGTTTTCGAGATATTTGAGTCCAAATGTTGGCATTTGCCAATATTGAATCATTATAATCTCTTCAACATTTCAGTCCTTTAAGTGTGACAATCTGTATTTAATTTACAAATTTTAGAAGAAAATATATACAAATTTTTCATATAATTGCTTTATTAGGTTAGATTATAATTAAAAATATTTGATATCTAGTGAGTCTAATAACCCTTATACCTTATAAATTACATGCAATTAAAGTTGTAACGAAATTGAGTAAAGCACTACTATGTTTTTTACCACTATATTTGCCCAAAACGTGACGGCAGTTTCAACCCTCATTTTCAAACGATGATTCAACTAAGAATGAAATACAAAGATTTGGTCCCTATTTAAATATGTTTCTAGAATTAATTTAACCTATAGACCCCAGATTATTCGTATTTAAATTGCTCAGAGTGCAATAGCATATATATAGGACAGACTGGACGTAATTTTAGAACCAGCTACCTCGATCATGATATGTCCTTCAGACTACAAAAAACAGATTCTGCATTTTCTATTCACATATTAGAGAGTGGACATAACTTCCCAGGTATTAATAATATGCAAATCCTACACTATGCTAGCAAAGGTTTGAAACTTAATTTGTTAAAAGCATTGGAAATATACAAATACAATAATAAGGATGACTTAATTTTGATAAATGATCAATTAGATATTATGTATTCGCCTCTTTTTACTGCTACCAAAATGTAATTAATATTTCTAAGAAACCCCACCCTTAGATGGTTAGGATATCATAAACTACCCGTGTACTTTCATAATTCTCTAATCTGTTTAATTCTAGAAATATATTTAAATAGGGACCAAATCTTTGTATTTCATTCTTAGTTGAATCATCGTTTGAAAATGACCTAAAGGGTTGAAACTGCAGTCACGTTTTGTGCAAATATAGCGGTAAAAATCATACTAGTGTTTTACTCAATTTCGTTATAATTATGGATTACCACAGAGTAAAGGCTTCCTCAATCAATTTCTTGAAACAATTAAATTTCTCCATTTCAATCACATTTTGTTTATTGGTGTGTCAATAGAACTGTATTATTGTACCTAATTATTATTTTCTTTGTGAATATTTATTATTAAATGTGGTTTCTCATACAAATGAAGATAAATTAAACATGATATTAATTTATGGGGAATGTAAAAATGCTTCAAGAGCTGTAAGTTTATATGAAATACTTTTCCTGACAAACCTTTACCAGATCGGAAAACTTTTGTAAGTTTGTGTTCTAATTTGAAAAATTATGGAAGTTTTAAGAAACCAAAAACAACAAGAAGAAAAAGAACTGCAACTGATGAAAATATTGCATTGGTATTACATCAAGTAGAAAATAACCCAAACATCAGTACGCAAGTTGACGGAAGAAACAAATATTGCACGTTCCACCTGCCACAGAATTCTTAAAACAATTTTTTTTCATATAAAGTTCATTTAGTTCATAATTTGATTCCAGTGGACAATGAGCGGAGATTAGATTTTTTGGCGCAATTTTCAATTCTCTTAGAAGAAAATCCAAATCTTCTAGATATAATTATGTGGAGTGATGAAAGTCGATTCCACAACAATGGAGTAATCACAACACATAATTGTCGTTACTGGTCTCAAGAGAATCCTAGGTGAATGAGACATACCAGATCCCAGAATCGTTTTGGAGTAAATGTTTGGTGTGGTATCGTTAATGGTTACATTGTTGGCCCATACCTCTACCATGAGAATTTAACAGGTGAAAGATATTTACAATTTTTTCAAAATGATTTACAAGTACTAATAAGGAGTTTGTCCGCTCGGTTGGATAATATGCAGTCAGGATGGAGCAGACCCACATAATCATCACAACATTGTTAATTATTTAAATCAAACATACCCAGGAAGATGGATTGGTACCAATGGAGTACTTAGATGGCCTGTTCGGTATCCTGACATTACTCCATTAGACTTTTATTTATGGGGATTTTTAAAAAGTGAAGTGTACAAAGAACCAATAGAAGACATGGCAGATCTTTATAATAAAATTCATGCTAGTGTTGCCGCCATTAATCGGCATACATTATTAAAAGTTTGTAGATCTGAACTAATTAATAGGTTTACGATGTGTGTTAATGAAAATGGCAATAATTTTGAACACCTATTAAAATAGTTATTTTAATTTCATTAGTTTGTAAACATTGTTTTATGTTCGTAATTGTTTTTTTATTGCTTAAACGTTTGAATTATATGATAAATAATATATTTTTTATTTTCCAAGGGTTTTTCGTTTAGAATATATCCGGCCTGGGAGTTTTTATTGGGACGCCCTGTATACAATATATGATGACAATTCCTTATTAGGATGATGTGTAATCCAAGTTACAGATTTTATTTTAATCATTGAGGATCTAGTTTATGCACATTAAAATAAACAACATGTAATATTAATAAGAAATAAGGGCAATAATTAGGTAACTAAACTACACAGACCTTACATAAGTTAAACATTCACCCATGTTATGAAGAAAAAAGTCACATTAGACACTTCATACGTTAGAAAGGTAGAGTTAAATTTTGCTATGCACTTTATACACGTTTACTAATATACTGACATATTTATTTAATAGACAGACTAGCCTGTGGCATAGTGGTTACCACTTGATGGATTCTGTATGTTGCCACCCTGGCCTCTCTCTCCAGGTAAATATGGAGAAGAGGTAGTTCCAGAAAGACTTCCAGAGCAGCTGACCCAAGTAACAATTTAAATGCTTTTTAGATTTATTTAGGTTTTATCAGTGTTTTATAATGGCCACCTCATAAACCACTGATTTATGCCAGATTTATTAAATGCTAAATGCACTTAAAGATAGTTTTGTCTTAAAGAAAGTATTAAAAAGGCCTTCAAGAACTTACATTAAAACTAAATTATCTTTTAGTCTTTATTGGCTTATGGTTGACTTATCAAGGTATTTGTCAAACCCTCAATAAAACTTTATGGCTGTTAAGTTCAAGTTAGGAGGATCAAGTTTTATACAGATTAAGCAAATGTTATGGTTTATGAAATTAATTTAAGGCGGTTGTTAATGCTGGGCTATAAATATGCTTTGAAATCACTAAGTTTCAGGTCGAACCTTCATAAAACCAACTGCTTGCTAGAGTTTTAATGAAGTAAACAAACATCCGTAATAAATCAGTCTTAAACATAAAAGGATTTGGTTTACCTTTGCCCAGACTAGAGTGTTTTAAAATAGATAGTTTTAAAACTGTGATAAGAAATATACCAGGGTTCGGACTTTTAATAGCCCGTAAAATTCCCTGACTTTTCCAGGTTCTCCATGACTTTTTTAAACTAATTTCCAGATAACATAACATTAAAATAATATAAATAATTTTTTTCTTCAATGCTCAACTATTTTAACCAAATTTAGTCATCATACAGCTCTTTTCCTTGTAATGGAATAAACATTGAATGCTTTTTTAAAAAACATATTACTGCCTACCATGAATTTATTTAAGAATAAGAGATATACTATACAATATATAAACTATATATTTTATAAAACATAACAATTTCTTTACTTTTAAAATTAACAAGAAAATAAGAGAATTAAGCAAAAAATTTTAATTATTGATCGGGTAAAAAACAAGTTCAGTTTTGCACAACTTAAAAGCTCTTAAAATCAGGCAATGCCAAAATAATATATTAATAAAATATTTTAACCTTGGACACTATATAACAGGTCTGACTGACCAATAGCGTATATAGTTAAAGAGTTACATATATTTAACCATAAGTGCATTTTATCACGTCAAATTTCTCAGTTCTGGATTTCAGAACAATTCAGTTTATAAAGAGTTGCATTTAAAAAGCATAATTTGCCTTAAATAATATTTCTTTGGTTTATAAAAACACACTGTAAGAATATGATAACGGTAAAAATATGTAACTGTAACTACATACACTATTGATCACACCTGTAATCTATCATTCATTAAGGTTAAAGCCTTTTAGACTCGCGTTATTCTAGCGTTGCCGAGATTTTCTATTAATAATACTAAAATGAGCTACTAGACCAATAACTACAAAAAAAGATATGATAGTATATCACTTAATCTCGTTTTTAGAGTCTAAGCCCTTTATTTTGGGTATTAACAAAACAGATTAAAGAGTATCCAAGCGGCATAATATCACACCTTTTTTGAAGCATTGCCCTTGGCCTAAAAGAGAAAATATAAAGATATTGTCTACTATCAAACTGTAATTGATGATTTCGTCAAAATAAAAGAAACTATGGCTTTAATTATATTTTCCAGGTTTTTAATTTTTTTCCCTGACATTTGTCAATATTTTAAAAATTCCCTGACTTTTTCACATGTTCTTAAAATCCCTGACTTTTCCAGGTTTTTCAGGTTTTCCAGGTGAGGCCGAACCCTGTATACATATTCGTCGACATTTAATTTATGTATGACATGCCTGTGATGATAAATTAAAATAACACTGGTAAACCCAAGACACTTGATAAAAAACTGGAGAGCCGAGCATTTAGTGGATACCAAATAGCGTCTCGGTAAATTGACTTTTTAGGTTATGTCATCCCAGCATCATAAATTCTACAAGTTTTAAAAATATGTTAAGACCAATGAGACTTAAAAATATACTTCTACAAGAATAAATCGACTTACTTAAAGAGCAATTGGTAATGTAGTAGGCACTTTAAGACAAAACATGTTTGAAGTAGAATTATTTACAGCTTATAGGGTTTATACATACAGTCGCCATTTAATTTCCAGCTGTCGAGGAATACAACGGGCAGCCATATTGGGAATGTCCCAGATTGAACAAAAAAAATGTAAAATGTAAAAAATTTGTATCTAATAGAAATGTTTTATAAAAACAATTTACATACACTAAACCATATTAAGGGCAGATGCTTAAGCTCTCTTTACTTTTCAGTCACAAAAAAAAAAAAAAATATTTATATATTTTTTAAAAATTGTGTTTTTAGGGAGCGCACGAACTTTTAAGAACTATCTAATACATGTTTTATAGTAAACTTAGCCTCGTTGTAGATTTTAGCCCACGATAAGTAGTCCCATCAATTATTCATTACAAGTAGTCCATCTTTAACTGTTTCTCTAAACTGTTCTTAGTGGTCGCCATTTGTCCATTTTATAACTTATGTCTAACTATAGTGGGCCATAGTGCATGTGGAATAGATTTATTTGCATTTATTTTTACTTAATTAAATAATGGTTTGATCATACTCTTCAGATACTCTCCGAGTCAAGCTTTAGATAATTCATTAAAACTTTAAAGTTTTAATAGCAGTTTTAAAAAGAGGCATGTAGGCCCTTCTCTAGATGGACCCCTGTACTCTAATAAAGGTTTTAAACTGGCTTCATAGAGTTCTTCCAAACTATTTACGGTTATAAATGGGAAATAAATTTTAAGGATAACTTATAGATTATTTTAAAACTACAATTGTTACTTGGGGATGGTGCGGTGCTTATTGCATCAGCTATTGCCAAGCATGCTTGTCTCCGTAATCCAGAGAGTTTGGCTTTGGTCATTTGCCTTTTCGACCACCAAACTATTCATGCATTCATTGGTCTAATGACCGTAATGTATATCGAATATATTTGTTGGGGACCAATGCCCCCAAATTCACACAAATTCTTCGACATGTCCCCAAGGACAATCTCGCTTTGTGGATTACATTTTCCAAGAGAGAATTCCAATTAAGTGACTTATCTAGAGTTACACTTAGGTATTTCACTTCGGAACTGCGTTGTCATCCATCAGCACAGAAATGCTTACTTAAATCAGATCAAAAAGAAGCTCTTGTAGGATCTGTTCTAAATATACATTTGGTGTAGATTTTTGAAATAATGTAGTCTTTACACACGAAAAATGTTTCCTGTCAACATACAGTGGTTGCACTTGTGTTTACCGACCCGCCAATACTCGACGAACGACAAAAATGGCAGATTTTACGTTAATATGTGGGCCCAGATATCGGCACGTGGTTCTGGTATTTTGTGGCAACAAGATAATTGTTCCGTTCATACTGCTCATACCATAACTAACTGGTTTCGAGACAACAACATTAATGTTCTTAACTAGCCCAGTTATAGTCCAGACTTTAATCTTGTGGAAGAAGTATGAGTACTACTCGTAAGAAATATCTAAAACCAAAATGTGAGACCACGGAGTGCCCATTACTGGAGTTAATAAATAACGCATGGAAAAATATTACTGATGATTATTGCATTCTATGCCAAATATACTAATAGAAATTATAAATAGAAATGGTGCAATAACCAAATATTAATAGGTAATTATTTCATTTTTTTAAATAATATTTCTTATGAATTAATTAAACTATTTATTCATCACTTTTTTAAATTGTTAAATAACGAATTTGTGTCAATGTTATAGCGCAGTGTAATTCGTCTCATTGACCATTCATCTTCTACCATAGCGATAACTCCAGTCTTACCATTTAAAATAAAAAATATAATAAAATAATATTGTTTTATTTCGGTTACTTATTACATATTCACACAAGCTAACTGACTTGGAAGTCGTAGGAGTGAAATTTGGGAGCAAGAAAGGTGGCATCTGTAACTAAGCCTGGCCGTTGAGGTCCACACGGATAACTTCCCAGTATGACATGAATATCAATAATAATAATAACACAGACAATTTTATTTGATTCCATTTTATTGATGCAAGCGAACATATGTATGTCTTGGCAAACAAACTAAGTGAACGCAAATAAGGAAGGAGGTGCACACTGCTAGATTCAGAAACAGAAGAAACAGAAAACATAGAAGAATAATAAAAAAAGATAGATGGAAACTTAAAAGAGGCATGAAAACTAAAAAAAAAAAAGCATCTTGCAAACGGTACACTTCCCATTCAATGATGACAGATTAAATTTAAAAAAAAGGCATTGAAACTTAAAAGAAGTATCTCAGAAACACCTACACTTCCCATTCTATGTTCGCACCCCCTGCATCATGTGGCTCTTGCTGCTGACAAGAAGCATTTCCAATGTCCAACCCAGCATATGCAGCTGGTCAAGCGATATATAAAACATCCAAGGTTTGGTTCCGGCTCGCGGTTTGGCCATCCATTGGGCGTGTTCAGTGGACGAACAAGCTGTGTGTTGGAACGAACCTCCAGACTGGATGCCGGAATCGACAGCAATACTCACCTTAGGCTGGCAAATCAATCAATCAATATTCTGGATGTAATTGGTCAAATAGTTTTGAAAAGACACTATAAAAATATCCGATTTTCAAAGTTATCGATTGCCACTAGAACAAATTAGATCGGCTAAATCTTTTTCAAGAAAGTCTAAAATCTATTTTTTTGCAGTCTTTTTGTTTACACAAAAAAACGGCTGGACCGAATTCGATGAAATTTCTTTCAGATCATATTGATTTTAATATGCTTCGATTGGTGCTACAACGAAGTCGATATCATTTTTTATTCGCGAGATTTCATGCAGGAAAAAAGTGTACACGTATGTACATACACACAAACACATGCACACACATTACTTCTTTCCAAAAATAGTTGAAAAATACTGTAGTGACCTTGAAACATAAAATATGTTGAAAATTTTTATTCTGATTTTCGGGCCCGTTACAATAACTTCCCCATATGCTGGAAAGTTAACATAGATTTACACAAAAGAAAAAAGTTGTTCTATTATCTCTATTATTATTAGTATCTCTAGCCAATTACTATTATTATTATTATTAACGTTCTATTATTTGTTTATATTATTGCTAGTATTTTAAGTAATTAAATACTAAATATATGTTAGTTTGTAAGTGCATATACAGGTGAGTAATCACCTAGGTGCAATAACAAAATCAATGTGTAATATTTTAGAATGTAAATTTGTATATTGCCTTATGGCAATAAACATTCAAATTTTAAATTGTTATTTTAACAAAATTTTATTAATAATAAATTTAATTTATAAATTTATTTATTGTCCACGTCAGTACATATACAGTACCCTACTAGAAAAATAAAAACTAACCTAATATCCATACTACAAATCATTTAAAACTTAATTCCCATGCCCCAAAGTGTATTTTAGATTGTCTTTAATATATCACTAACTTGTATGTTGGCCATGTCCAGCAAGATAGGGCAATAATATTCATTAAAACTAAGTCATTTTATTTTATATTCAAAAATTCAACATATTTTAGGAAGTTTGTGCCCGCTGCAAAAAACATGTAAAAATATGATTCTGAAGGACTTGAAGTTATTAAAATAAGTTTATCAGCTTTGGAGAATGCTTTTTTCTTTTTCTAAAGGCACATCTTGGTGTCATAACAAAATATTTGCAAAAAAATATTTTTTATTACGAATGTAATTATGGCCCGAGAGCCCGCGCCGGTATTTTTCGGCTGTTAACGCCATGTTCAATGTTTTTTCAAAAGTCGACATTTTTATGGTTGCTAAAGGATTGTGAACAATTATTAAACATGTAGAAAAAATGTGACATATTAGTCATCACTTCTCAGCAGTTTCCTTGTTTTTATATTCAATATAAATGTGTTGGTCTTAAGAAAAATAATAACTGACATTTTCTGCCTTACCTACACGGGTTGCTGGGAGCGAAAACTGAAAATTTATTGTGGGTAAAATTTACTGTCATCGCTGCATGTAAATTTCCCATATCATTGAAAGATTCTGATGGTGAAGGCACGTCCGTTCGCTGTGTTGGTGATCAAATTCTGAACAACTTTCAAAATGTCCATCCATTACGTTTTTTTGTACGCACGATAACTTAAGAATGTAAAGTCCAATTGTATTGAAATTTGGAGAGTAAGTTAGTGTTAACTAGAGGAAGAATCCTATTGTCTTTGGACAAAACCGCAATCAATAAATAAAAAGTTATTAATTAAATATACATAATTAAAAAAAAAAATGTATGTCTTGTAATTAAACAAAAAATGTTTAATACTAATATTATTTACAAAAAAACCACGAAGAGTAGCTTATAGAATGTGCAAAAACGAGCAGTAAGAATCATTACAAATTCTACATTTAAAGACACCTGTAGACCTTTATTTCAAAATTTAGGTATACTTACTTCCATCAATCAGTACATATTTGAATGTATTATTTATGCATATAACCATGTTAGAGAATACCACATTCAAACTAGCTATAATACCAGACAGATCTATAATGGTTTCATTTTTCCGTTTATCGAAGAATATTAATAGTTACAGGTATCAGTGCAATAGAATTTTTTTTTAATTTTAGAAATCGAAAGTAGAACACTTTTTAAGACAATTTTCAAATTTTTAGGCTTTTATTCAAACGTTTAAGCCCTTAAATAAATTACCAAAGTTGGATCGCGCGAAAACGGGGCGGAGCTTCGCGTGACGTCACTTTGCATAAACTTGTGGGGCGTGTTATTGTGTTTCTGTATGGAAACGGTGTTTGATTGTTAAATTATATCTTGGCAACACGCAACTTCTTCAAACGTCAGATTAATTTATTTCATGACATTTAAGTTTGGCGGATTATAATGGACTACTGACTACTAGAGCAAACTCAAACTCTTCCGCCATAGTGTTTATGCAGAATGACGTCACGAGTCGGCAAAGTGCTTTGTACTGAAACCCAATCTTTAACATTGAATATCTAAGGATTGGATATACTTAAGAAGCTGAAATTTTAACAGCTTGTCTGGATGGTCGAAAACTACTGAATATTATAAAAAAATAACGAAAACAAAATTATAAGTAACAAGCCCATTATATAATCTCTTATCAAACGAATGAAAAAATCTAAATGATACAAAATTTATTAAAAAAATAAAAGTTTTCTGAAAGGGGAGGTTTTTTATGAGGTTCAAGAGTTTATTGACTATTTTCAACACACCACTTGATATTGTTAGATCTGTAAGCAGTTTTTGAATAATTTATTACTATTAATGTTTTTTGTAAGTATATAATATATTTTTAAATCTTTAATATTTTAACATTACTTTTAATCTGTTGCCAATGTATACATTGTATTATGTCTCACATGAATAAACTGTCTGTCTGTGCAACAATTATATAAAAAGTGCAGTAAATCGGCGAAGAGTATAATGGTTAGCTGATTATTTATTTTTTGCTACCAGATAATCACTCTCTATATTTTTTTGACCAAAAGTTATCAGGTTTTCTTTATAATAATAGTGATACCTACATTCCATTTCAGTTGTCATTTTTAGCAGGGTTTTTTAAACCCTAATTCATTGTTTGAACGTTTCAGCCATGCAGCTATGACCAGATCGGGTTGTTTTTTTTTTAACAGCTAACAAGACTGTTATCAGCCATTTGCAATGTGCAAAATGTCTGTTCTTGATGGATTAGCATTTGTCGCGAAAAAAATTGATGATCGAATTTTCTTTTCATGTGTTGTAATTAAACAAAAAATGTCTAAAACTCATATTATCGACAAAAAAAACTGCGAAGAATATCCTATAGAATGTGCAACAATTATATAAAATGTAAATCGGGGAAGAGTATAATGGGGTTAGCTTGTTTATTATTAGCTTTATTATGAATAGCATGTACGTTACTTGTTTTAATGTTTTTTTCTGTAATATACTTACCTTTTAATTTTATTACACAACCTTTATAGCTGCCTTACCACTACTCTTTACCATTATTTAGCTATTTTGCAATATGGTTGTTGGATACTATGCTACCTTATCCCCACTGAAAACCTAAGTGAATAGACGAATGTACATTGAACATTTACAGGGAGATCGACAATTGCATTTATAATTCAATGTTAAGCAACCGTAATAGAGGTGACTGAAAACAAAAGTCATGAATCTATAAAGAGTTAAAACACTTTCTACTCTGTACTCTGAAGTACACCCCTTCTATATATTATTAAGTCATTTAGTATGCTATAATATATTTTACATTATTACTTTTTATTGAGTTTTTTTATATACTTTTGACCTGCTACAATAGTATATTATTCAACGAGCATATAATGATGACTATTATTTACGAGGGTGAAGTTTAAGACACGAGTCTCAGGCACAGGCACTAGTGATTAATGATTAATCACTGGTAGTAGTGAATAATGTATATAATTATGACTGAACAGACATAAGTATAATTGGTATATTATAAAACTGTTGTGGACAAATGTATATTATATGTAATATATATGAGTCCGTTAGGTGCAAAACTCGCTTTTCGACAAAGAATCCAGAAATGAGTTAAATACACCATTGCATTGGTCTGTTTATCATCCATCGTTCAAATAATTGTGGATAGTTCAAATATCTCTTCATAACGTTAAAAATCCTATCTAAAATATACATTTCGTTGCAAAACTCGCTTTATGAAGGTCACATGTATTAGTCATGTCTTCAATACTAACAAAACCGTATTCTTTTCTTCTGAATTTCCAATATAATTATTATTTTAATGTTTCTATTATTATTATTATTATTAGCAATACAAAATAATATATTTTATAATTTGTTATTTCATTCCGCAATACTATCTTTTTGTGTGCATACGACAGTTCAAAACTCACCTTCTGCATAAGCCCGGTGCAAAACTCTCTATATGATTTCTTTTATCTCAAACTAAAACTAAACTATGATAAATTGGATTAAAATTATTTTAAGCTTATTAAGTTTAGGTATGATACAATAGATAGAAAAATATATTGAATCGTTTGGTCTAATATATAGGCAAAAATATATTTTTCCTATTTATCTCAAATGTAACCTACACGCATATAGAGAGTTTTGCACCTAATGAACTCATATAGTCAATAAAGTTATATAATTTATTCTATTCATTACATCAGAAACGTTTCTGTTAACTGTTTAAGAGTGGATGGTACATGTTTCCTAACTTCCGAAAATTATATTGCTCCACCTAGAATTTTAAACAAGTCAGAATTGTCGTTTAACGAGTCAAATTTATTTTTTCCTTATAATATCGTCAAATTAGATTAGTAATTAAGTATAACAAGTCATATTTTTCATAGAGCTATCATCTATATCACGCATATAGTCATGTTGGAGCTGACCTATACATTTAGGTAGATAGATATATCTTAATTTACTCTCGTAAAAATTCACAAATACTCATAGGGAGTAGAACATATCACAGGTTACAATAAAGAAACTAACATACAGACACAGTAAAATAAGATTAAAAGTTATAGTGATAGACAATAATTAATAGTTACACACTAATAGAGAAAATTTAAAAATTATATTAAAAATAATTTGGAATAGTTTTTTATTTATTTATTTATTAACACTTAGTAGAGTGTACCACTGAAATACTGATCTATTGTGTAGTAAGTATGTCCTTTCGAAGAGTATGGCTCGCAACTTTACCTTCGGGTGTTTTAATGACTTTTTTTATGTATCAGGTAGTTTACACATTTAGTAAAATAATAATTTGCAATTAACTGATTCTAATCTTGCACAAACCTAATAGACCATTTTCGGTTGACGTCACGCTGTCGGCGTGGAGAGCACACAACTCATTGTTTTGTTTTCTAGAGATGGGTAAAAGCTGTTATTTTTTAATAACAGTTTTAAACTAGTAGCGACTCATCTCTAATTGTTTTCATTTGCATTCCTGATGTGATTGGATGAGGTTTGGGTGCCCTCCAGGCAGCGGTGTGTCAAAATCAGGTGACCGAAAATGGTCAATATGCCAAAAAATTACCTTACACTAATTTCGTAAAGCATAGACATTGAAGGAATGCGAACTGGGGCTACTAAAAGTGCAGTGACACAGGGTTTAGAATGCATGACAGCGTGCGCCAGCTGTCTGATGAGTGTGCACTCTTGGCTTCCATCTCACATCCTTCAATGTCTATACGAAATTAATAAGTATGTGGATATTATCAATTTGATAGCTGCCAAACATATAACAAAAGTGCATGCTGTACATGAATATTAGTTACCACTATACATGTAGTGGTGTATGATGCAATCTTCAAGTACCTAATTTAAACAAAAAGCTTACCAATATCTAGTTTTGCATCTCCATTTTGCTTCTCATTAGGCGAAATTTTAACATCTGAGAGATTAATATTGGAATTAAGGACAACTTCTTTAGGAAGCATTTTCTCATCTGCTCCATCAGCTTCTTTAGTTGATATTACCTTTGTTAAAGATTTAGGTCGCGTCAGTACCTCATCTGAAAATGAAAATTTCTCTTAATCTTTTTTTTTTTTAATTTGAAAACAGTTATGTAGCTTACAAAGTATACCATATCCCTACCTTCGATATCCATTTCAGGTATTGACTTATAAGTCGCAACCGGAGACTCTTTATTCTTGATGGATATGTCTAAAACTGTTCCATTAGTTCCTTCCATTTTAAAAGTATTGTGAGTAAATTACACACCCTTTTAAAACATGTAATAACAACTGATAACCATGTATACAATTTGATCACTGAAAACAATATAAAAATAAGAAAACTACAGTATATCAAGAACACTGAATATCTAGATTGAATAATGCAACGTTGCAAGATGTAGAGAGAGATTTAAAGATTTTCATCATGAAAAATAAAGTGAGGGAGTAAACACCATATCCTAATATTGGAAGATCGGCGCTCTTATCAAAAAGGACTAGTAATCACTGGTTGCATTCAGCGGACGTAGCATAAAACGCTCCGCTACCGCTACTGTTACGGAGCCGTTGGAACGTTCTCTGAACTAAGAATTTTTCTGGTCAGATGTCAAAATTATATTTTCTTTTACGTCATTTGAAATTTGAAAGTAATTTTACAATTTTAAGGAAGTCTCTTATGGTAAGCTATACCGTTTTACCAAATGTTATATTTCTTTTGGTAAAACGACTAAATTATCAGTATTTTAGGTTAGGTATAAATTGTGTTGGTATTCAGTTTGTTTATTTTTTGAATATTCTACGCAACCGCTCACCGCTCACAACTTGTAGCACAAATGATTTACGCTACCAAAAATGGCGACCGCTCTTCAACATGTTGAGATAATAGCGTATCCGTCAGAGGACGTTACCGCTACAGTTACACAACTGTTACGTCCGCTGAATGCGACCACTGAAGTATCGAATTCAGTGCAGTGCTAGTAATGCGAGAATCTCATAAGCAGGATAAATAAGGAGTACTCAGTAAGTAGTGATCGGTAAAACCTGTTATCTTTTAATAACAGGTTTAAACTGCTTCTGTTATTTTCAAATAACAGTCTAAAATAACAGTATAAAAATAACAGTTCGCTGAGAAGTACTGACATTCGTGTATCACAGCGCGCAGTGTGCAGTTTGCCAATGTTATTTCAGAGATGTTTACACATTATGCTGCTGCCGCTGGCCGATGGGCATCGTTGCATTGTATAGTAATAATAGTAAGATATCTTAGATAAGATGCTTTTGAGACGTATTAATTGATTTTTTTACGTTCATACATATAAAAAAATATAAATAATTTTATTTACCTACATCAATCGTTTTTTAAGCCGTAACCTTTATTATTATTTCATGTTAAATTAATAAAGAAATACCAGCACAGATACATATAGATATGTACCTATGTATTATTTCTTTAATAAAATGAATATCATAATCATATAGATATACTCGCGTACTATCCAATAAAAATTAAATTTTTGTTGCTGAGATACGGATATGTTTGTGATTTGTCTATGCTATATAAACCCACCACTCATTGTGATTAATAATAAATTAAATAACAATTTGACTCGCGGATCTCTCTCTTACCACCAACAAATAACAGAACACGCCCGACACAGCGCATGCAATGGCAATATTTATTTTAACACATAAGTCTACACGGATGCGTTGCGATTTCATTTCATGTTGCTGCTGAATAACAGTTTAACAGCAGTCAGCAAGAACATTTTTACTACATCGTGTTTCTTATCTGTTATTTTCTCACCTGTTATTTTCGAACAGAAATAACAGTCTGTTAATGCTGCTTACAAATAACAGTTGTAAAATAACAGGTTGTTAAATAACAACTCATCTCTATCAGTAAGGCGATAGACGTTCAAAACAAAGCAAGCGAAATGACGTCAAAATTGGCGTTTTTAAATATTCTTTTATCAGTTGTAAACGATTAAAAAAACTACGAAAGCGTAGAATAGCCACAATAAATTGTAAATAGGTATATTTTTTTTAAATTTCGACCTCAAAGTCGAAATTTTCTTAAACTCCAAGTTTAAACCATACCATTATGAAAAGTAGAGATCAAAAAGAACAATGGCGTCTTATAGATAATTTCCGTAATACCCTGCTTGAAAGGGCGATGAAATGTTAGTTCAAATTATTGTCGCACTACCGGCAGCGGAGTAGTCTGTGTACCATCGAGTTAGAAGGTCCGTAATACCCTGCTTGAAAGGGCGATGAAATGTTAGTTCAAATTATTGTCGCACTACCGGCAGCGGAGTAGTCTGTGTACCACGAGTTAGAAGGTCCGTGACCAAAAAAGGAGGCCAGACAATCCAACGTTGCCACATTATATAAAGTGATTTGTGGGGGGCTTTTTAAATGTCAGGATTATGCTCATCTTGTTTGATACATTTTCTCTATTTAGGGGAGTCATGTTAGATTTTTACTTCGGAAAAATTCCTCGATCGATGATTCCTTTTGGAACGTATTCGTAAAAGTGTGTAGAATATTATCCTTTTACTGCATGGTGTCTTAAATTTACAACAAACTAATAAAGGTACACACATGGGTACACATAATCATCACCAAATTTCATAAATCGATTTCTGCATTATGCTGTATATTTAGAACACATATTTAATGTTATGTGGTAAGTAGATTATACACTAGACTCACTAGAGCTGCTTTCGTTCGGTAGTGATTCGTAATCATGTTTCATGCGTTGTCTCTGTCCCTACCATACAATTTTGTATCATATGATTATTTTTTGTTGAAATTGTTTATTATGCTCACTGCAAACGAAAGCAGCTTAGATGTCACTAACAGTTTGTTCATTTGTGTTGATTTATAGCAAATTTGAAATAAGTCATCTCTCTCACACTCACATTATTTGTGATAGCACTATCTTTATTTAACTGCTTCAAGTTGCTTTAAATCAACACAAATATGAACAAACCTTAAGTGTTCACAAACCGTAATTCTCCTCAGTGTTTAACATATACATACATATTTTTTCGTTCGTAACTTGACGCCAAGGAAAGCCTGTCTCTCTATCCTTTTAAGGAGTACTCTGGGTATGGTGCGCATGCCTTAGTGACGCGAGATTGTGACCGTTCAACTGAAATAGAAAAGGCAAATGGTCACAATCTAATCGGAGAAATTGACCTCATGGCCACTGACCTATTACCAAAGAGTTTAATAACTAGAGAAGACAAGCTGGCGATTTGTCGGGAGTTGCGGTTTGGTTGCCTTGGAGACGGTAGGCTCTTCGTCCTTGTCGCACACCCGGCACACCTCGTACCCTCTCTCTCCACTGTTTTACAAAGCAACACAGCCTTACCCGGCGCCCTTTGATTTCCAACAAATAACGCCAATTGTCGTCAATCGTCACTACCCCTCATGTACTATGCGACAAAGAGAGAACGAACCGTGTGAGAGGGATGAGAAGCCTACAGCCTCCCGCTGCTTATACATTACGCTTATGGAGCTTGTCTCCTCTATTTGTTAAACTCTTTGCCTATTAGGCTATTACGCTATTAAAGCGCACTTGTGTCGTCGGAGCGTGCGCATTGGGTCCCAAGTTCTCCATAGAGATGGAAAACTATCTCCTTCTCTCAATTCCGTACATAGTGGTTTATAGCGTGTTACCACTGTTGGCACTGTTACCAGTATATAGTTAATAGGTATATGGTGTTTATATGTGATTAAGAGTTATACTACGTATGTTGTGTTTATAGTTCGAAGAATCATCTCGCAAAAAGGTAATTTAAGAAAATAAAAATTAGAATACCCTCAAATAAAGCTAGTATAACATGTATTTACATAATACCATTTATTTACTACATTGAGAATGAAAAAAATTCTCCAGTTTAGCATTGTTATAAATTTACAACACTATGCATACAAACATTTTTTTTTAGATGTCCCACAAAGATTATCTCAATGAAAGGCAATTAGAAGAAATTCTCAATAACCTAACAGATAGCGCGGATGGTTTCGATTTTAGTGATGACGACAGTGTAGCCGATCCCAACTATTTACCAAACAGTGAGTCGGATATTATAAACGAAGATTTAGATGCAGATTCCGATCCAGAATATGAAGAACTTATCGAGAATGAAGACAACAATGAACCCGAATCTGAGTACTAGTACAGATGATAATAACCTACAGAATAATAAGAGCCCAGATGTAAGAATAAGGGAAAAAAGAAGAAAGGTAACTTATTTGAGACTATTGGAAAATTTATACTTATAATAAGTATTTGTATCTTTTAGATATTGATATCACATGGAAGAAAACAAAACTACTCCTAAATCAGCAGCAGCTTGGAGATGATTTGCTATACCAAGTAATATCCTGGAACTTGATGGCCCGTACAAATATTTTAACTATTTCTTCACTGATGAAATGTTGCACATAATAGTAGATGAAACTAATTTGTTTTCGATCCAAAAAGATCCGAATAAGCCACTAAATATCACTGCAAAAGAAATTAGACAAATCATTGGTGTCACAACCCATACAGCACAAGGACATCCTCAGAACATACTGGGGACAACTTTTCAGGACATATGGGATATCCTGGGAAGATCCCATTATCACCTTAGGATGTCCGTAGGATATCCAAATGGGACAGTTCGAGCTTTGCTGATGACGTCCTCAGGACATCAGTACGGGTGGGTACAGGACATCATCAGCTCTTATAAGGGTTATGCCTGGGTTATGAACAACCTGATTGGACTTTATATAGGACATCCCCCAGTTTATTGGATGACAGCAAAAAATACGTATTATTTTATAAGATCATTACTTTTAAACTGAGCCAATAAGCGAAGACAAAGAAATACAGGTTTATATAATGGCAGAGGTAAAATGACTAATAAAAATGTGACACATAGATGTACAACTCCATACATATATATTTGTATTGTACCGTCCTAAAGTTCCAGGACGCTACAGAATATATATAATTTAATTATGGGGTTCTTAAAACCACTATAATAGCAGATACTTTAAATTTGTTGACTTTTTGTTCACAGAAACCTAGAGCTGCCGAAGTCCTCATCCCCACTCAACCCCAGATCAGGTAGATTTATCAACCTACCCTATCGCTACAGAATAAATATGAACAAACTTTAAAATATACACCGAGCGCCATCTGTACTTTACAAGCAAACCCAACCGATTCTTAACGAGTAAACTTGAATTAACTTTAAAATATACACCGAGCGCCATCTGTTATTCTACCAGCAAACCACCGGCTCTTACTAGTTAGAAACCTAGAAGTATTGGTAAAAATTAAACAATAACTTTAATTAATAATTTGATTCGATAGAAATTTAGTAACAAATAAGAATTATTAATGGGAAGTAAAATAGTGCAATAATTAAGTAGATTTGATAATAAAAACAGAATTTTAAGTAAACACTTTTTATCATTTTGCGGTTGGCAACAATTGATAGCTATTTTAGAGGAGACAATAAATTAGGCATTTCCGATTCTTGAAGCCAAGAACAAGACGTGTTTGTGCTGTCTTGCCGCAGATTTAAAGCCTCAAATTCCTGGAGATAGGTAATTAAATAAACCAATATCTACTAAATTATAATCACTGACATTTATTGATTAATGTATATGTATTTAATTTGTAAAATTGCCAGCATTCAACCCGATGTTAAGGGATATTTAATAGGTTAATTTTTTAAGTGCTTGGATAGAGATGCACGCGTGCCATAAAAAACAGCGTCAGTAGCTAAAATCTATGTTGGATAAGGAATTACATTTAATTCTGTTGCTTATTGTTAAGGGGAATTAATTGTGAATTTAAAGTTTTAAACGCGATTTAAATATAGGTTTGAGCAATAGTAGAACGCGGTTTTATTAAATTTTGTAAGGTTATAAAAATATCTTGGAATTTGGTAGGGGATATTTGGGCATTTTTGGAAGAAACGTTAAGGTCTTAAAGTATTACGTGGGGTATTAACGCACCCAGAGTGCCTTTTCAAACAAGTAAATGCAAGGTAGAGTAACACGATGGACTCTTTTAGGTGTGAGGTAATAAGTACCAGCTTGATGAGCTAGTAAGTACCAGCCTGAGGTATTAAGTAGCAGCCTGATGAAGTATTAGGTGCCAGTTTGAAGAGGTGGTAATGACCAGCCAAAGATAAGCCTTAGGTGTCAATTAAAGTGACCAGCTTGATGGTGATGGTCCTGTGAGGATAACCTTATTTAGCCCAGGAGGAAATTGTTTGCCCACATCCACACATGTCACTGGATATGGAACTTGTATAGCGACAACATATGAATCAGTCTAGTCTCAACGTTTATCAGTAAACGTAACAAACAGAGGAAGGGGAAGAGGAGATTTGAGTGGGACGAGGCGCTCTGGCAGCTCGTGAACAGGATCTGTGGTGAGAGTGTCATTCTCATTTGAACATCAACACGCTCAACTTCTTGTGGAATTTTTAATTAACATATAATTTTTTAGCCTTCAGCAAATGTAAATTTTTATCTTTAACTTTTCATCGGCCGTCAGCCTTATAACATTCTTACTCCTACATATAATTTATGTAAGGAAGGTAGCTACCCTCTAAATTCAATTTTTTGTTAATAAAATATCTAAATTTATATCAAATATTTACCATTTCCAGTTTTGTCTTTAAAATTTTAATATACAACTTATTTTTCTTACTTTGTGTTTTTCATATTAAATTCTCTAAAAACTCATGATACCTATGTAAACAATAAGGCCACTGAATAGCCACAGTATTACATTTTGAAAACCAGTAAGGCATAGGTATCGAGCAATTGGCTATTGGCGCCTAACAATTCTAAATTTTTATTAATTTTCGAACCACGACCCAGCCTCCACAAAATAAATGAGAACCGGGTAGTTTCATCGTTCCTATTCCACTCAGGGGCAGGAATTGATGTTACAAAGTGACGCATTCACAACGTGGGGCTTGCGAGTATAGAAGTTGAGTGTTATCAAAAAAAAAAAAAATTAAAATAAAACTTTGAGCTGTTGAGACAAATTGTCACATTTTTAATTTTGTCCTATTTTTTGAATTTTCTTACTGTTTATATATTTGTGTGTATTACTGATATTATGTGTATTGTTTATGGTTGAGACCTCAAGATTTGATTAGATTAGTTTTGCAAAGTCGTGTATACTTTTGGGTTAAATTAAAGAAGATTAAACATTGCGGTAAGACAGTTACAGGAAAATTTTTGAGTCCTTATTGTAGGAATAAGATAATCGTAGGGTGAAATACGAGTTATCGTAGTATTTTTGAGAAAGTCTAGAAAAATAATACAGGGGCACAGGGGTTATAAATACTTAGTAAGCCAGTGAATTGAATTTTGATATACCTTGCAGTTTGTTAAATTTGAATAGTCGAGTTAATCAAAAGTAAACAAAATGTCTGAAATTTTCATACCTACGTTATTACAAGCTGATCAAGTTGATTATGAGTTACGCGTAAGAGGTTGTACTACAGTTAGGGACACAGAAACATGCTGTAGACTTCTAACACGAGCTCTAATAGCCAAACCATGTAATGATTTATCTCTGAGAGATCCATTATTTAATTTTAATACAGAGAAAGTACAAGTAAACAATACTTTAGATTCCATCAGAAATATAATTAACAATTTAGATAATCCTACGGAAAATGATTTGCCAGTAAAACAGGTTAAGTCACAGTTAGTACATATTATGGTACGAATAAATAGAATGCCTATCCCAGAACAAAATTCTGAGGAGACGGTAACATTTCAAAATGAGTCGAGGGCTACGATTTACTTACTAGAAGCAGATCTTTATGATAAACTGAATTTAGAAGTAGTAGATGATTTAGCATTACAAGTAGGCACTGGTGTAAATATAGCAACTAGTCCTAGTACTAAGTTTGTACCTATCTATAAGTGGGGTGTCACGTTTGATGGCCAGCCTAATAATGTAATTTCATTTATTGAACGAGTTGAAGAGTTAGCAATAGCTCGAAACGTCACTAAAAGAGAATTATTCCAGTCAGGGTTAGATCTTTTTTCGGGACCAGCTCTACAGTGGTATCGATCTGTTAGAGGTAGTAATGAGGTTAGAACTTGGGAAGATTTGGTAGAACAGTTGAAAAATGATTTTTTACATGAGGATTTTGATAAGAGTATGAGTGATTACATTGAAAAGAGAACACAACATGTGGATGAGCCAGTACATATTTATATTAGAATCATGGAAGCTTTATATAATAGACTAAAAACAAAACCAAGTTTAGAAGAACGCATTAAACAAATTAGAAAAAATTTATTGCCATATTTTGCTACTCCTTTAGCATTATTGACTATAGATACAATTTCAGAATTAATTTCTAAGTGCAAAAAAGTAGAATACGCTGAGGAAAGTACCAAAAAATATATACCGCCTCCTATGAGAAGTAATTTAGTAGAAAAGGATCTTTTATATGTTGGGTTGCCTTCTTTAGATAAGAATAATGTTAGGGAATCTCATGAAAAGCCTGTTAAGTCTGTATCACCACCAAAATCAAATTTTAAACCTAATCGTAGAAGTCAACCTGGGCAAACAAATGTTAATGAAATCAAAACTACCAAGACACCAGTAATCTGTTTTAATTGTAAAGGTGAAAATCATGTTTTTAAACAATGTAGGGCTAAAAGAAATAAATTTTGCTTTAAATGTGGTGAGTCAAATGTCACATTTAAAGAGTGTAAAAAATGTTCAAAAAACTAACAAGGGGGCCACGTAAAGTTAGTCAACGTCCAAATCCCCGTAGTTATAGTAAGTTTAAAAATGTTGTGACTAACAAATCAGATTGGAATTTTTGGTTAAGTAAAGTAAGAAATTTTTACAAAACTTACCGTAGAGTTAGTGATGAAGTACGAGTAACACCTCTATTGTTGTCTAAAAATGGTGACGATAGACCTTACATTTCAGTTTTTTTATACGATAAGAAATTTTTAGCTTTAGTGGATACTGGTTGTAATCGTTCTGTAGTTGGAAGCAATGGTGTGAAAATTTTAGAACAATTTAAATGTAAATTTGTAACGTCAGATCTAAGATATGTAACGACAGCAGACGGTACTCCTCAAACTGTCACAGGTATAGCTCACTTACCGCTCAAGATTAACAACATAGTTCGAATACTTAAGGTTTATATAGTTCCATCTTTGCCTAGTTCTTTTATTTTTGGTATAGATTTTTGTAGATTATTTGGCATTCATTTAGATTTTGAATCAAATACTTGGGTAAATAAAGTTGGTAGCATAAGAGTTTCAGCTCTGTGTCGTGTGAACACAGTTGAGACCAATGATGGCGGTTTGGCTGACTTAACTGGAGTTCAGCTCCGGCAAGTTGAAAAGGTCAAGCAGTTATTCAAGGGACTTAGTTGTGGGAAGTTAGGCCTTACCGATAGGATGGTATATCATATAGACACTGGAAATGCTGAACCTATCAGGCAGCGCCAATATCTTTTATCACCACATATGATGAATATTTTAAATGAAGAACTTGACAAAATGTTAGAACAAGATGTAGTTGAACCTACTTTTAGTGAATGGAGGTCGCCAGTTTTATTAGTTAAAAAGGATAATGGAAATTATCGATTTTGTTTTGATGGTAGATCTTTAAATTCAGTAACTGTTAAGGATTCATATCCTTTACCTTTTGTAGACGGTATATTGAGTATGTTACGGGACGCTAAATATATCAGTAGCATAGATTTGAAAAGCGCTTTTTGGCAAATTCCACTTTCTGAAACTTCCAAACCCAAAACCGCATTTGCTGTTCCGGGAAGGGGCTTATTTTGTTTTAAAGTACTACCATTTGGTCTTGCAAACGCTGCACAGGCTATGCAACGGCTAATGGACATTGTTATAACACCAAAATTAGAAAATAAAGTTTTTGTTTATCTAGACGATATAATTGTCACCGCTTCTAGTTTTGAGGAACACGTATCAATTTTAAAAGAAGTGTTTGATAGGTTGAAGGATGCTCGCCTAACAGTAAATTATGAAAAATGTCAGTTTTTTAGAAAATCTCTAAAATATTTAGGTTATGTAATTGATACTGAAGGTGGATTACGTACAAACCCTGAGAAGGTAGAAGCGATGATCAGTTATCCTCGTCCTACAAATACAACCCAGATTAAACGATTTATAGGCATGTGTTCGTGGTACCGGAGATTTTTACCTCATTTTTCGACTTTAGTTGCTCCGTTAAATGATTTGCTAAAAGGGAAACGTGGTAAAAGACAACCAATTAAGTGGAATGAAAATGCAGAACAAGCATTCTTGGCACTTAAGCAAGCGCTTATCTCTACTCCAATCCTAACTAGTCCTGATTTTAAGTCAAATAATTTTGTTATACAGTGCGACGCGTCTAGTACAGGATTAGGTAGTTGTTTGACACAAGTACAGGGAGGAGAAGAAAAGGTAATTGCTTTTGCCAGTCGCTCACTAAATAAGGCAGAAAGAAACTACAGTATTTACGAGTTAGAAGTATTAGCCTTATTATTTAGTTTAGAGAGATTTCGGCCCTTCGTGGAAGGTCAGAAGTTTACAGTCATAACGGATAATTTAGCGGTTAGCTGGTTGCATAAGTTAAAGTCACCTACCGGCAGATTAGCTCGCTGGATGGTTAAGTTGCAACAATATGACTTTAATTTAGTGCACCGTAAAGGTAATTTAAATGTAGTTCCTGACGCTTTATCTAGGGTGCAGCGGGACGAACCGTCAGATAATGAAGAACAAAATTTCACAGTAGGTTCATTATCACTTAATCAGGAGAATCTAGATGATTGGTATATTAAATTACGTACAAAAATTTTGGCAAATCCAAATTTGTATCCATTTTTTAAGGTAGAGAATAATTTAATCTTTAAACATGTTGCTAATAAATTACCGGTGAAAACTAATTTAACAGAATGGAAACTTTTGGTACCACTTTCACAACGAAATAATGTTCTAAAACAATGTCACAATGAAAGTACAGCAGCACATTTGGGGTATTTTAAAACACTTAAGAGAATTTGTGAAGACTACTATTGGCCTAAAATGCGTAAGGATATACTGAGATATGTCAAGTCATGCAAGACTTGCGGTTCGCAAAAAGTGTCATTTTCACGTTACGGTTTAATGGGGAAAGAAAAGAAAGTAGAATTTCCATGGCAAGTCATAAGCGTAGATATTTTTGGCCCGGTAACAAGAAGTAAAAGGGGTTTTTCATATCTTTTAGTAGTTTTAGATTGGTTTACTAAATATGTTCTCGTACATCCCATGCGTAATGCCACAGCTCAGACTATATCTAAATTTATGGAGAATGACGTATTTTTGATTTACGGTGTTCCACAGTTCATAATGGTAGACAACGGGAAGCAGTTTGCTTCATCAGTTTTTAAGAAACTGGCCGATCGGTACAAAGTACAAAAAATTTGGTTTAATGCATTGTATCACCCACAAGTAAATCCAGTCGAGCGATCGAACGCTACGATAGGTACAGCTATACGCAGTTATATCCAAGATAATCATCAGGATTGGGATGTAGAAATTTTCAGGGTTGCTCACGCAATCAGAACGGCTACTCACGAAGTAACTGGTTTCCCTCCTGCTTTCTTGAATTTCGGCCGTAAAGTTCCCATTTCAGGAGACTTTTACGGGCAAGTAGAGTCAACATCAGGCATTCAACTAGCCCCGGGAGATAGGAATAGGTATTGTGATGACATATCGAATCTTTCGGATACATATAAAGATGTAGTAAAGCGGTTAAATAATGCTTACCAGAGAAATCAGAAAACATATAACTTGCGTAGGCGGGAAGTTAAATATGAAGTAGGTGATAAGGTATGGAAGAAAAATAAGGTTTTGTCAGATGCTTCCAAACATTTTTCAGCTAAGTTAGCACCCAAATTTGTACTTTGCACAGTTCGCCAGAAAATTTCTAAATTAGTATATGCACTAGACCATGCAGACGGATCTGATGCAGGTCATTGGCATGTTTCTGATTTAAAAACGTACTATGGATCAAACTCTGACGTTTCAGTCGGGTAAACATTTTTATGATGCATTTTCTATTAAGTTAATTACCCATAAATTTAGATTAGGCGCACTAATTTTAATTAAGATACCTGGAAGGTTTTGTCTTGCGTTGATAGTAGTTTTCTAGTAGTGTAGTTTGTTGTCAGTAAACTTCGGAAATATTTTTCCGGCTGGATATCTTTTATCCAAGGGTTGAAGGGTGGGCCACGTTTAGTGGGTGTAGCGTCTTCAACGTCTGCACGCCACGCAGTTGATGTGAACCAAGCAAGTGAAACTCAGCAAGATTTGTCTCGAGGATTTGGAATCCGATGTAGTAACGGTTAAGCCTTTTGTGATTATACGACATTTTGGTGATTTTCATGCGCTTGGAAAATATCAATAAATGACAGAACATCGTCATTCTTCTTTGTGTTGTCCTTATTTTCATCTATACTTTCTATTTTTCCACTTCTATAATTCTTTTGTGTTACTCTACTTAGGTTTATGTTTGAGGAAGGGTTAGGGCAGACTGAATTTCGTTAGGGAAACCTTCTACCTGTTAGTTTTTATTATATTAATTGTATTCTATTTGCCAGTCTTGCTAATGCATTCTCGTGGTCTGGTAAATAAATATAATTGTTCAGTTGTGGTTTGAAAGTCAAGGGAAATTTGTTAGGAGGGAATATTTTTCCTGGATGGTCAATTTGCCCCTTGATAAACAGTGAGTTAGTTTTCCTTTCGTTAGTTCAGAGTAATGTCTTTACCAAACCTGACTCAAAAAGATTATGCTTTGCTTGTAGATTCCTTTTGTATTTCTGACGTTTCTGGAGAACATCCTACTTGAAATCTTATAGTATCTTAATTTTGGTTAAGTGTTCTGACTAACTTCGTTCTAGTTTTGTTTGTTTAAACTTTAGTTACTTTTAGTATTATATTTTCTAGATGTTTACAGGTAAGAAGTAATCATTATCCTAGTTCGTAGGATATTTAACGGCCATTAAAGGAACTTGTTCCGGGATGGGGATGGACTAGTTTCGGCCGGGCTGTCTTGAATGACAGGTGGTTAAGGAGGGTCGAGCGTAAACATGGGTAAGGGAGCTTGTCAGTCAGGAGTGACCTAGGTCGTCTGACGGTCTTCGAGAGACATATCTCAGCCTCCCCGCTTCACCTCAGCCCTTGGCCAATCGCTCGATCGAAACACTGTTCATCGCGCCTGAAGCAAGAGCTTTCCAGAACAATGGTCCTTTTTGTTGTTTAGTCGTCACGTATTTCTAGTTCAGCCTCTTGGAGCTATATCCAAAGTATTTTAGTTGATACGTACGTCTAATTTCAGCCCTTTGGAGCTACATCCAAAATAAATTTGTTTGATTTATTAACAGTCTGGATATTTTATCCCACTGTTAAGGATAGGCAGAGAACTTGGTTCCTGTATCGTGGTTTAGATGTGCTTATGTCTATTCCAATTTCAGCACTGGCAGCCGCTACAACGCTGCTCAGGCACACCACAGTGTCTGTGGAGACTGATGTTTGGGTCCTCTCCTAAAACATTTTATGTTTCCTTTCCGAACTCTCTTCAAAGGGTTTCTTGTATGTGAAATGCTATACAAGCTTTATATCGATTTAATTCTACTTCCAATTTTGTGTCTGAATAATTAGTATTCAGGGGATATTTTATATCCGGTGGAATGTGGTATTGAATAGATTATGTTTTGGAGCCTCTCGGTCTCTGAAGTAAGTGAAATATGTATAGTGTATATGCTAATATGGCTTGGATTAGTACTACATTGACTTTACCGATTGTGTCTTTCCCAATTTTGTCATTATTGAATTTGTCGTTACTGATTTTGTCCCTGAAATATTAGGCGTGTAGTACGCGAAGCTACTATTGAGTACTAAATCCTCTCTTATAGCAGCATTCACTAGTATGTAAGATTTTTACTTTTAGTTATTTAGTAAGAAGTTAAGGTCTAGGTACCGTAGCTGTCTTATAGCTTAGTTTAGTCACAATTCGGTTTATAATCATTTATGGTTAAGTAACCATATCTCAATTATTTTAAGTTAGCTTTAGTTATATCCATCAGCGGATAAGTAGAAATTGAAGTCTCAATTAATAGGAAAAAATACATGTATGGAAGTACACATATTTTTTTGTAGAGGGAGAGAGAAAGTGTACCGTCCTAAAGTTCCAGGACGCTACAGAATATATATAATTTAATTATGGGGTTCTTAAAACCACTATAATAGCAGATACTTTAAATTTGTTGACTTTTTGTTCACAGAAACCTAGAGCTGCCGAAGTCCTCATCCCCACTCAACCCCAGATCAGGTAGATTTATCAACCTACCCTATCGCTACAGAATAAATATGAACAAACTTTAAAATATACACCGAGCGCCATCTGTACTTTACAAGCAAACCCAACCGATTCTTAACGAGTAAACTTGAATTAACTTTAAAATATACACCGAGCGCCATCTGTTATTCTACCAGCAAACCACCGGCTCTTACTAGTTAGAAACCTAGAAGTATTGGTAAAAATTAAACAATAACTTTAATTAATAATTTGATTCGATAGAAATTTAGTAACAAATAAGAATTATTAATGGGAAGTAAAATAGTGCAATAATTAAGTAGATTTGATAATAAAAACAGAATTTTAAGTAAACACTTTTTATCATTTTGCGGTTGGCAACAATTGATAGCTATTTTAGAGGAGACAATAAATTAGGCATTTCCGATTCTTGAAGCCAAGAACAAGACGTGTTTGTGCTGTCTTGCCGCAGATTTAAAGCCTCAAATTCCTGGAGATAGGTAATTAAATAAACCAATATCTACTAAATTATAATCACTGACATTTATTGATTAATGTATATGTATTTAATTTGTAAAATTGCCAGCATTCAACCCGATGTTAAGGGATATTTAATAGGTTAATTTTTTAAGTGCTTGGATAGAGATGCACGCGTGCCATAAAAAACAGCGTCAGTAGCTAAAATCTATGTTGGATAAGGAATTACATTTAATTCTGTTGCTTATTGTTAAGGGGAATTAATTGTGAATTTAAAGTTTTAAACGCGATTTAAATATAGGTTTGAGCAATAGTAGAACGCGGTTTTATTAAATTTTGTAAGGTTATAAAAATATCTTGGAATTTGGTAGGGGATATTTGGGCATTTTTGGAAGAAACGTTAAGGTCTTAAAGTATTACGTGGGGTATTAACGCACCCAGAGTGCCTTTTCAAACAAGTAAATGCAAGGTAGAGTAACACGATGGACTCTTTTAGGTGTGAGGTAATAAGTACCAGCTTGATGAGCTAGTAAGTACCAGCCTGAGGTATTAAGTAGCAGCCTGATGAAGTATTAGGTGCCAGTTTGAAGAGGTGGTAATGACCAGCCAAAGATAAGCCTTAGGTGTCAATTAAAGTGACCAGCTTGATGGTGATGGTCCTGTGAGGATAACCTTATTTAGCCCAGGAGGAAATTGTTTGCCCACATCCACACATGTCACTGGATATGGAACTTGTATAGCGACAACATATGAATCAGTCTAGTCTCAACGTTTATCAGTAAACGTAACAAACAGAGGAAGGGGAAGAGGAGATTTGAGTGGGACGAGGCGCTCTGGCAGCTCGTGAACAGGATCTGTGGTGAGAGTGTCATTCTCATTTGAACATCAACACGCTCAACTTCTTGTGGAATTTTTAATTAACATATAATTTTTTAGCCTTCAGCAAATGTAAATTTTTATCTTTAACTTTTCATCGGCCGTCAGCCTTATAACATTCTTACTCCTACATATAATTTATGTAAGGAAGGTAGCTACCCTCTAAATTCAATTTTTTGTTAATAAAATATCTAAATTTATATCAAATATTTACCATTTCCAGTTTTGTCTTTAAAATTTTAATATACAACTTATTTTTCTTACTTTGTGTTTTTCATATTAAATTCTCTAAAAACTCATGATACCTATGTAAACAATAAGGCCACTGAATAGCCACAGTATTACATTTTGAAAACCAGTAAGGCATAGGTATCGAGCAATTGGCTATTGGCGCCTAACAATTCTAAATTTTTATTAATTTTCGAACCACGACCCAGCCTCCACAAAATAAATGAGAACCGGGTAGTTTCATCGTTCCTATTCCACTCAGGGGCAGGAATTGATGTTACAGTATCTATCAATTGGCTTATATCGTTTTAAAAGTAAATCTACCAAACTAATATAGAGGTTATATATAGTTCAATGAAATAGGTCGAAAAATCAAAATTTTAAGGTAAATACTTGAATTTTTGATATGTTACTTCGATGTATTTGAACACGATTAACGAAAGAATTTTTTCTTCAACCCCGAGAAGGGGTGAAAAAAAATATAAGTGTTTTTTCAAAATTACTCAAAATGTGTTGTAATGAAGCATATTTTAATATGGAAATTGCTACACAAACCGCCGTTCATTTTTATATTTAGAATATTAAAATTTTACACTGTAGGTACAAATCGTGAATAATTGTTGTAATTTGATTATTTACTTAGAAATATTAAATTAGTAAGTATGAGTTAATCCGATAGGTAGCGCTAGTTATGCACTATTGACCCGATTTGATTCCACGGAGACAAGCCAACGGCATTGGCCTCCTGGAGTCACTTCGTTCAGTTGTGTCTACTTCGTAGATACAACTAGAAGTAGGCAGGAAACCCGTTTGTCCACCAGAGACCGATCGAGAGGAAGGTACGTAGCTGGGATTTTGGACAATTTGGTAAACAACTTTGCTGGTGTGAAGTGCCGTAGTTATAAATTGTATTTTGTTTTTATTTTTCAGCTAAGGCGTCCGCCGGTCCGCCACTTTGCAACGTCCCCAAACTTTCTTAGTTATTCAGTTAGTTGAGGGGAAAGGTGAAGTTGAATGTGGCAAATATTTGCCGGCCACAACTAATCTACTTTTAGCAAGGAAGTGGACCGTTGTCACCGAGTCATAGGACTCAGGAGGTAGCTGGAGACGTCTAGAGGAGTATTTTGTGAAGGGAAGTATTCCCTGTGTACCAGTCGTTATTACTGGGAGTTTTTGGGTAAAAGGTGGGTCCCGTGATTCTTCTGTGGCCTAGTTATTCGACCAGTCAGTCACGTTGGCCCTCTGGACACCCAAAATATTGTCCGTACTGCCGACTTGCGTATTTTGCAGTTTTATTTTCTTGGGGTTATTATTAAGCACTATGCACTAGTCGTTATTACTGGGGGATTTCTGGTAGAAGGTGGGTCCCGTGATTTTCCCTCTGGCCTAGTTATTCGACCGGCCAGTCACGTCGGCCCTCTGGACACCCGAAACACCGTCCGTTCTGCCGACCAGTGTATTTTGTTATATTAGTACGTTAAGTGTTAGGGCACTGAAGACTAGCCAGGTTACGAATAAAATATTCTTGTATGAATTGTATTGCATGAACTGTTGAATATTGCTTCCTCCCGCCTGGTAGCCGTACCGTACCGACTGTATTATTACCCGTGCACTTCTGCCACCCCCCTCGCTCATCGCCTCATTACTTTTACTAACAGTTTAACCCTGAATCACCGCCTGTGTCACAATAGTTAGATTCATATCACCGTAGCCTAGCTTCCCGTTTAACCTCTTGGTTGTCTGTATAGTTTAAGGTATAAATAGTATTGTAAATAGTAGGTGAAGGCCAATAAATATTTTTTTATATCTAAACTAAACCAGCCCTACTGCAACAGGCGGCGTTAGGAGGCTAGTGTGGGGCCTTTACACCACGTCAAAATCTGTAAAGGTAGCGCCCGAGCTTACCTTTAACCTACAGCACAAAGCTCGAGTGTCAAGGTGTGACGGGTGAATAAAACGTCACATACTTTGACGCCCGAGCAGGGACCGTAACTAGGGAAAGTAGTTAGATTTCACACGCGGCAGTCACCGAAAGCAACCGAATTCTCCAAACAGGCATTTATAGGCAAGTGAGGTGTCCTTTTCGACTAAACCGAGCACGAGGAACCGATTCCAACTACTGCCAAACCGCTCCGACAGCACCCGAAGGCGTTATTAACCATTTAATAACTCCTTTGAAAATTTTCCGAACCAGAGGCAGTTTCTGTGGAGTTGCCACACGAAGAGGCTGCACTTTGAGCAGAAACCCGAATTCCGACCGAATACTTCCGAAGTCCGCCGAAGGTACCCAAAACACACGAAATATCGTGTGGGGTGTCGTTTTCAGGATAATCGGACCCAAGGAATCGCTTGGTGACGTTTGCAACCGGATTCGACCAACCCTTCCTCGGAAAAGGGTGCTACAGCCAAGATACGGGTATGAATTGAGTAGGACCCATACTAAGTAATAAACAGCATAAACAGCAGTCCGATACACCATCTGCACCGCGTTTCATCGACCGCCCGGATTGTGCCCGGAATACCTAGAGACTCCGGGGTCTGGAGTTACTAGACAAGTGACCCCTCATTTAATAGTAACTCACGAACGCTGAATCAATTGCCGTTGGTTTCACCGCGATCCGACCGTCCGTTTCGGAAGAAAGTGTACCCTGGAGAAGGTGAAATTCAACAAAACTGATAGGAATCAGTTGTCCGCACCGCCAGACACCTTCTAAATCGACCCTCACCGGATTTTTCCCGGAGTCCTAGAAACTCCGGTAACAGAAGAGACATAGCGTGTGACCCCTCCTGACGTAGTAAATTGAGTACGCAGAATCCAACGGAACTAGTCTCGACTCAATATATTAAGCCGTTTAGGAGTTAGCATGGACACTTCGTTTTGGGAGACCGTAGAGAACGGACCACTCTGAGAAACCGCTCAGACCGTTAAGCCACACCGTCCTGAGACATCGTAGTGAACAGATCACTCTGAGATACTGCTCAGACTGTCCACTGTCCTCTGTCACCTGCTGCTACCGTTTATAGACACTTGGTCTTGGGAGACCTTAGAGAACGAATTACTCGGAGAAACCGCTCAGGTCGTTCAGCCACACCACCCTGAGACACCGTGGTGAACAGACCACTCTGAGATACTGCTCAGACTGTTCACTGTTTTCTGTCACCTGCTGCTGCCGTTTATAAGCACCTCGTCCTTGGATACCGTAGTCAACAGACCACTCTGTTCATTCTGCGCAGAAACCGACCCCACTCAGTCTCAAGCCAATATAACCAGCCGTTCAAGCGTCAAGCGAACACTTCGTCTTGGAAGATCGTAGAGAACAGACCTCTCTGAGAAACCGCTCAGACCGTTCATCAACACTTCAACCTGAGGATACCGTAGTGAACGGACCACCCTGACACACCGCTCAGACTGTGCACTGTCAACTGTCATCTGCTGTTAACGTTTACCGGCCGGTACCATTTACCACAACTTTGTGGTAGAAGGATACGCGAAGAGGATACAGGATGGCAACTCAGGAAGACTACGAGGATCCAGACATGGAACGGACTGAATGTAACGCGGCCACAGAAGGAGTAGTACACCGCCTAAGCTGGATATACAAGCTGAGGAAAGAACAACTTGATGCCGAACTAGGGAAGTTCCGCTTGGACCTCTCAGGAACCGTGGATGAGAAGAAACGCCGCCTGGTCAAATTTATCAAAGACGGCTGCACTTCTCCGTTACCGCAAGCACCAAACCTGTCTTCCGTTACCACCACCGCTAATACTTCCACCGCCGCTCGCACCGTCCACTGTACCCTCTGCGTACGCTCCAACTGGAAACCCATCGTTGGATCCATTGAAGGTTCTCAAATGGGGCATACATTTCTATGGGAAGGGAGACCTCGCCGCTTTTCTAGAGCGGATAGAGGAAGTCTGCTCATACGCTGGAATTCGTCCGGCACAGCTACTGCCCGTACTGCCGGAACTATTACGGAGACCAGCGTTACTATGGTGTAGGAATAACCGTTCACACTGGAGAACATGGGACGATTTCACCGCCGAATTCCGCACCTTCTACTTTCCGGTTAACTACCAAGAGGAAATAGAAGCCCGAATCAGTCGCCGCCTCCAAAAACCAGGTGAACCTGCCAGTACCTATCTAACCGACTTACAGACGCTCATCCGCCGACATGGAGACCTCACTCCACAGCAAGAACTCCGTTGGTTATACCGGAACCTGCTTCCAGATTATAGACAGTTCATCCCGAGATCCGGGTTAACAAATGTAGCTGCTTTGACCGCCAGGGTCAAAGAATTCGAAGCGCTACGTCAGGAAATGCAGCAAGTGTACCGAACAAGTACCACTGCACCGTACTTGTCCGCAAATCGACACCCTGCAAGCACCACTAATCAGCTGTCACCACTTACGGATGATAACCGACCGTCACCACCACCTGTAAGTGATTACCGACCGCCGCAAGTAGTAACCAACCGCCGCCACCGCCTCGAATGGATCGAACTGCGGTCTTGGCTACACGAACATCGCAGGACACTCAAAGACCGATGGACCAAACTCCACTTGTTAGTCAAGATTCTAACAACGCGAGTAGGCTATCGGCTTCCGTCACCGCAACTCCCATAAACCGAGGAAATATCTGCTGGAGATGTGGGAGAACAGGACATTTCCGTAACCAATGCCGCAGGGCAAGAAAGCTAGACCGGAGCTGTCCCGCCACGAGGTCAGCCCAGTTCCACACTACTACCGACCAGGAAAATACCGCCCACCGAGACAACCGGCCGCATATACATGTAACCATGTATGGCAGGGAGCGAGGACAACAGAAAGAACCCTCCCATGAAGAGAGCTCCTCCAGCCAAAGTGGACTAAGTCCGCTCAAGAGGCATCTAGCCCAGAAGCCGACAGCGCCCATGGAGGTGGAGGAGCGTACTGGAGAGGCCCAGCCACAGGAGGGACCTTCACCCAAGTAAAGGAGGATATCAGGGTCCTGCAGGTGAATCTCCATCATGCCAAGGCTGCTTCGGCCATTCTATGTAGGAGATTCGAAAAAGAAGGCATAGATGTTGCCCTCCTGCAGGAACCCTGGCTTGTCAAAGGAAGGCCAACAGGCCTGAAGCCAGTACAAGGTAAGTTGCTGTACAATACACTCTCAAGCAGACCTAGAGTGTGTATTGTACATAGTAGTAGAGTAAGTTGTGTACTAATCCCGGTGCTTTGCACCGATGATTTTGTTACAGCTATCCTAACGGCGTCAACGGAAGAAGGAGTGAAGAGCTGGGTCATGTGCTCCGCCTACTTCCCAGGCGAGGAAAGAACCTGCCCTCCGCAGCTACTAATCGACATTGTTGCATACTGCGGGGACAGGAACCTTCCACTTATAATAGGATGTGATGCCAACGCACGATCAGTAAACTATACGGTTGCCTCAATCAGCAGCATTATGGTGAAGGAAACGCGCGGAGCGGGGAACGGAATTATGACGTGTATTGTAGACCCAACCAGAGCTGGCACTAGATATTTTTCTGCCCAGCGAAAATTAATAAAAGCTGCACCTATAACTACTTACGGTTTTCAGTAAAAAGATATATCTGCGACCTGCGATATTTTTTAGAAAGACCAGATAGCTTAAAATATTAAAGAGTTCATAGATTACTAATGAAAAAAAAAGATTCAAAGGGTAGCGCCGGCTCTGGATGTAGCTAAACTTTGTCCTTGATCTGCAATTATGTTTATGTTGCGCGCACTCTCAGATGTGTATAGGGTCTACAAGTGACGTCGCCCGTCTCACATGAGGTAACCGTATAGTTTACTGATCGTGATGCCAACGCACACCATGTGGTATGGGGAAGCACAAACATCAACACAAGGGGTGAGTACTTGTTACAATTCATTCTAGGTGAAGGGTTATTATTAGCTAATATAGGCAAGAAACCTACCTTTGTTACTTCGGTGCGTAAAGAAGTTTTAGATATAACCTTATGTACCAGTAATATAAGCGAAACGATTAAAAATTGGCATGTGTCTGAAGAGCCGTCAGGCTCTGATCATAGACACATAAGATTTGATATCACGACTCCAGCCTTGACGGAGACGAAGTTCAGGAATCCTCGAGAGACCAGCTGGGAAGGATATACAGAATCCCTCAGAAGGCACCTCCAGGGAGGAACGGCGTCCGGGAGAGATCTGGAGAGCCTTGAAGTGGCAGTGGAACAGGTAAGCGAGGCAGTACTAGCTGCTTACCAGGAAAACTGCCCCGAGAAAACAAGGAAAAATAGAGGTAAGACAATCTGGTGGAATAAACATTTAGAAGGCCTCAGAACAGAGGTGAGAAAACTGTTCAACAAGGCCAGATCCAACCAAGATTGGGACACCTACAAAACAAAACTCACGCAGTACAACATAGAAATCCGCAAGGCCAAAAGACGCTCTTGGAGGAGGTTTTGTGAGGAGGTCGAAGATGGCCCAGCAGCCTCCAGAATTCATAGGGTCCTGGCCAAGGATGGTTGTACTGCAAAGGAAGTAGGCTTTCTCAAAAAAGAGGATGCAACCTACACTGAAACACCAACGGAAAGTATTCAACTGCTCATGGAGGCACACTTTCCGGGTTCACTGGTTTTGAGGGGCTCAGAGGACGGTCGGCATCCAGACCAAAGGCCGGCGCGGCCCAGATCTGTAGATTGGAGACTGTCCAACGAGGTAGTAAAAATCAGATGGGCAATTGGTAAGTTCCAACAATACAAATCTCCTGGAATGGATGGAATTTACCCAATCCTGCTCCAGAAAGGACAGGATATATTACTACCACATTTATGTAAAATATTCAGAGCCTGTTTGGCCTGGAGATACATACCACGTATATGGCGGAAGGTGAAGGTTACCTACCTCCCAAAAATAGGTAGGATTTCGGACCAAACACCCAAGTCATATAGACCCATAAGCCTGTCCTCTTTCCTGCTTAAAACACTGGAAAGACTACTGGACAGGTATATTAGAGACGAAATTCTAAGAGAAAACCCTCTTAGTGAACGTCAGTATGCATACCAGCCGGGAAAGTCAACAGACCTCGCGTTGGATGATTTAAATAGGCTACTGGCAAAGTCATTAGATGACAAAGAAATTGCAGTAGCCACTTTTCTAGATATAGAAGGAGCGTTTAACAACGCAACAACGCACTCGTTAACGAATGCGCTGTTAACCAGAGGAGTCCCAACAGTGCTATGCCAGTGGATCAAGGCCAGCCTAGAGAAACGGATAATAGTATCCACTTTAGGCGAGGCTACCATTGAGGCAAAGGTGAGTACAGGTTGCCCCCAAGGAGGGGTACTATCTCCACTACTGTGGGCAACCCTTGTTGACGACCTCCTCCGGAAAATTTCTGCGGAAGGCTTTTATTGCCTAGGATATGCTGACGACATAGTAATAGTTGTCAGGGGGCGATTTGCGAACACGATATCAGAGCGTTCACAAAGAGCCCTAAATATTGTCGACAGGTGGTGTAATGAGGAAGGACTCTCCATTAACCCCCACAAAACCACAGTCGTCACTTTCACAAGAAAAAGAGTCTTGGAAGGCCTTAAGCCCCTAGTGCTCAACGGTGTGGAGATTCCATTTCTCAGTGAGGTAAAATACCTAGGAGTCATTTTTGACCAAAAACTGACATGGAACTCCCACATTGAAAAAGTCACACAGAAAGCAACAATAGCCCTCGGAAGGTGCAGGCAGATGTGTGGAAAAAATTGGGGATTAAATCCCAAAATGACTCTATGGTTATACACTAGGGTAGTAAGACCCATGATAACCTACGGATCGGTAGCATGGTGGACTAAGACAGTGCAGTTGGGAGCTGTAAGGCTGCTAAGTGGCGTACAAAGGCTTGCTTGCCTGTGCGCCACGGGAGCCATAAAAACTGCTCCAACGGCTGCACTGGAAGTCCTTCTGGACTTGCCACCACTACACATATTTGTTCAAGGAGAAGCTCGCTCAGTGCTGCATAGGCTAATGCAAGGCCCTACGCCAATAAGGCAGCAACATGGAACAGAGCACCAAAAGCTATACTTAGAGTTGAAGGCGGATCCCATTCTAGGAATGCCCACGGACATTACAATCCCAAAGTATAACTTTAATAAAAATTTCAAAATCATAATACCAGACAGGGAAGACTGGACAAACGGTCCTCCCATACCGGCACAAACAGTCTGGTATACAGACGGCTCTAAGACAGAACAGGGAGTTGGAGCTGGGATTTATGGGATAAGGTCAAAAACGAAAATCCCAATAAGTCTAGGAAAATACGCCACAATATTTCAGGCTGAAGTGGCCGCAATACAGTGGTGCGCAAAGGAAATCATAAGGCAAGGAACTGTAAATCAGTCGATTGCCATTTTTTCCGATAGCCAGGCTGCGCTAAAAGCAATCGGTTCCATGCAAGTCGAATCGAGACTTGTATGGGACTGCATAAATACCCTTATAGACCTAGGAAGTCAGAATAAAGTGACCGTAGCATGGGTACCAGGACACAAGGGACACAAGGGAAATGAAAAGGCTGATGAACTGGCCAGAGAAGGCGCGGATAGCGCCCTCATAGGACCCGAACCCTTTTGTGGTGTGGCCAAGCCATGCATACGAGCATCCATTAATAAATGGGTGCAAACCAAATCTCTGGAATGGTGGAACAATTTCCCACGACAGAGATAGGCTAAAGAGTTCATTAAAGAACGATCGGCCAAATTTACGGAGGACCTGTTATGCCAAAATAGAAAGGCCATTAGAATAATAGTGGGTCTTCTAACCGGCCACTGCCGACTCAATAGACATTTGAGTCTAATGGGTCTGGCAGAGGACGCAACATGCAGATTCTGCCAAGAGGCAGAGGAAACCTCAGTCCACGTTTTGTGCCATTGTGAAGGCCTTGCTAGACTGAGATTCCAACTACTTGGCGAGGAAAAACCAAGAGCTGACAGCTACACTAAGGGGCCCTTATCAAGGCTGTGGAGTCTGATACAAAGGACAAAACTGGATAAGGAGCTCTAAGGAAACCAATCAGGAGCACCACAATAGATCCATGGGGGTCGCGGTGGTCAAGGCCAATCAGCCAGCTCCTCCTTCCTAATCTAATCTAATCTAATCTAATGTATGGCAGGACCTTTTCTGTCTTAGTTGATACCGGCTCCATGAGGCCCCATGTGGGAAACCGGATGAAAGACTTCTATCACCAACTAGGAATATCACCGATCGACATGTCTGCTCCATCTATCCAGTTATCCGACGGGAAACTGGTAGCCGTCAACAAGGCTTACGATTTAGAGTTTGCGATAAACGAAACTCCTTTTTCTGAGCGCCTGTTCCATCTGGCAAACTTATCCTCCGATATTGTACTGGGGATGGATATCCTAAGTACAAAACATTTCCAGATAGATCTGATCATCGCCACCGTTTTCTTGAACCGCCATCCCGTCTCATCACCGCTCGGCAACAGTCCGTTGGGAGGAATAGCTTTAGCTCTATCCCAGAGCAAGGAAGCGAAACTTCAGGAACGCCAGGATACTGAATTGCCAAGCTTTCAGAACACATTTGAAACCACGAAGTTGGCTCAACCGCATACCCGCCTCTTACCGTCTAAACGGCGCAAGCGAAGGTACCGTCCACAGAACTCAAGGAGGCAGGAAGTAATCAACAATAAGATTGATGAAATGCTATCCAGTGGGATAATAAAACCGCCGAACCGTTCGTGGTACCAACCGAAGAAGACAGAAGTTGCCCGAAGCCCAAGAGAATTTCCGAATTACTGCATACGTAATAATCGGCAGTTCCGCGACTTTGGGGATTTCAGCAAACCAGATCTGTCAGACTCATGGAAAATACGTGTTCCCACAGCGCTCCGCCACACCGTCCTGCAAGAGAACCATGATGCTCCGTCCACTGGACACATGGGGATCGCCAAAACCATTGCACGTATCTCACAGAAGTACTACTGGCCAGGAATGTTCCGCGACATCGCCAGATATGTACGCAGCTGCATGCAATGTCAGCGATGCAAAATCTCGCAACGGCAGACAACAGGAACCATGCAACCGTCAGTCAGCAAGCAACCATGGAACAGTCCGTACCGCCCGCAAGGGTTCTTCATCTAAACTTGAACAGAAACATTCGGGACCATATACCGATGGCGTTTCAAAAGTTGTCCACAACCTTAAGTCCAATACCGGAAAGAAGATCACTAGGGTCCACAACCGGGATCTGAAATTGTATTCTGCCAACGATAAACCGTCCACTACTGTAACCCGGAGGAATGCTAAGAAGAAAGCCTCCTGGAGATTAACTCGTCCGTAGAAGAACCGTTAACCGCCATTGACCAGAATTACCGTTAATTTCTTTTGTTTTAGGGAAATCCCTCAATACCACGAAATGGAATTATAAGCCGTGGTACAAGGGGAGCCTGTCCAATTTTGTTTTCTGATTGCATTTCTTGATTAAATGTAAATAAAGTCATTTTTAGTTCAAGTTTTGATTTTGTAAAAGGTGTACTTGCCTCCAAATAAAGTTTATCTAACCGTCGTGAGGCAAGCGCCTTCTATAGGAATTTGTTGTTTCTTTTCTTTTTTTTTAGGAACAAGAAGACACAAGGAAAAAAATAATGGCAATTGCATTTCATTTTTTTTTTTGCGAAGTAACAGGGGGGTGTAATGAAGCATTTTTTAATATGGAAATTGACACATAAACCACCGTTTATTTTTATATTTAAAATATTAAAATTTTATACTGTAGGTACAAATCATAAATAATTGTTGTAATTTGATTATTTACTTAGAAATATTAAATTAGTAATTATGAGTTAATCCGCTAGCGCTAGTTACGCACTATTGACCAGATTTGATTCCACGGAGTCAAGCCAACGGCATTAGCCTCCTGGAGTCACTTCGCTCAGTTGCCCAGTAATCTATGCTCAGTTGTGTCTACTTCGTAGATACGACTAGAAGTAGGCAGGAAACCGCTTGTCCACCAGACTGATTGTGAGGAAGTAAGTAGCTGGGATTTTGGTAAACAACTTGGCTGGTGTGAAGTGCTGTAGTTATAAATTGTATTTTGTTTTTATTTTTCAGCTAAGGCGTCCGCCGCTTTGCAACGTCCCCAAACTTTCTTAGTTATTCAGTTAGTTGGAGGAAAAGTTGAAGTTATGTGGCAAATATTTGCCGGCCACAACTAAGCTACTTTTAGCAAGGAAGTGGACCGTTGTCACCGAGTCATAGGACTCGGGAGGTAGCTGGAGACGTTTAGAGGGGTATTTTGTGAAGGGACGCATTCCCTGTGTACCAGTCGTTATTACTGGGAGTTTTTGGGTAAAAGGTGGGTCCCGTGATTCTTCTGTGGCCTAGTTATTCGACCAGTCAGTCACGTTGGCCCTCTGGACACCCAAAATATTGTCCGTACTGCCGACTTGCGTATTTTGCAGTTTTATTTTCTTGGGGTTATTATTAAGCACTATGCACTAGTCGTTATTACTGGGGGATTTCTGGTAGAAGGTGGGTCCCGTGATTTTCCCTCTGGCCTAGTTATTCGACCGGCCAGTCACGTCGGCCCTCTGGACACCCGAAACACCGTCCGTTCTGCCGACCAGTGTATTTTGTTAGATTAGTACGTTGAGTGTTAGGGCACTGAACACTAGCCAGGTTACGAATAAAGTATTCTTGTATAAATTGTATTGCATGAACTGTTGAATATTGCTTCCTCCCGCCTGGTAGCCGTACCGTACCGACTGTATTATTACCCGTGCATTTCTGCCCCCCCCTCGCTCATCGCCTCATTACTTTTACTAACAGTTTAACCCTGAATCACCGCCTGTGTCACAATAGTTAGATTCATATCACCGTAGCCTAGCTTCGTGTTTAACCTCTTAGTTGTCTGTATAGTTTAAGGTATAAATAGTATTGTAAATAGTAGGTGAAGGCCAATAAATTTTTTTTTATATCTAAAGTAAATCATGCTTTTTACTGTGTGTGTGTGGAGTCTACTATCCCTAGACCCTCTGGACATACCGTTTCTTCACTGTAGCTATCCCAGCCCTACTGCAACAGGCGGCGTTAGGAGGCTAGTGTGGGACCTTTAACCCGTTAACCGTTACCGTTAACCGACAGCACAAAGCTCGCGTGTCAAGGTGTGACGGGTGAATAAAACGTCATAGTGTAAAAGATAGTAAAAAAGTTTCAAATACAAATTGTAAAAGCATGAAATATTACATAAAAATGATCTCGCCTTTTTTTGGTATTAAAATCAACAGAATTTAGGGTGGTTAGAAGTTATAAGGGATGATATGTACAACTTTAGAAAATCATAGCGTGCTGAAAAGTTATAATGAACTTAAAAAAAATTCTATTCACTTAGAAAAATATAAAGGATAACACATCTGAAAATAACATCTGCGGACAATTAATAACCAATCACATTTTCCCCTTTTAGATAATATAATAAATACAAAGATATAACATAGCAGCATTATATTTATGAAATATTTAACGTAATCTTATTTGTCGAAAGAACTTTAAAATGAACGTGGAAAAGACATCGATGCCCGGCGGATTTCTTAGAACTTCGTCACAAAAAGGCGGCTAATTCAAAACACAGTAAATGTATTAAAACCAAATTATAAATAACTGCTATTTAAATAAGTTATACATTTTTAATGAATTATTTGTACTGGAGGGGATTATCAAATAGAACAAACAAATAAGTTTTTAGAAGCAAATTTTACAAGTCAATAAAAGACACTATAAATAAATAGCCTCAAAATAGTATATATACTTTTCATTATTTTTGTTGTTGAAATCTCCTAAATAATAATACTTATAATAGAACGACTCTAGGACATGCCCAGGATATTCCCACAGAGGATATTTTGTTAGGCTTTTAATATCTTTGCAGGATATTACTAGGACATCCTACCAGGATTTGTCTAGGATATCCCCATCTGGGATATTCTCAGGTTGTATGTATTTTATTGGGATATCCTAAGGATATCCTGAGGAATGTTGTCCTCGATTAGGATATACCGGACTAAATGAGGATATCCTAGGGATGTCATGTGCTGTGTGGGAATATATATGTCGTTAATCCATTTGCCAAATGTTCATTGTTTCTGGTCAGAAGAACTTGGTTTTGATAAAATTAAAAACACGATGACCTGTAACAGATATGAAAAAATTCGTCAATTCATACATTTCAATAATAATGAAACAATGCTTCCTCGAGATAACCTAGGCTATGATAGGTTACATAAAATTAGACCATTCATTGACAGTCTCAACAAAAATTTTAGATCAATTCCTCTCGAACATTGTCTCTCTATAGATGAACAAATATGCTCAACTAAAGCTAGGCATTACATGAGGCAACATTTACCCAACAAGCCCCATAAATGGGGTTTTAAATTTTTTGTCTTGTGTGGGGTTTCTGGCTTTGGCTATATATAACTTAGAATTATATTCTGGGCAGGAAAATGATCAAATAAAGAGACTTGACTGAACCGGAGTTAGGGGCATCTTCGAATGTTGTGGTAAGGCTCTGCCGGGTTGTGCCAAAAAATATGAACCATAGAATCTATTTTGATAATTATTATACAGAGATTCCATTATTAGTATATCTGTCACAGCAGGGTATCTAAAGTTTAGGAACTGTACGCCGAAACCGGATTCCTAATTGTAAGTTGTCTGATGAAAAGGTTCAGAAACAAAAAGATAGAGGTACCAGCGTACAATTTGTAGGACTGTTAGATGGTGTAGAAATATCTTCTGTGGCTTGGAAGGACAACAAAATTGTCACACTTTTATCCACTTTTGCTGGAATAGATCCATCCCACGTGGTTGTCCGCTTTGGCAAGAAGCAGAAGAAAAATGTGGAAGTTAGTTGTCCTTACATAATCAAAGAATATAATCGTCACATGAGTTGGTGTGGATCTTTTAGATAGTATACTGGGTCGCTGCAAAATTCTCATACGTAGTAAAAAATGGTATATGAGAATATTTTACCACCTTTTAGATTTGATTATAGCAAATAGCTGGCTTCTCTATAGACGTGTAGAAAAACAAAAAGGTGATGATAAGTATATAGCACTATCTAAATTTAAAACCAATTTAGCACAAGCATTATGTCAAGTGGGTCATAGCAGTTCGGGTACAAAACGTGGCAGACCAAGTTTACCAACAGTTGAGGAAATGCTGTAAAATAAAAAAAAGGAAAGAGATACGCAACATGTTCCAGTAAAAGAAGTTCGACTTGATGAGTTTGGCCATTGGCCTTCTTGGACTGAGAAACAAATACGTTGTAAATATCCTGGTTGTAAAGGCTACACTCAGAGATTATGTGAAAAGTGTGGTGTTGTACTATATTATTCTAAGAAGAGAAATTGTTTTAAGGAATTTCATGTACAAAAATAAATGTATACATTAGCAATTTATTTCAGTTCATAATAAATGTGTGCATTAATGTATGGTGTTGTAAATTTACCACATAAGGGTTTTCCAAAAAAAATTACTAAAAATATTCACAATGATTTTTTAAACTATTTTTTATGTGTTCCTTAACTAAATCTCGGACACACATAGTTTTTTTCAAAGGAAAAGAAAAATTCATGCAGTGAAGGGTTATCTCAAAATCTCTCCGCGAGAAAGTGGGTGCTAAATTTTTTATTTAACAATTTGTAAGGTAAGCAAAAATGCAGTTTTTTGCTAATAACTTTTTAAATTTTATTTTTATCAAAAAATGAATAGCACCATTCGAAAGAACGGAAAATTTTACAACAGAAATATATACATGCAACCACAAGTTCTCAGCTGGCAGCTGAGGAAGCTATGAAAGAGTAGCAACCGGTTAGCTCAGGGCTGGTCGAGGATCACTAGGTGGCGAGAACAGTTATATATTTTTTTAAAATAATTATTTGCTTGTCAAATTTACCAAACAAAACTTGAGTAAACTACAAAAATTTGGACGCCAGCGTATTCAGTAAATAACACTCTTGCAAACTTTATCAGGGGGAGAAAACAATCAAAATCAAATATAAAACAAATAATATATTAAAATAAGTATAAAAGAGTGAAAATTTTTACAATTTATTAGAAATATTAATGTGAAAAATTTGATGTAATTAGTTAACTGACAAAAATTTAGTTGAAAAAAATAAATTTGAATATTAACGAAAAAAATTACAATGAAACGATCAACTGGTTTACAATTTTTCTTCTGACCAAAAGTTGAATTTTGCACGTAAATTTGGCTACTTAGCTTAGCGGAGACGTGAAATCCCGACGAGGTCTGATCCTGAAGATGACCACGGGTACCCGGGAAGGAGGACGTAATATTCAGGTCCTGACAACGCTGATTTCCAGGAGACGCTGCGTCGGAATGATATCCAATACTTTTAGGATAACTCCAAATATTCAATTTATGCCTTGTGCCTTGCTTCAATGGTGGTTTGGTCCAGGATTTTACATGAAAAAGGGGTAATGTAAAGAACCAGTTGATAATATAAAAAATTTGGATTGTGGGCAAAAAGAGATACAAGAAAACTACAAAAAAACTATGGTGACGAAGGTCACTGCAAAACCAAACTATTAGCAATTTAACAAAAACCTGAGTATTGATAAAATTTTACTTCTGAAAATATATGAATAAGTTACTGATTAATATAAGAAATGAAATGAATAAATGGGAAAACTCTACTCTCATGAAATTTTAGCTGTTCACAAAATGGCTGACTGGTTATGACCAAAAATTTGAATAAAGGTAACAAAATTTAATTAGAATTGAATTGAGAGAAAATATCTGAATTACTATCTGAAAAAAACTAATACTGTAACAAATATAACAAACAAAATTATGAGCATAATCTCCCAAAAAAATAAACTAATAAAAAATGATCTCTTAAGGTGGTCATTCCCTAGAAAGAGATATCCGATAGGGAAATATTTACTACTTTTGGCCATAACTTTTTTTTCTTAGTACGTATATTTAAAAAAACTATAAGAGTACCTAAGTAGAATCATAACAAGACTATTACTATGAATTTTCACTCAATAATTTGAGTGGCTTGCAAAATAGCTGGATTTAAATTTAAATATTATGTTAATCTTCCTACTTCTTAGTTTTAAATCCAGCTATTTTGCAAACCACTGAAATTATTCAGTGAAAATTCACAGTAATAGTCTTGTTATGGTTCTACTTAGGTACTCTTATACTTTTTTTTAATATACGTACTAAGAAAAAACAGTTATGGGCACAAATAATATATATTTCCCTATCGGATGTCTCTTTCTAGGGAATGACCACCTTAACCTCTTGTACTAACACGAGGTTAACTAAATGCGACACAACGACTTTAGGTTTCGACTTTTAATGAGAGGAGATTGTCTACACACCATTAAGAAACAAAGATTCTAATTTATCCCTTGAATATTTCCGAGTTTAATCCTCGTCCACAATAATCTAAATAATGACAAAACACCACGGTATTGTGTCTCAAGCGACCACAAAATATAAAATTGCCGCGATAATTAATGAGATAACATGTGCCCAATGGACACGGAAATCATACAAACATGTGCATTAATAAAAATTAATTATTACACGGAATATCCTTTAATTTCCAAAAATAACTATACAGCAACGTTAACTCAGTAATATGACATCATTTAATAATCAAATATATTCAAAATATCAAAGGATTAAAGAAATAAACGTGAAAATCCGTTAAAGAATAAGTAAACCATCTTAACTCACCCAGGTCAAAAGCGAAAGTAAAGGAACATGGATATTTAAAATGGCCTCAGTTCTGTTTCTACCGCGTATGCGCACTTGTTGACTTCCCGTCGGCATTTCCGCGGGTAATTCAAATTTATTTAGCACGGGTGTTTAAACGAAAAAAATTTTTTCGTTTCATACAATACTTGTTTTTTCAATATAAATTGTGCGACCAGCAATTTGTTAATTAACATTCCGATTCGCGCTGCGTCAGCCGCCTGTTACGCTGGAAGTGGGCCGGGCCGGCGCACAGTGGGGCAGATTACCTCAAAATTTGGCATAAATTCATTTCAGATAAATAAACGCCAGTTTAGCTCTAGATTAGCCAAAAATGTATTAGTAAAAGTAGAAACAGAGGTGTAAAACATATATTTTCAATTATAAAGCATTATAACACAGTTAGGAATATTTTTAAGGAGAAAAAATCGGTAAAGGTCTTTACACAGAACTTCCCTCGTTATTTGTGCATGGCGGTCACTCTAAAAAATTAATAATTACGAAATGACATTGAGAATAATAATCGGAATATAGTTATTGCTATTATTACAAAGAAAACTTGATAAGTTTTGGTCAAAAAAATATACAGATTGCTCATCCAATAGCAAAAGCTCAATACTAAATAACAGGTGCCACATATGGCAGGCTTGCGCAAATATCTTTACAAATGTCCACCATCACTGAATTATTTCTTGGGATGACCACCCTGTACAGTTTTCAATAAAAGTATAATAATAGGTGTATATGTCAGATATGATTGCCATCCGTCACATCAATCCAACATTCGCGTAATGGAGTGGAAGTATAGTGGTGGTTAAAAAATTTCATTTTTATTTTAATTTTTCAAAAATGTTAAAATAAAATTTTAAAATTTTTTCTTCTGAAATAGGTTTAAAATGTCAAACGTAGAAATTTTAAATTTGAGCAAAAAGGAAAGTTTCCGTCTATTCTATAATAGTGGTAAAAGAAGTTTAAGATTTAAAAATTACATATTTTTTTTAAATAGGTTTAGAATGTCATGAAACGTGAAACTTTTAAATTTGAGTAAGAAAAGTGTCCATCTATACTAGTGTTAATTTTTTTTCCAAACTGGTAACAAAATGTTGCAATAATTTTTTTTCCGAAATTGGTTTGGAATGTCATGAAACGTGGAAATTTTAAATTTGAGCAAACCAAATTTTTCGTCTATTCTATAGTAGTGATAAATTGATTAAAAATGTTTTCAAATTTTTTTAAAAATTTTTCAAAAACATTTTTAAATTTGTTTGAATAGTTTTAGAATGCCATGGAAACGTGGATAGTTTAAATCTGAACAAAGAAAACATTTTTTATCTCAGTGGTAAATTTTTTTTAAAATAGTAAACAAAATTTCTAATTTTTCTTTTAAATAGATTTAGAACGCTATGAAACGTGGAAATTTTAAATTAGAAGAAATAAAAAAAAATCCATCTATTTTAGTAGTAAAAAATCGGTAAAGGTATTTACACAGAACTTCCCTCGTTCATGGCAGTCTCTCTAAAAAAATAATAATTACGAAATGACATTGAGAATAATAATCGGAGTAGAGTTATTGCTATTATTACAAAGAAAACTTGATAAGTTTTGGTCAAAAAAATATACAGATTGCTCATCCAACAGCAAAAGTTCAATACTAAATAGCAGGTGCCACATATGGCAGGCTTGCGCAAATACCTTTACAAATGTCCACCATGACTGAATTATTTCTTGGGATGACCACCCTGTACATTTTTCAATAAAAGTATAATAGGTGCATATGCCAGATGTTATTGCCATCTGTCACATTTTCACTCCAACATTCACGTAATGGAGTGGAAGTATAGTCGTGGTTAAAAAATTTCATTTTTTTTAAATTTTTCAAAAGATGGTAAAATAATTTTCAAATTTTTTTCTTCTGAAATAGGTTTAAAATGTCAAAGGTAGAAATTTTAAATTAGAGCAAAAAGGAAAGTTTCCTTCTGTTCTATAGTAGTGCTAAAAAAAGTTGTATTTTTAAAATAGGTTTACAATGCTATGAAACGTGAAAATTTTAAATTTGAGCAAATAAAAAAAAAATTCGATCTATTTTAGTGGTAAAAACTTTTTGAAAAATGTTGGTGAAAAAAATTTTCAAATTTTTTTTTCTGAAATACCTAGGTTTAGAATGTCATTTAAATTTGAGCATTCTGGTGTTAAATTTTTTTCCAAACTGGTAACAAAATGTTGCAAATTTTTTTTCCGAAATTGGTTTGGAATATCATGAAACGTGGAAAATTTTAAATTTGAGCAAAAAAAATTTTTTCGTCTGTTCTATAGTAGTGATACATAAATGCATTAAAAATGTTTTCATATTTTTAAAAAAATTCTTCAAAAACATTTTTAAATTTGTTTGAATAGTTTTAGAATGTCATGGAAACGTGGATAGTTAAAATCTGAACAAAGAAAGAAAAATTCTATCTTAGTGATAAAATTTCAAAAAACTTTTTTTTTTAATCAGACTTAGAATGCCATGAAACGTGAAAATTTTAAATTTGAAGAAAGAAAAAAAAATCATTTTAGTAGTAAAAATTTTTTCAAAAATATTGGTGAAAAAAATTTTTTTTTCCTGAACTAGGTTAAGCGTGTCATGAAACGTAGAAATTTTAAATTTGAGCAAAAACAATTTTTTTTCATCTTGGTAAAAATTTTTTCAAAAATGTTTGAAAAAAATTTTCAAAAATTTTTTTTTCTGAAATAGGTTTAGCGCGTCATGAAACGTGGAAATTTTAAATTTGAGCAAAAAAAAATTTTTTTCAACTTGGTAAAAATTTTTTCAAAAATGTTTGAAAAAAATTTTCAAAAAATTTTTTTTCCTGAAATAGGTTTAGCACGTCATGAAACGTGGAAATTTTAAATTTGAGCAAAAAAAAATTTTTTTCATCCTGGTAAAAATTTTTTCAAAAATGTTTGAAAAAAATTTTCAAAATTTTTTTTTTCCTGAAACAGGTTTAGCGCGTCATGAAACGTGGAAATTTTAAATTTGAGCAAAAAAAAATTTTTTTCACTATTTATTCCGTTTAGACGGTCCACCCTGTATATTTTTCAGTGAAAATTCTACCAGTTCTTCGCTGACAGTAGGGTTAACTACCTACCAAATTTGACTGCTCTCCGTCAAGTAGTTTTTTAGTAAATACACCAACAGACAGACAGACAGACAGACAGACAGACAGACCGACAGACAGACAGACAGACTGACGGAATTGAAAAACCTATATTTTCGGAACCTACTTGTTCTGAAACGTCAGAATCCGAAAAAATCTCGGAGGGTGATTTTTTCTCGAATACAATACTTCCCTTCGGTATGCGAGGGAAGTAAAAAAAATTCAAAAATGTTGGTAAAAAAAAAAATTTCAAAAAATTTTCAATTTTTTTTTTCTGAATCAGGCTTAGAATGCCATGAAACGTGGAAATTTTAAATTTGAAGAAAAAAAATTATCATTTTAGTAGAAAACATTTTTTTTAAAATGTTGGTAAAAAAAATTTAATTTTTTTTTTTAATAGTTTTGGAATGCCATGAAACGTAGAAATTTTAAATTTGAGCAAAAAAAAATTTTTTCATCTTGGTAAAAAATTTTTCAAAAATGTTGGTGAAAAAAATTTTCAAAATTTTTTTTTTTCAGAAGTAGGTTTAGCGTGTCATGAAACGTGGAAATTATAAATTTGAAGAAAAAAAAATTTTTTTTATCTTGGTAAAAAATTTTTCAAAAATGTTGGTGAAAAAAATTTTCAAAATTTTTTTTTTCCAGAAATAGGATTAGCGCGTCATGAAACGTGGAAATTTTAAATTTAAGCGAAAAAAATTTTTTTTCACTATTTATTCCGTTTAGACGGTCCACCCTGTATATTTTCCACTGAAATTTCTACCATTTCTGCGCTGACAGTAGCGTCAACTACCTGCCAAATTTGACTGCTCTCCGTCAAGTAGTTTTTTAGTAAATGCACCAACAGACAGACAGACAGACAGACAGACAGACAGACCGACAGACAGACAGACAGACAGACAGACTGACGGAATTGAAAAACCTATATTTTCGTAATCTCCGTGATCTGAAACGTCAGAATCCGTAAAAATCTCGGAGGGTGATTTTTTCTCGAATACAATACTTCCCTTCGGTATGCGAGGGAAGTAAAATGAAACAATTTCTAAAAAGAATGCAATATGGGCACTCCAAGATTAAAAGAGGCAGGTTCGACTTTTAACTTGAGAATCTCGTCTATGTCATTGAATTTACTTGAGGTAGCCCGGCGGATGTAGCACATTTGAGTTGACTTAGTATCTGTTCAAGCATTGCAGATCTTTCCGTCGATCTTAGAAAATATTAAAGTATGTTTTACAGATAATCGTCTACCATCAAAATTAATAATTGTAGGTTTTAGTGCCTTTATCTGGTTGTCAACAGCCAACTTCTCTGCCTTAGAAACTTCAATACTTTCTCGAATAAAACGCATATTGATAGGTCGACCATATCGTGGGGACGATGATCGAGGGTTTTGCCAGATAACCAGACTTTCTCTTGATTCTGGATTTCCATTTACCATGCGCACTGGAACAAGTGAGGAGAGGAAGACGCTTGACTGAAGTTGCTCTTCGGAAGTTTCTCCGATTTTTACTTCCCTCGCATACCGAAGGGAAGTATTGTATTCGAGAAAAAATCACCCTCCGAGATTTTTTCGGATTCTGACGTTTCAGAACACGTAGATTCCGAAAATATAGGTTTTTCAATTCCGTCAGTCTGTCTGTCTGTCTGTCTGTCGGTCTGTCTGTCTGTCTGTCTGTCTGTCTGTCTGTCTGTCTGTTGGTGTATTTACTAAAAAACTACTTGACGGAGAGCAGTCAAATTTGGTAGGTAGTTAACCCTACTGTCAGCGAAGAACTGGTAGAATTTTCACTGAAAAATATACAGGGTGGACCGTCTAAACGGAATAAATAGCGAAAAAAATTTTTTTTTGCTAAAATTTAAATTTCCACGTTTCATGACGTGCTAAACCTGTTTCAGGAAAAAAAAATTTTTGAAAATTTTTTTCAAACATTTTTGAAAAAAATTTTACCAAGATGAAAAAAATTTGTTTTCGCTCAAATTTAAAATTTCTACGTTTCATGACACGCTTAACCTATACCAGGAAAAAAAAATTGAAAATTTTTTTCACCAATATTTTTGAAAAAAATTTTACTACTAAAATGATTTTTTTTTCTTTCTTCAAATTTAAAATTTTCACGTTTCATGGCATTCTAAGCCTGATTTAAAAAAAAAGTTTTTTGAAATTTTATCACTAAGATAGAATTTTTCTTTCTTTGTTCAGATTTTAACTATCCACGTTTCCATGACATTCTAAAACTATTCAAACAAATTTAAAAATGTTTTTGAAGAATTTTTTTAAAAATTTGAAAACATTTTTAATCCATTTATGTATCACTACTATAGAACAGACGAAAAAATTTTTTTTTGCTCAAATTTAAAATTTCCACGTTTCATGATATTCCAAACCAATTTCGGAAAAAAAAAATTGCGACATTTTGTTACCAGTTTGGAAAAAAATTTAACACCAGAATGCTCAAATTTAAATGACATTCTAAACCTAGGTATTTCAGAAAAAAAAAATTGAAAATTTTTTTCTCCAACATTTTTCAAAAAGTTTTTACCACTAAAATAGATCGAATTTTTTTTTATTTGCTCAAATTTAAAATTTTCACGTTTCCTATTTTAAAAATACATCATTTTTAATTTTTAAACATTTTTTAGCACTACTATAGAACAGAAGGAAACTTTCCTTTTTGCTCTAATTTAAAATTTCTACCTTTGACATTTTAAACCTATTTCAGAAGAAAAAAATTTGAAAATTATTTTACCATCTTTTGAAAATTTTTAAAAAAATGAAATTTTTTAACCACCACTATACTTCCACTCCATTACGTGAATGTTGGATTGAAAATGTGACAGATGGCAATAACATCTGGCATATGCACCTATTATACTTTTATTGAAAAATGTACAGGGTGGTCATCCCAAGAAATAATTCAGTCATGGTGGATATTTGTAAAGGTATTGCGCAAGCCTGCCATATGTGGCACCCGCTATTTAGTATTGAACTTTTGCTGTTGGATGAGCAATCTGTATATTTTTTTGACCAAAACTTATCAAGTTTTCTTTGTAATAATAGCAATAACTCTACTCCGATTATTATTCTCAATGTCATTTCGTAATTATTATTTTTTTAGAGAGACTGCCATGAACGAGGGAAGTTCTGTGTAAATACTTTTACCGATTTTTTTTATATGGATTAAACTCCGAACTTCCGTCAAAACCCCACTTACAAAACAAATTTAAATTTGACAACTGCTTCGGTTCTTTGGCAGAAATAAGTTCCTTTTGTACCTGTATCAAGCGATTTGCTGTGTGGTCTAATAGAGCTTGCAGCTCCACATGAACGCTAATTTCACTCACGGACATGGACTCCTTGTTTGGGTAGCACTTTTGCTTAGTTTTCTGTACAAGTTTGTATGAGGGAAACCTCTTTTTATCTTTGGATCTTACAACTTCATATTGATGTCTGGAAAGCTTACCTTCTACAATCATTGAAAGTGCTTCTTCTGAGTCCATCATAGATGTATTTTCTTTTGCCATGCATGCGAAAGCTTTCCTATATTTTTTAGCATGCATAGGTGTAATCATCGTCATTTCTTTTACAAGTTTTGAAACCTTAGTTTGTCCAAAAGACCGCAATCCCATTTGGGTGGCGAATGTTAGCTCCTCGATGGATGTTTCCTTCCGTATTTTTTCAGTTTTCTTCCGTTTAATACTTTCTGAAATTTCTTTAAATGATGCCCTCGGACGACCACGTTTCTTGACAGAATCAAAAGAGGATATAGGAAAAGAAATGATCCTTTCCAGTCACTTGTAATTATTGATCACAAATTTGTTGTAAGTCCTATGAAACTGAGCCCATTTCTGTTTTAATTGGCTTGTAAAATTTGATACTTCTTTATAAGGAAGACTTTCCTACGGAACTGGAATTTTAGTTCGATTTTCAAAATACTGTTTGAGAAAAATACATTGGTCAGCAAAGTTCTTTCTACCCAACTCTCTCATGTTATTAAATAACTGTAGTTGATGCGAACCTGGAAAAAACAAGAGCCTAATATATAATTCTAATATATTTGTAGAGTTGGTAGATCTGCTTTAGACTTGAATATTTCAGAAAGCGGCGAAGGACGGCAGCCATTTTTTAAATTTTCCACTTCCTTAGATTCTTGAGATTATATTGATAGAGTTAAGTCAGTTTAGAACAACTTAGAAGTCAACTAAAAATGTTACGGAATTTGCTATTAGTTGTTAAAAATTGTACTGTTAATACGTGCCTTATAATTGCCAAATTGTATTATAATAAATAAAGATTTATTAATAACAACTAATATGAATTAAAGTACATACCTGTAGGTAACTCCTCCATAGCAAAGAAATTTTTTGTCTGCTGATTTCTAGAAATTACAATAACACGAAACTTCATAACATTCGTGGCGGGAATAAAAACACGTGCGGGTCGCATTTTAGCCTGATATTTACTGAGGTGGTACGAGCGGTATTACTGGGTATTTAGTTGCGTCATTTTATGACTATTACGATTATTTAAGTTGATTCATTATAAATGCTTTTTGATTTTTATATTTATTGCCAACTTTTCAAGTGATCTGCCCCACTGTGCGGCGCGAGGGCGCGCACGGCACCAAAGTAGCTGTAACTTTTAATTGACAAAAGAAAACGACATAAAACCAAATGTGTATTGAAAAGGATACATTTTTTGAAGTATATTTTTTTTTCATATTTCAAATATTTCTTACATAAGTAAGCTTGAAGTTAAGTATTTTCGATTATTTCATAAAATTTAACGTTACTCGAATAAAATAGGCAAGAAAAATAAACAAACGGCGGGATATTGCATTTAATGGGATTATAGCTTAAGTGGTACGCATAATAGTGTAACGATCGAAGTTGAGATAGCTGTAACTAGGGGTTGAAGGAAATTTTTTCACAACCACTATTTCCTTCATAACTCTCTTATTTATGATCCAAAACTAAAAAATAGTCTAATCCAGGTACTTTTATTCTTGCCAATTTTTTAAAGTGTTCGTCGGTCTGTCTATAATCACGAGAATGAATTTAGGAAAATAACAAAATAAATATTTGCATAATGGAGCAACGTAAGGTTTTAGAAAATATTTTACACCTTAAGCAAATACATTTCTCTTGTCTTTAAATAAAAATAACTTTGTTAAGTATTAGTATTCCACATAATTTATTAAAAATTTAAAATACACCAGTAGGATCAGACATATAGGTAGAGAGCCGGCTGTATAGATTTCGTATGAATAAGATACATGAAAAACTGTGTGTGAGTGAGTAAGTTCAGACCTACAGGGAGCCACTTTTCGTATAAGCAAATTTTTCCCGCGTCATGGAATTTTAACGGAAGTGACGTCAAAATGGGAGGATGCGTGCAAATAAGAAGAGGTAGCCTATTTTTTTAATAACTAGAAGGCTTGTACTTTAACTTAAAAAAAAAATAATAGTATTCGATGACTTATGAAAACACAAAAAAAAACTTTAATCGGGGGTGTCTCAGGGTTGCGGGCAAATTAAGCCCGACACCCCACTGCAATCTCATTGTATACCTTAAAACCTACATTTTGACGTAAGTTTTATTCATGTATTCGACGACACAAAAATTCGTGACCGGAAGTGACGTCAGAATTCCATGACGCGGGCAAAATTTCAAAAGTGAAAAGTGAAAAGTGACTCCCTCTATGTCTGCGGTAGTACTTACTCACTCACATAAAGATTTTCATGTATCTTATTCATAGGATATCTATTCAGCCGGCTCTTCATCTAAAACGTTTCATTTTTTATTTTGTTTAGTTTCTCACCCCTGGGAGTTGTTTGAACACTGACATCGCAGGCGAACTTAGGTGTACAATATACATATGTTAAGTACTATTGATATACCTAGTATAGTACTTTATGACAGTGGTACATTTTTACCTTTCAATGTTCCTATGTTCCACGGTTCAAGACGACTTTTCCTATTCGGAACCTCTACTATTAAAGAAAAACATGTAAAGTCTACAGTTCTTGAGTTAACTTTTTAATAAAATTGATAACCTTAATTTAAAAAAATCATAATTCAGACACTAAAAGTGATTAGTGTACCTTTTTATTCATTGCCTGAACTTTCCAAATGGCCATTCAACTGCTACGTTCCGGTTAACTTATCCGGTATAAAAGTATTTGAAGAATTGCATGCGAATTTGCGGCACTAGCTATACCTATATCGCGTTATTCGAAACTCCGAAACTCTACACTTCCAACCACTACACGCCACCTCAATCTGTGACATTATATTACCACAGTGTACTACATTACTGCGTGTCACTCTCATATCATGGAATCCCACTAAAGGTTTCTTTCAGGAATCAGGAGCGTCCCAAATTTAAAAAAATGGGTTTTAGTAGTACTAGTTTTATTATTCAGATCAATCACCTAATTAATAATTGATTAATTTCACGATATACTTAGTAAATTCGGACCTCGGACGGAAGATCTTCAATCCAGATAGGAGTTACTTACTATGCAGATAAATATTATATTCACAGACACATTTTATGAAACATTCCCAAATAATAGGAAAAATAAAATTATATATTAAAAAAAACTTTTATTTAAAAAAATGCCCTAAAAAAAGGAAAATATAAAATGTACATATTAAAAAGTAAAACATATATTTTCCTATTAGAGAATAACATTGTTCGTTACATAGAAACAAAGTGTCGCAGAAACAACTGAAAATTTTTCTTTCATCTTAACATTTTTAAATTCGTATATCTGGAAGCCAAAAGTTTTGGGGGCGGTGATATAACAGTATTGCACAATTGCTTTGCTCATTTGACCGCCCCAGATGTTCGAATTTAAAAATATTAAGATGTATGAAAGACACATTCATTTGTTCCTGCGACATTTTATTTCTATATAACGAATAATGTTATTCTCTGATAGGAAAACATATTTTTTACCTTTTAGTAAGTACATTTTACATATTTTTTTTTAGTACATTTTTTAAATAAAAGCTTTTTCTTACAAGGTAGTCCAAAATTGTCACCCGATATTTCTGTGGCTGATAGTACATCCAAAAATAATGGTAGTCTCTTATATAAACTTATTTCCGAAAATGAAAATAAGGCAGATATACTCCTTAAAAGGGGGATAATAAATTAATCAATTTTTCTGCAATATCTTCTGACTCCCTGAAAATATCAAATTCATATTTTAAACTTAGTCATATCTCATCTGGACACTAGTTTACATTGTATCAGTACAACCCTCTCTTCTATTTAAGGTGTAGTGTTAGATGATTGTCAGTATTTTCCTCACAACTTTTAAATTTTTTTTCAAATTTCTAAAAATTATTGCAAAAAACTGATTTTCAGATCATTAGAAATAAGAAAGGTTTGTATCTTATTGCCTTTCAATAAACCAAGCCGTTCTCGAGTAATTTGTAATAACGTGCATTTACAACATTTTATTAACAAATTCTTTTAATAAAGAGTGCTTTGAAATATTACTTTGACAGGGATTGAAAACAATTATAAGTGCTGCGGAAAAAAGAAAAGACAGTTTCGGTAAAAAAAAAATTTAAGAAAAAGTAGCTATTTTGGAAGGCAGAGTTAAGGTAAAATACCATCCAGCTTCTACACTAGTACACAAAATATCAATTCTGCTTGTAAAATTGATTGTTGTTTTAAGACTGGAAGTAATAATACTTTTCGATATAAGATAAATGTATAGTATTTACTAACTCAATTGGAACAGCACGGAACTAGAGCATCTTACGGGGTATTGTCAATATATCGCTTCACATTGAATGAGAGAGCGCAGAATTTTCACCACTCGTCTACAGTTCACGTGGACTTGATCCACCTGTCACATAGAAATATAGGTGGGATTAGATGCTCAGCGAATTTGATTTGTCAACACCAACCTTGTTCGGAGTTTTTGCATGCCATAATATACAGATTCAGCAAATTTAGTTTAAGGTACGTAAACTTGTTTCTGCGCAGATAAACCACGCCTTGTCGTAGGACAATGCGCGGCATTGGTATAAAACAATAGCGCCATTGCTTGACCGCGTCGTGTTGAGAACAGCGCACCCATTCTGCTTTTAATAGCGTAGCTGTTTAGACGTGTGGGAATAAAATAAATCAATCTCAATTTCGTTATTAAAATGCCGTGTGTTTATACAACTGCAGAAAAAGTGCAAATTGTGAAGTGGTACGTTGGGGGCCATTCCACTGAAGACACAATAAATTTATTTACTGTGGCATATCAAGACAGACCAATCCCCTCAGCTAGCATAATTTCATACATTATAAAAAACTTTGAGAATTTTGGGTGTGTCGTGAATTATTGTAAAAAATGCTGTCAACCCGAACCCCGTCATCAACAAATGAGCAAAGAACGTGAAATTCGCGAAACTAATGTCTGTGCACTTGATGAAACTAGTGAACCTTGTTCTAGCAGGCAAATTGCTGATGAAGTTGACATGAAGGAAAGAACTGTAAGAAATATTTTGAAAATAAATGGGTACAGTTGTTTTAAACTTCAAACAACGCAAGAAATATTTCCCGAGGACAATTTCAAACGGATGGAGTTTTGTGAAATCATGATAAATAAAGTGAATGAAAATGAAAACTTCTTAAAGAATATGTTGTTTACAGATGAATCATCCTTTTCATTACACATTACATAGAAAACACAATCCATCCGTAGTACGATATTGGTCTCGGAAAAATAAACATTTGAGTGTTGCTGTGCGAACTCAGTATCCTCAAAAGTTGAACGTTTGGACGGGAATTTTAGACAATCATATTATTTAGGCCCACTGCTAATCGATGGCAATTTAAATGGCAATAAATATTTAGAGCTTTTACAAAACCAAATAATTCCTGCAGTTCAAAATCTTCCTGTCAACTTTGACGACATTTGGTTTCAACAAGACGGTTGCCCAAGTCACAGTACCTTAACTGTTGTTAATTTTCTGGAAACAACATTTCCCAATCGTTTAATAGCTACGAGGGGAATGATGGCCCCCCAGGTCACCTGATCTAGCACCCCATGATTTCTTTCTGTGGGGCTTTTTAAAAGAAACCGCGTACAAACATGCGTTTGAACCAGCCAGTAATTTAGTTGAATTACAGGAAAAACTTATTCAACTTTGTGCAAACATTACTCCAAATCAACTCAATGATATGAGAGGTTCATTGTATAATCGGTTTGGCAATTGTTTGGCACAAGGAGGTGGTTTGTTTGAATCCTTACTTCATTAATTTATTGTTTGATAATTGTTAGTTGATTTTAGTTTCTGGGGGTTATTTAATTTTATTTTAATGTTCTATTTTCATTTCGGTTTTAATAAGAATTATTATTTTATTCCCATAGCATTTACGGCTAAAAAAGAAACTGCAGAAATGCTTTGAATAGAAGAAATTATTTGTCAAAAATGTGACTTCTTCGCTTTTGATGAAGAGGTATTGTCTCGTTTCGTATTAGAAATTATTACCTACGTCCGCATCCATCCTTAGTTCATGTCGTACTAAAGTCAATTCATTGTATGCCTCTGCTTTCTTGATTTATGGAACTAGCGGGGCGTGGTCAATTACATCGTTATTCCTATACCCTAAACTGCATTTACTGAATCTGTATAAAACAAAAAATATATATGAACTATTTGTATTGTATGATGTGTACGAGGCAGTGCAGTACAGCCAAGCAGCGTTATAAATTACTTAATTCTAGTGAATACTTGAACAAATTATTAGTTTTATTACTGTGTTTGAGTGATTTTTTGCAATTAATTGTTTAAAATGACATTTTGGAGGCCTTTCGATAGTAGTGACAACGAAACGGACGATTTTGATACAGAGCCTATACAAGCGGAATTTGAAAATAAAGACTCAAACTCAAAGGGTTATTTTGAATATTTACTCGTGTTTAAAGGGCGAAAATATTGATTCTTCATATAATCAAATTGTGAAGAGTATTAGCGATTAACCAAATTTAACCGTATTACAATTTATAGGGTTATTAGAGCCGGGGATGTAGTTGATCATTCTATTAAACGGAAAAGAGTTGGGCAAAAACTTAAAAAACTTGATAAGCGTCCAAAGATTTCATTCGTCGATTTGTGTATGACTTTTACAATGAACAAGAAGGTGCCCACTTTAGAAATTATTAGGGATAAGTTACGCGACTATCTAGATTATAACTATAAATCATTAGATACGCGAAACGTTTTGCTCGGTTTCGGTTTTAGGCACAAACATTTGGATAAACGAATGGTAGTTATTTAATCAGCACGCATCGTTGATCATCGACACGAGTACCTGCGTAAAATAAAAGAGATGCAAATAGAGACATAATTTATCTTGACGAAACATGGTTTGACACCCATGATGTAGTTCAATAGGATTGGGTAGATAACACCAAAAAGTGTAATTTAAGTGCTCCATGTTCTAGAGGAAAAAGAATGATAATTCTACATGCTGGAAGTAAATCAAGAAAAGGCTATGTCATTAAGTTTATGAACAGTAAAGGCTTGGAAATACCAGAAAAAACACAAAAAAACTTTATTAGAACTGATTGGAAAGCAAAATTTTAAAAAGGAAAATGCCGTTGAAAAAATTTTTGAAACACACGATCATACTATTTTACGTCTGCCTCGATATGATTGCATTTTCAACCCCATTGAAATGGTGTGGGCTGATGTAAAAACAAGGCTACGTCAATATAATCAATCCCCACAATTAAGTGTCTGTCTTAAAGACTATAAAGATAATAGTAGACGAAATAGGCAAAAGCGAAGTGTGATATATGTGATATAGAAGGAAAATGAATATTCTGTATTACCACCTATTAATTAAATTATTATTAATGTAAATACCGCTTCAAGTTCTGAAAACTTGGATAGTGTGACGAATGAAAATTATTTATTTAAAGTTCATAGACAAACCTTTTTTGAAATTTGTTTATTTAACGTCGGGTCTATTTCCGCTACTGGGACCAATTACCGATGCCAGGAAACGAGTTCCCCCATTAAAATTTTGCCGAGTCTTTCCATTATAGAATAGTAGAAATTTTCTAGCTGCATAACATCATGATACTGCAAAGTTCATAGTATCGTGGCCTAACATTTAATAAACAAGACAGTCGCTGCTTTACGCCCCTTCGGAAGGATATATACCATCTATGCAACTCCCGCCTAAGATTACATAACATTGCCGCTAGAAGATAGAACGAGAGGTTGGTCACTAGACAATAGACGTATATCATTTATGTGATTTATCAAATGTGATAAACATATTTTTTCATTACACACTTCTATTGAATAAAGGTATTATAAAAATCCCTTTCTTTAACAATTAAAAAATAATTATTTAGTATTTAAAGCAATTTTACATTTCTACCGCCGCCGCCTATGTTCCATAAAGGAGATGCCGACTTTTCTCCGATTTTTCGTTTTTATGCTGTCCCAATTGAGATCATATATATACTGTACTTAATCTGCAATAACAATGGGACAGTCAAAAAACAAGAATTAATAATAATTTCCTATAAACTAAATTATATGTTTTAGGTGTATAATATTAATTGAAAATTTGGTACTCGAGCCACTGGGCAGAAAATGATTTTCAAGATCTTAGTGAATATGGTTTGGCCTTAAATCAGAATTCTTGAATTCCAGTTTTGATGACACAAGATCCTGTAAAGTCATCTTCATAATTTTAAGACATATAAAAAATGCGGTAACTACAAAGCGGGCAGGCGGCATCTTTACCTATTCGATGATACCGCCGCGCGGACTCCTTTGACGGGAATTTTTTATGCGCCTTAGAAATATGAAGGCAATTATACCAGATACGTTGCAAACATTTTTATCAATTCGGTGCTCTGATAGAAACTGTAGTAATAACAGGTGTATGTGCGTTATCCAAGATCTAAAATGTTGTAAAAAATGTAAAATGTAAATATTGCACCAATGTTTCAAAACCAACAACTGAAAATTCAGATTCAAAATCGGAAGAATTTTAATTGACAGTTCATAAAACAGTTGAAAGTTGTTCAGAATTCGGTCATAAACACAGTGATATGGAATTTTTTTCTCTACGAGCGATATTACCGGTTTTAGAAATGTGCCGATCGAATGCAATATACTATTCGTTTTGTTTTGCAGAGTATAATAAGAATAAAATATAAACGCATTCTTCATCTTTCTTTGCAATAAAAAATCTTCCTAACATAGCTAGCGCCACGTGGTACAGCGCCTTTTAGTTTCATCATTAATTCTAAATATGTAGGTATCTTAAAGTAAAAGTTGTAGCTTACTGCAGCTTTTTCCAACAAGTTTGTTGATGTTTTTGCTACATATTATTCGCCGAGAATAAATAAAAAAATCTGAAATTAAAAAAAATATATTGCACTAAATCGGAAGTAATTGTCAAGTATCAAGTAATTTTCAAATAAAAATGTATACTCACTTTCAACATAAAATGTCATGTCACAGCACTCAGATGTGTGCTTTTAAATTAAAACAAGTCATTTGGGTATTCCTTATGATTTCGGAAATACCAACTGTTATTAATAATAATGTGCCCACAATTTTTCTTTTCTGGCTTTTCAGCCTCTTTTTAAATAAAAAAGTTGGCCTCAGCTAAAATGAGAAATAACCTAAATAGTGATATTTGACTTGGTTCTACGCCCAAGTTTTTTTCATTTTGAAACATTTCTGGTGTGTCATTAATCCACTAAATCTAAAAAATATGCACTATAGAGACAACTGGATTAAATAGGCTGGAATAATCAAGTTATGCGTGCTGAAGTTCCGTCTCGGGACACCGCGCCACCATGCGCTCTTGTTCGTCTCGTAATCTATTAAAATAGTCATTTTTTTGCAAAAACTGCTTTAGATTATTTACTGCAGCTTACTCGCAGGGTATATGTGAAAACTACGAAGGCGTTGTAGGGCCACGTAAGTTTTTTTTTAATTGACTATAGTCAAATATTAACGTTAAATACTAATTGACTACAGTCAGATAATAAATGATTATAGTTAAGTACTAATTGACTATAGTCAGATAATAAGTAACTATGTTAAATAATAAGTAACTATAGTTAAATAATAAGTGACTATAGTCAGATAATATGTGACTATAGTCAGATAATATGTGATTATAGTCAGATAAGGTTCTGGTTGCATACTGCATATTATTGTCTCAGTGACTTTTGTATTATATACGTACGTGCCGCGTGTGCCCAAAACAAATAAAAATCGAAGAAATGGGAATAAGTACTATTTTCTATTGGGTTTTAAACAGTTTGAAATATGGCATATCTTACGATATACCGGGTGTCCAAGAAATCTGGAAACGATCAAATATCTCGAAAAATACATATTGAATTCCAAATAGATAAAAAGCGTAGGTACTTAATAATGTTAAAAGCGCTATCAAATGCGGGAGGTAACTTTAAAATCTTAAATGGGTACCTCTAATTTTTATTGCAGAGAAGGATATTCTGACTAAGAATAGGATGACTATTTTTGTTCGAAACATTTTTTCTGAAATTGTCATTTTTTTTAGTTATCCGACGAGGAGAAATCAAAATTTTAGAACTGCGATTCTTTGCTCTAAAAAAAAAAAAGAAGTTTCGACAAAAATTGCAAGACGTGAAAAGGGTTTGGAATCATCCCGGGAATATTCTCAATTTTTTTTTAATTGTCCAATGTCCTTTGCCGAAAAGAGCATTGTGGAGTTTTCAAGTGCATCAAAAAGGGCAAAAGAGGATGTTCCCGGGATGATTCCAAACTGTTTTTGCCTCTTGCAATTTTGCTCCAAACTTCTTCTTTTTCGAATAAAAAAATCGCAAATTTCTAAAATTTTTATTTTTCCTCGCCGGATAACAAAAAAAAATTAATGACAATTTCAGAAAAAATGTTTCGAACAAAAGTAGTCTAATCCTAGTCAGAATATCCGATTCTGCAATAAAAAATAAGCATACCCTCCGCCTCACCCCAAGGGGTGGGGGTGGGGGTCGCGTTTTTGGCATCACTGGATAGCGCTTTTATGATTAAGGACGCGTTTTTTTCTTTTTTGGATACAATGTGTATTTCTCGAGATATTTGACCGTTTCCAGACTTTTGGACACCCGGTATAACATTTACATGACCGATCGTTCCCTAAAAGGCGTTTTCGCAAACTTAATTTGTATCGTAAGAAACACTACACGAATATCGAGATTCTGGTGCAGCTTATAAAAAATGAACTAAATGGGTCTGGTTACTTACATGGATTTAGATGGATGCATCTTCTTTGTCTTCAAGCAGGATTTACAGTAAAACAAGAAATTATTCGTATTTAACTATAGTTACTTTTTACCTGACTACAGTCAATTAGTATTTAACTATAGTCTCTTACTTGACTATAGTCAATAAAAAAAAAACCTACATGGCTACAACGCCTTCGTAGAAAACAAGTAAAAATAAAAAGTTTATGATTGCTGAAAATTTATTGCACAAACAGTGGACAATTGGGTTCCCTATTTTTTTTTGTTAGAAAAAATTAAATAACTTCGGATGATTTGAAGCGTTACGATGTTTAAACTTTTGATTAATAAAAAGTTTGTTTGGATATTATGAATAGTGTCGGAGATATTATGAGTTATTTTTTTTCTTTCTTCAATTTTTTGGGACTTCCCGCCACATGTATGTTTTCTTTTTAAGCGGTGCTAGGGGTATCTACAAAATATATCACAATTAACCAGTATTTTACTGGCAAATAACCTCTACGCCTGTGACGTTTACGTCAAAGGATCAGTTAGAGGTTGGTTTTTTTAAATAAACAACACAAATAAGTATAAAATCTTGAAATTAAATATTTCGCCGACGTTTCGGAAATCTAATCCTTTTTCAAGGCTTTTTTGAAAAATCTTTTTTACTGTGTATGACAAATACACAGCTCTAAGAATGTTTGTTATATTCAATATCCATAGATACTTACTATTTACATAGAACTGTTGATATAATTAACAGTTTTTTAGTTTTTATACAATGTTAAGTTTGTGAAGTTCTTCTTTTAACATTGGCAGCCAAGTTGTACAGACATCTACAGAACAATTCGACACGCAACTATCCTCATTCAATAATATTATCGTGGATTCTTTAATTTTTCTTTTTTTGCTATCTGCCTCTTTTGTTAAAATTTTTGCCGAGTCCCAGTTTATTCTATGTCCGTTCTCCCACGCGTGTTCGCAGATCTTGGACCTCTGAATTTCATTTTTTCTGATATAATTTTGATGTTCGCCCAATCTTACAGTAAAAGGTCTGGATGGCTCACCCACGTATTGTTTGTTGCACTCACACGGAATACTATGAATGCAGTTTTTTGAATTTTGCTCGTGGTTCTTCGGTTTCGTCTTTGTCAGAATAGATCTTAAAGTGTTGCTTGTTTGAAATACCGTCCTAATATCAAATCTATCGCCGATGCGGCGCAACTTTTCGGATAATCCGCATACATAAGGAATTAACGCTGTGTAACGTTTTTCACGGTTTTGATTGATTGTTATTTTCAATATTTATGAAGGTTTTATCGACAAAACCCCCAAAGTGGACATTGTTCGAGGATTATTTTCGAACAGAAAAATAGTGTTGTTCATTTTTGAGACATTTTTGGAACATCTTATTAGGACATTAGTGATAGTGATTAAATCCTTTGAACGAAGAAGAAATAAAGACTCTGAATAAGACTTTTTCGTGTAGTTAATTAAGTGCATTTTCGTGAACTTTCTAGAACTTTTCTATTTGGACATTAGCGGCTAAGTGACAAAAACTCTAGATAAGACTTTTTTCGTGCTGTTTCGAGATTTTTGGACAGTTACATTACCGATATTGACGTGATTGTTAAATTTCGTTGATTTTATCGTAATTAATATGCCGGTAACGACCAGAAGCATGGCATCCGAAAAACAAATACAGGACTTATTCGCCCAAATGCAAAAGATGATGACGGATCAAGAAAAGAAATGCCAGGAAGAGAAAGAAGAACAGGAAAGAAAGCGCCAGGAAGAGAAAGAAGAACGGGAAAGAAAACGACAAGAAAAAGAATAAAAACGCCTACAGGAAAAAGAAGAACGAGAACAAAAACGTCAAGCAGAATTAAGAAAAATTCTTGAGGACCAAGAACAAAGACGTCAAGAAGAATTGAGGAAAATCATGCAAGACTTGGACATAAAACAACAAGAAGAAAGAGACGAACTAAGGCAAGTTATCGAGACACAGCAGAATGCCTTTATTTCAGTCACTGAAGAACTCAAAAATAAGATCGAAGTAAAAATGGACAAGGTCGAGGAGGAAATAAGTGAAGTCAAAGAAAAAGTAGATAGGGCTGAAGGAAAAACGGATAAGGTCGAGGAAAAAGTAAATAAGTTCGAAGAAGAAGTCAAAGGAGAGATTGACCAGCTTAAAAGACAGTTGAGGGAAAGAGGAAACCAGCAAGTGGTATCATCAGGCCAGCGATTAAAACTTCCCTCCTTTGATGGTCAAGGTTCCTGGATAACTTACAAGACACAGTTTGAGGCAGCAGCAAGTGCAAACAACTGGAATGACGAAGAGAAGGCTAAGGCATTAATCGTAGCTTTAAGAGGCCAAGCGTTGGAGTTGCTCCAGACAATTCCGGCAGACCAACAACGGAACTTTAGAGTTTTAGAAGCTGCCTTAGATCTACGATATGGCGATCAACACCTTGCTCAAGTATACCAGACCCAGCTGAAATTACGCGTTCAGAAAGCTGGATAGAGCCTGCAAGAATTTGAAGCTGAGGTGGAAAGACTGGCACACTTAGCATATCCTAATGCGCCAAGAGAATTTAAAGAGCAATAGGCAGTGGGGGCATTCCTAGTAGGGATAAGGGACGAGGAGATCAGGCGAGTCCTCAGGCTATCCCGACATAATAGTTGTAGTGAAGCCTTGGTGCGTGCACTAGAAATAGAAGCCGTCTATAGGGATACTCCAAAGTCAAGAGTGCGGGCTATGACGCTCGAAGAATTGCAGCCAGAAGAGAGAGACCAAAACCCTATCTTGAACGCGATTCTCAAAACGAATAAAATGATCAGTCAATTACTAGCTAAATCGAATCCTCCGAAAAGACAGGAATCACAACAAAATAGAGAGAAGCCAAGCGGCGGTATTAAATGCTACAACTGCGGCAGAGCAGGGCATATCAAGCGAGACTGTCGATATCGGAACTCGAGGAAAGTGAATGCTAGAAAGATTGAAGAGAATAATAAACAGATTGGTGGAAGGCCAAGTGGACAGCGTATGAAATGTTACAGGTGCGGAGAACTAGGACATATCCAGCTTGAATGTCCACGGAGGAGATTGGAGAGAGTGAAGGCCGGAGAAGCTGTGAAGCTGAGGGGAAAATCAGAGGAAGCTGGTACCGGAGAGACTGTGACAGATAGGGAACATGGTACCCCGAGAGAAGTAAAGATTTCCCAGCTTCGAAGCGTTCCGAGAAGTCTACTACTACCAGGACGCGAAAACAAAATGAAACCCCAGAAGGATGCTGATATTTCATCCGGAAGAAGGTGCAAGGAAGATTGCAAGTACTACCACCAGGAGAAACTGCAGGTCACGGGAGCAGTCAACACTGTCAAGGTGGAGGTGCCGGATGACAGGAAAAATGAAGCGCTCAGACAAGAGCAAGTAAACGATGAGGAAATTGGGCCTATTTTGAGAGCCAAAGAAAGGGGAACTCGTCCCCTCCGGGCTATTGCGGAGAGCATGGGAAAGCCCGGATGGAAAACAGGTGGTTATGAGTCTAGTGATTCCCTGGTGTCGAGTAGCGAAGGTGCTTCAGGAAGTACACAATGGAACATCCGATGGACACTTCGGTGTTAACAAGACCCTGAAGAAAATACGAGAACGATTTTATTGGATAAGAAGTCGTCAGGATGTGGGGGCTTGGTGTCGCAAATGCAAGATTTGTGCACCCAGTAAGGGACCACAGACTGGAAGTAAGGGTGAAAAGAAGCAGTTCAACGCCAGAGCTCCTTTCAAGAGATTGGCTAACGATATAGCGGAACCATCACTAGCCAGTGATCGAATGAAGGCTCGATACGACCGGAATGGTAGTTCAGGGCAGGAGACCTGGTTTGGCTGTACAATCCACAGCGGAAGAAAGGAAGGTTACCGAAACTTCAACAACCTTGGGATGGACCGTATACTGTTATTACCCGAATTAATGACGTCGTCTATCGGATTCAACGAAGCAAAAAGTCCAAGATGAAGATCATGCATTTGGACAGACTGGCGAAATACACCGATGATTCTGAGTTGCCTGATCGGGACGATCAGGCTTAAGGAGGAGGCAGTGTTATGAATTACACCCCCTTGGAACTGGAAATTGATACGCCTATGCCTAATATTGAGTGACTGGAAGCTTGTAGAAAGAAATGGACTTTTTCTAGAGTATGGTGAGAAGATTCTCGATTGTTTCTGGATGGATCCAGAGAGGCAATTTCGGAGTATATAAGGCGCGATTACCAGTGCAGAAAGAGAAGTTTAGTAAAGGAAAGTTTACTAAAGTGAAATTAATAGCGAAAAAGTGAGGTTAAATATCAAGTAAACAAAGTGTAAAGGTTATTTTGAAGTAGTGTATAGTCAGTAAATTATTAAATAAAGTGTTAGTGGTTTATCTCTCTTGTTGAAATTATTTTAGAACTCACGAATTTATACAGGGTGTTTCCTAAAAGGTGGAAAACACGCAACAATATTATAATAATTTATGTACGTGTATTTTTGTCCATTTGAGCTATTATTTGTAGTCAAAAGTTGGAATTTCATAAACTACTTATGGTTTTTCCGGAGGGCCAATCTTTTCCGGACTGATTTTTGTGGAGGACTGACTCTCTTTGGTGGAGTTTTGGCACCAACGAAGTGGTGTGAGACGTGTCATTCATGTCCTGCTTTCATCACTTCGAGAGTTACTTACCGCTGGATTGCTACCTGGAGTTGTCCTGGAGACTTTTGAACAACCCTTGATTTTGTTAGCTGGAGGGACCAAACATATGGTTAAATGTAATTTAAATACTACTTGTGCATATTTACTGGAATTTCCATTAAAATAATTTCCAAGTTATTAATTTAGAGAATACTCGAAAAAATAATATAGTAGGTAAGCCAGGAGTAGAATTTGAGTAAAACTTTGTCACTATAGGTACATTGGTACACTGAGTACGCCACCTTGGCATCTGTTTTACCATTTATTATTAGTATGCACATAATATACCTAGTGAAGATTAACGTAATAGTATCAAAATTATAAAACATTTATTTGACACTTGTTTCTTTTGTTCATGTAGTCAATTTGCTTTTTCGCTGGTGCTCTTGGTGCTGTTTGTTATTTTATTCTAGTGATCGACCTATAATATTTTGGTATAAGTTATTTTTTGTGCTTTACATAACTGGTGAATGGTTATTATTATTACTAATAAGATATGAGATGCTAGGGTTAATACTTATGTATCGTCACATTTTCATTTATTTGTAACATACAGTGTATAGTTGATAACTGCTCGTTTTTTTTCCTAAGGAAATGGCTTTGGGAACGTAGCCCATATAGCCACGACAAACTGTCTATTCTAGCCTAATCGAAAAAGAGAAAATGAAAAAATGAAAACAACACGAGGAATAAACGAGGACACACTCTTCACGCCCAGGGGCCTTTCAAGGCGACTTTACATAAACATACAAAATTGGAGACCAAGGTTGGTAGGTGTTGACAACATAGGGTTAAACAATAGGATTCAACTCTAAACCACTGAACTATACATAATAAATGGAAGACCAATACAGATATATGCGCGTGAACAAAATGCTTCAATCGTGCGATTGAAGGTCCCGGGGTTCTGCGTCACCGCAGTAGAAATCTAGTATTAAAAGTATGTTGGTGATTGAGTCAGAATGCTTCTTGCAGACGGTATGCGCCGACGCGATTTTTCTTTGATTTGTCTCCCGTAGCGGAAGGTCTTGGATTAGTGCAGAATTTCAGAGCCGGTGTCCAGCTTTTTTAGCGGTTTTCTTGTGTAGTACTTTGTAACATAAACAATTCGTGATAAGATAAAGAATAAAGCAATATGGTCCGGTCTTGTTTCTGTTTGTTACCAATATTTTGAGTAAGTACCTTGTTCTTGTCCATTCTGTAAAATATAAATATCGGCGACAACTCCGAGTTTTGGGATCATTTCTCTTACCGTGGGTAATTTTGCCTGAAAAATTTTCGTTAGGCTATATACTTTCAAGGTATCTACTGAACTCTACATAATAAATATATAGAATTCATTGGAAATTCAGGATACAAAATTGTCTAACCTCACCTTTTTCCGTAATTGTTTAGCGAATTTTTTAAAGTTTATTACTATTTGTGAATTTACCTAAATAATGTTAAACAATCCAAATTATGTGCGTTACTGATATGGACTTGATCTATTAAAAAATATGTTACATTACCGTAAGTACTTTTTATAAATATATAACTTTGTCAAATAAGTAAGCGTGAACTGTAAAATGTGAGACTAGTCAAATTTGAAAATCTTATTGGCACTCTATGTGACCATTGAAATGTATTATACTTAAAATAAAAGAATGGGGTAGCAAAACATCTCAGTTATTGTGACTTTTTATGGAATGTAAAACTTGCACTAGCACCAATATGTAAGTCAGTCTGTAATAACAACAGTGCAAGATGCCTATGTTATTTGCTAATTTCAATCTGCACAAAGAAAATATGTATACTTATGTCAGTTGTGCAAACAGCTATACAGTAAGCATTTTCCAGACTTACAACAAGAAAGGGGGACATATCACTATGTGAAGTAAAGACCAGCATGCTTGATTTACTGTTCACTTATTGTACATTCAATATACATATTATACTTTATCTTACACTGTGTAACACAATAAACCAATAGAAGTAATTCGTATTGATATGAGAAAACTGAATAATCAGTTAAAAATCGGTAACTGCAGTGGAAAAATATGCCGGAGTACTTTGTACCCTTATATTAAGAAAAACATTACCAAACGGACATTTTTGTATGCAAAATTGTGATCAGGCAGGCAAACTTACCATGTAAATAAGAATAATAATGTACCTATTGCTTAAAAAAACATTTTTCAAATTATTTTCAGGTTGATTTCGAAAAGATATTTTACCTTGGCTAAAGGCTATTGGCAGAAATCCTCAAATCGAAAAGCTGAGCCATAGCAATGTGATTTGCAGTGAACATTTTGCTGATACAGATTTTATGTATGAGGGGGACATGAAACGTCTGAAAGCTGATGCAGTTCCACCTGAAATTAGGCCCTCGAAAACCTTTATCTTCTATAGTCCACCCAGTGCCATGGTAGATATAATAATTTCGTATCTTCATGATTTCTGGAATAATTATATAATTTGGTTTTAGTATTGATGTAGATATCCGTAGTACTTCATCTGGCATTTCAGCGTATGGTCAAATGGCATCTCACCTACCTACCTATATAGAAGCAGATAAAGAAAATATACATATTTTACAGAAAAGGTATCATTTTAAATTTAAACTTACCTGAGAATATTAAAAGCAGTACCACTTTAAATATACATTCAAGAGTAGTCTTAAAAAGTATTTATTGGATGAGTAGACATTCGTATTGTCCGTTGAAAGTGTCCAACCTGAATTTATGTTTAATTTTAAGTACTTGTTTTTAAAGTCATGTAATACCGATTGTTATATATGTTCTCTGACTGTTTTATTCATTTAAGTGAAATTTTATAGTGTGACAATTTGACTATGTATTACTGGTAATTACTGTACTTGTTTGCTATATACAATTCTTTTGTTTTTATATATCTTCTTTCTGTGTCTATTTATTATTTATGTGTATATTATTAGTCTTTGGCTAAATAAAGGATTTATATATATTTTACTTCCACATCCACGTAGTGGATTGGAAGTATAGTAATCGCAAAAAAAATTTCAAAAATTTTTATTCGTGAAATAGGTTTAGAATGTCATGAAACGTCGAGATTTTAAATTTGAGCGAAAAAAAAATTTCTGTCTGTCGGTCTGTCGGTCGGTCTGTCTGTCTGTCTGTCTGTCTGTCTGTCTGTCTGTAACTTTTTTTGTCCGCACGTTTTCTCCGGAACGGTTTAAGATATTGACTTGAAATTTTGTACACGTATATATTATAACTAGATCTGGAACTGGATTGTTTTTTGAGGATGTCCGGTGAAGGGTTGTGGGTTAAATAGGGGTAAATAGGGGAAAATAAGTAAAGCAAGCTTGAAAGAGTACAGAAACTTGAAATTCGGTGTATGTGCTAGAATTTAAGGCCTCATATTTTTTTATAATATTTTTCAACCCCCCACCACCCCTACCCCATTAATGAGGTTGATAAATTAAAGTTGAGATATTCATTTGAAATTTCGTACACGTATGTATTATAACGACGTCTGGAATTAGATTATATTTTGAGATGATTCCGTTGAAGGGTTGGGGGTTAATTTGGGGTAAATATGGGAATATAAGTAAAACAAGTTTGTAAGAGTACAGAAACTTGAAATTCGGTGTATGTACTAAAAGCCAAAGCGTCAGATTTTTTTATAATATTTTTCAACCCCCACCACCCCTACTCCAATATGAAAGGGGTTGATAAAATAAAATTGAGATATTCATTTGAAATTTGGTACACGTATGTGTTATAACGACATCTGGAACTAGATTATAATTTGAGATGATTCCGTTGAAGGGTTGGGGGTTAAATAGGGGTAAATATAGGGGAAAATAAGTAAAGCAAGCTGGTAATACTACAGAATCTTGAAATTCGGTGTATGTACTAGAAACCAAAGCGTCAGATTTTTTTATAATATTTTTCAACCCCCACCACCCCTACTCCAATATGAAAAGGGTTGATAAAATAAAATTGAGATATTCATTTGAAATTTGGTACACGTATGAATTATAACGACATCTGGAACTAGATTATACTTTGAGATGATTCCGTTGAAGGGTTGGGGGTTAAATAGGGGTAAATAGGGGAAAATTGGTAAAGCAAGCTGGTAATACTACAGAAACTTGAAATTCGGTGTATGTACTAGAAGCCAAAGCGTCAGATTTTTTAATAATATTTTTCAACCCCCACCACCCCCACTCCCTTATTAAAAGGGTTGATAAAATAAAATTGAGATATTCATTTGAAATTTGGTACACGTATGTATTATAACGACATCTGTAACTAGATTATACTTTGAGATGATTCCGTTGAAGGGTTGGGGGTTAAATAGGGGTAAATAGGGGAAAATGAGTAAAGCATGTTAGCAGAAGTACAGAAATTTGGGATTTGGTGTATATACTAGAAGCGAAGGTCTCAGGTTTTTTTATTAGTATTTTCCATCTCCCCACCACCTTATTAAAAGAGTTGATAAAATTAAATTTAAATTTGCACTTGATATTTGGTACATTTATGTATTATAACTATATCTAAAACTGGATTATATGATTGCGTTGAAGAAATGGGGGTAAGTAGAGGTAAATAGGGAAAAATAAGTAAAGCAAGCTGGTAAGAGTACCTACTGCAACTTGAAATTCAGTGTGTGTCCTAGAATCTAAGGCATCAGATTTTTTAATAATATTTTTCAACCCTTCCACTACCCTTACTACATTATTAGAGGGGTTGATAAAATAAAATTGAGATATTCACTTGTAATTTGGTAGACGTATGTATTATAACGACATCTGGAACTAGATTATATTTTGGGATGATTCCGTAGAAGGGTTGGGGTTAATAGGAGGACTAGGGGAAAATAAGTAAATCAAGCTAGTAAGAGTACAGAAATTTGGGATTCGGTGTATATACTAGAAACCAAGGCCTCAGATTTCTTTCTAACATTTTTCAAACTCCACCACCTCCGCTTCATTATTAATGGGATTGATAACATCAAATTAAGATATTCACTTGAAAGTTAGTAAACGTATGTATTGTAGTGACATCTGATTGAGATGACTGCATTTTTAACGTACATAATAGAAACCAACTCCTCAAACTTTTCTATGACATCTGCCCCAAATATTAAAATTCTATGACCAATAATTTCCACATACTAGAGTGCAAATACAGTCAAGTTGTTTCATTTAAAGTGATTTGGATGAAGAATCTGGATGTGGAAGTAGTGATTCCTTAGGCAGTGGTTTTTTCAAATGTTAATGATTAAGTAATTCCATGATTCTGGACAGAGTAACACATTATATAATATTACTTATTTTGGTTTGTATATATATATATATTTTGTTACATTTTATTGCGTTACCTAATTTAAGTTACTTGTATCAAAGGCAAAGACTACACAAACGTGTGAATCTAAAATACATGATTTTTCAATAAAGTATTTAATGGAAGTTGTTACTGTATATTTCTTTATTCCTCCAATAATAAATATCTTCTACTTTGTCACTGATCTTAGTGATCTTGCAATAAGTACTAATATTAGTCTACCTATATTAAATTCACTAGTATTTGCAACTTGACCAAAAAGGTATTTTTCAGGTTTCACTTTTAGTTTTTATTCATATTCAAATTATATCTATAGATCTCTGAGGTAGAAAATATGACTTCCTTTTTTGGTGGACTCTATTAAATTCTCAATATGATCGTACATTATCAAGAACGTTTACTAGAAAAAAATTGAAAATTAAATAATTGTTTTGAGCATGACAACTTTTATGTTCTTTAATAAAAGTTACGACAAAGGTTAACTGTATAAGAAATGTCAATCTATACTAGCATATTTTTGGTGATTTCTGAAAAAAAAGCCAAATTAAAAATACTTGCAATAAAAATAGAGCTGGCCCTGGCTTTCGACACAATGCGATTGCGCTCCTCCCCGGGGTCGCCATACTTGCGCGAGATTCAATTTGAAGTACAAATAGGTATGGACATTGGCATTCCATTTGTATGTAGAGTTCAGTGCTCTAAACCTGCGCCAATCTATAGCTTAACTCTTATCCATTATAGGAAGTCCAGTACAATTTTACCTAATGGCGGGATTTCATTAATTAGAGCTAAAATGTTTGATGTGTTTGTTGGGAGCATTAAAGATATTCGCAAGGCAATATTCGTAAGAAACCGATTAATCTCAATGGTATGATTTCCACACCCAAAGAATATGTGATTCAAATCAGATATCGATATGTTGTCACATGTGCATAGGGGGGAATCTGCAAGATGCATTTTGTAAAGATGTTGTTTAAAATTACCATGGCTAAAAGCTAGCTAGGGCAACATAGGCCGCCCTAGATAGCGTAATTGTTTTGTACAAGGGTTGTTTCCTTACATTGGGATAAATCAAACCATATTTGTATTTTTTCGTTGCAAGAATATTAGTCCAGTGGGTTTGCCATTTTTCATACATCCGCTTCTTTAACACAGCTATCAAGTTCTCGTAGAATACTTTCTCCACTCTTGTGAACACGTCCATATTGGACGCTTCCTTGGCAAGTAGATCGGCTTTGTCATTCCCTTGTATACCACAGTGCGCTTTAACCCATATGAAAGTGACAGATTTATTTCTGGATGATAAAACCATATATTTCCTAATAATGTCACACATAATTTTGTTATTATAAAGTTTTGGGGAGAGATTTTCAAGGGCCTTCAATACTGACATAGAGTCCGTTAATATCAAAAATGTATCCAACTGCTAGTTATACTCTTCGCAAACAGAAAACCAAGAATAAATATATTGCATTTGATTTGCACATTTCTAAAACCGGTAATATTCCACGTAGAGAAAAAAAATTCATATCACTGTGTTGATGATCGAATTCTGAACAACCTTTAAATCGTCCGTCCGTCTGTCCGTTCATTCGTCACGTTTTTGTAAGCAAAATAATTTCGATTGTATTGAAATCCGGACAATAAATTAGTGTTGACTAGAGGAAGAGCCCTATTTGAACAAAATCGGTCAGTAAGTAAATGAAAGTTATTAATTATTTAAATGTTAAAAAAATAAATTTTTTTAAAGTTTTGTAATTAAACAAAGAATGTCTAAAACTAACGTAATTTACCATAAAATTCCGAAAAGTATCCCATAGAATGTGCAACTAAGTTCAATAAATCAGCGAAGAGTATAATGTTTACTCCAGTCTTTACTTAAATATACATTGAACAGGGTTGAAGAGTAATAATAATTATATTAATAATTTATTAATCCTGTCGATCACAAATACATGATATAGGATAAGTCAATATTACATAATAGAATATAAAATAAGTATAAAATATAACATAAATAGGATATAAAAAACGTTGACATCTTTGTGAACCCATAAATTAGTGAAAATAAAGGCTATATTGGATTTTTTACATTTTTTGTACATATAATATCAAGACATATTTTACTAAATGTTTAATTAATATAAGCTCAGTTACAGCTAGGCAGTGACGTAGGTTAGGTAGTATTATTACACTAGGTTAAAAGTTATCAAAATACTCATTGATTTATGCCAATATATCAATCATATATTAATGGTTTTATAAACCTATTGTAAAATCTACGTTTTTTGACGATTTACAATATTTCCCTTCAACTTTTTATTTATTTATATCTTACTTTTGTTAGGCTCAAAAGTTCGTAACGAGTTTAAGTGTTTATCACATTAATAACAACAATCAGAGGTTTGTATTATGAAATGCAGAAGTAATAGTAAATCTAATAAAAAGATGGGAGTGAGATCATTTCAGTTTCCATTTAATTTAAACTGCGAGCAAATATGCAACATAATACGCTCCGAATACTTTATATAGCTATATACCTAGTTTGGTATCTGTTCTGATTCTTACAATTATAATTACAGAGGTTCAAAATATTGATAATGTACACAAATAAAATACCAGTGAAGGTAAGTGAGCTAAAACACAACAGAATTTAAAAAATAACACACTTTTAACAGCATCGTCTACCATCATTGAATGTTTCAAATTATACATATTATACATAATTATAAGGGTAAGTATGAATAATAATAGTCTTGTAGTTTAGATATAAATTTTATTTACAAGAAGGGTTCATTAATTTAATGCTATATTATATTTTTGAAAAATCATCCAACGATATAGTTTCAATCTCTCACTTTTAAATCATATAGGTTGGCTCCATTAATACATTTCAGCTTAAAAATGTAATGAGGGGACTCCTAAAATGTAGAATATAAATTAAATTATAATAAATTCACTGAAATTCACTTACCATATTGAAAATTAATAACTTTTGACAGGTACGCAAGGTAACACGCCGGTTGAAAAACACAAATAAAACACTAAATTAAAGTCAGATCAATAAATCGCGAAATGTATAATAGACGAAAAACACCCAAAATTGATGTGACGCGAAAAAAACGTTTAAAAAAGCACTACAAATTCTTTAAAAACTCGAATTAATCAGAAAGCACACAAATGCAAAACTAGGTTATTACCACCCAGGCAACTTTGGCGGCCATGTTGTGACGTCAGCTGCTACTGCTCTATTTAAAGTATTTAACTTGCATGTTTTTGTATTTACTTGGTAAATGATTGTAAGCTTTTATAGCCAGATATTTGGGACTTTGTTCATATTTTGTCAGTCTATGTGGGTATTGGTATTTCTAGTGTTGTGCTACTTCTTGTATTATGGGAATGATATTTATTAAGATTGTTCATATTTAGTTCCGTTTTAGCATACATAATAAATTTAATAACAAAGTGCAGGGTAATGTTAATATTCCCAATTGTTTAAACAACATTTTACAGCTATCACCCTTATTTAATCCAGTAATAAATCTTACGGCTCTTTTTTGCGGTTTAAAAACTCTAATACTGTCACTTGCGGCTCCCCAGGCAATTATTGCATAAGAGATTAAAGAGTGAAATTGTGCGTGGTAGTACATACATAATTAAAACAGACCTGTCAACAACATCACGTAACTGATTAATGCAATAGCAAACTGGAGCAATACGTTTACAAATACTGTCAATACGTGTAGACCATGAACAGTTGGCCCATTGAACATTTTTTTATTACATATTCTGAAAGAGCTTAACGAATATAGTAACTATACCCAAAATTAAAATTATCTGACTGCTCTTTCATGTATAAAACAATTACTGTCGCCGCTTTCAAAAATGCTCGAAATATCAGATGGTCGAGTTGTGACGTCACTTCGTCCAACTGTAACGTGTTTTGCTTGGGTAGCTGGTTTGGAGAAGTTATTCCAGTGTTCAGTTTAGTAAATAAAATAGCCCAAATATAAATAAATGATTTATTTCTCATCAACAGGTAGATAGCGGCAGTGTGACATAATATCAGTTCGTTTCACAAGTTTCCCTATCGTTTACAAACTTTAATCATTACATAGAGGGTTACGGAGAGGACGAGAGTGTAACGATGACAACGTAGCGGCGATTCGTCGTGGCGTCGATATTGGCGATGACACCGAGAGCCGGCCTGATACAAATAACCACGAGAACCCCAGCCCAACACGCCGAAGAGTTCCTATCGGTTGGTTATATCCCTCCAGTTCGGTAACGTTGCTAGCATCCGTGGAGTACTCTCAGCCTCATAACGCCGTCGGATAAATAACTTGTCAACACAAGAGATCCCAGCGCAGCACGCTGCAGAATCTAGCAGTCGATTTATATTATGTCTGTCGTAGTAATGTTATTAGCCCAGCTCAGTACGCTGAAGACCAATGCTCTCATTATTAAGATTTTATACTAACATGAATAAAAAATGCAAGTACTGTGTGGCATTCGTAGATGCATGAGTACAATCGTAACAATGCCAAATAAAATATTGTTGCGTGTTTCAACCCCTAGAAAACACCCTGTATAAATCCGTGGGTTGCAAATAATTTTAACAAGGGATAAACACTAACACTTTATTTAATAATTTACTGATAACTACTTTTTATTAACTAAAATATACTTCTACTTTGTGTACTACTAGATATTTAACCTCACTTTTCGTTACCAAACTTCACTTTTATAAAAGTTCTTTCTCCGCCGCCGATTTCGCTTTATATATCCTAAAATTGCCTCTAGATTCATCTAGAGATTTCCAATTCCAGAACAATATAACTCTAGAGCCATCTACAGGCTTTGAATGCACGATCTTCATCTTGGATTTTTTGCTTCGTTGAATCCGATAGTCGACGTCATTAATTCGAGTAATAACAGTGTACGGTCCATCCCAAGGTGGTTGGAATTTCGCGACTTTCCCTTCCTTCGCTGTGGATTGTACAGCCAAACCAGCTCTCCCACCTTGAACTTTGAACTACCTTTCCGGTCATATCGAGCCTTCATTCGGTCACTGGCTGGTGATGGCTTCGCTATATCTTTAGCCAACATCTTGAAAGGAGCTCCGATGCTGAACTGCTTTATTTCACCCTTACTTCCAGTCTGTGGTCCCTTACTGGCTGCACAAATTTTCCATTTGCGACAACAATCCTCCACATCCTGACGACTTTTATCCTAAAAAATCGTTCAGGTATTTTCTTCAGGGGCTTGTTAACACCGAAGCGTCCATCGGACGTTCCATTGTGCACTTCCTGGAGCACCTTCGCTACTTGACACCTGAGAATCACTAGACGTATAACCACCTGCTTTCCATCCGGGCTTTTCCATGCTCTCCGCAACAACCCGTTCATGACTTTCAGTGAGTCCCACTGCGCCCACAGTGCCTTCAGTCCCACTCTTTTCTCTGAAACATCCTTCCATTTTGGACGAGTTTCCCTTTCTTTCGGTCTCAATATAGGCCCAATTTCCGCATCGTTCAGTTGCTCTTGTCTTAGCGCTTCATCTGTCCTGTCATCCGGCACCTTCACCTTGACAGTGTTGACTGCTCCCGTGACCAGCAGTTTCTCCTGGTGGTAGTACTTGCAATCTTCCTTGTACCTTTTTCCAGATAAAATCTCTGTATTTTTCTGAGGTTCGTTTTATTCTCACATTCTTGTAGTGGTGGATTTCTCGGAACGCTTCGAAGCTGGGAAATCTTTACTTCTCTAGGGGCACCACGTTCCTTATCTGAAACAGCCTCTCTGGTACCGGATTCCTCAAGTTTTCCCCTCGGCTTCACAGCGTCGGCCTCTACTCTCTCCAAGCTCCCCCGTGGACATTCTAGCTGGATATGTCCTAGTTCTACGCACCTATAACATTTCATCCGCCGTCCACTTGGCCTTCCACTGCTTTGTTTATTCTGTGTCTCTTCCATGTTTCCAGCATTCACTTTCCTCGAGTACCGCTGTCGACAGTCTCGTTTCATATGTCATATGTCCTATCTTGCCGCAGATGTAGCATTTAATACCCGCACTTCGCTTTTCTCTGTTTTGTTGGTTTTCCCGTCTTCTTGGAGGATTCGATTTAGCCAGTAATTGACTGGTCATTTTACTCGTTTTGAGAATCTCGTTCAAGATAATGTTCTGGTCTCTCTCTTCTGGCTGCGATCCTTCGAGCGTCACAGTCCGCACTCTTGACTTTGGAGTATCCCTATAGATGGCTTCTACTTCTAGTGCACGCATCAAGGTTTCACTACTACTGTTATATCGGGATAGCCTGAGGACTCGCCTAATCTCCTCGTCAATTATCCCATCTAGGAAGGCCCCCACTCTCAATTGCTCTTTAAATTCTCTTGGCGCATTAGGATATGCTAAGTGTGCCAGTCTTTCCACCGCAGCTTCAAATCCTTGCAGACTCTTTCCAGCTTTCTGAACGCGCAATTTCAGCTGGGCCTGATATACTTGAGCAACGTGTTGATCGCCATATCGTAGATCTAAGACAGCCTCTAAAACTCTAAAGAGCAACTCCAATGCTTGGCCTCTTAAAGCCAGGACTAATGCCATAGCCTTCTCTTTGTCATTCCAGTGGTTTGCACTCGCTGCTGCGTCAAACTGTCTCTTGTACGTCATTCAGGAACTTTGACCATCAAAGGAGGGAGGTTTTAATCTCTGACCTGATGATACCACTTGCTGGCTTCCTCTATCCCTCAACTGTCGTTTAAGCTGGTCTATTTCTTCCTCGAACTTGTTTAATTTTTCTTTAACTTCACCTGTCTCTTCCTCGACCTTATCCATTTTTACTTCGACCTCATTTACTTTCGTCTTCACTTTGCCCATATCTTCCTTAATCTCATTTTTGATATCTTCAACTACTGTAAACAAGGCACTATGTTGCGTCTTTATAGCTTTATTTAAGTCGTCATTTTCCTTTTGACGGCGCCCGCGCTTTTCCTCTTGACGTTTCTCGTCTTCTTGATGTCTTCGTTCTTTTTCTTGTCGTCTTCTTTTCCGTTCCTCTTTCTCTTCCAGGCGTTTTCTTTCCTGTTCTTCTTTCTCTTCCTGGCGCCTTCTTTCCTGTTCTTCTTTCTCTTCCTGGCGTTTATTTTCTTGGTCCATCATCATTTTTTGCATTTATTTTGTACAAATAAGTCCTGTATTTGTTTTCGGAAGCCATGCTTCTGGTCGTTACAGGCATATGAAGGTAATGGAACTGTTCATAAAAATTTCGAAACAGCACGAAAACGTCTTATCGAGTGTCTTTGTCACTTTACCACTAATGTCTAAATAGAAAAATTCTAGAAATATCACGAAAATACAGTTAACTCGAAAAAGTGTTGTTCAGAGTCCTTAATCACTTTTCAGTTTTAAAGATTTAATTACTAATTAATGTCCTAATAAAATGTTCTACAATGTCTTAAAAATGCACTTAATACTATTATTCTGTTCGAAAATAACCCTCGAACAATGTCCAGTAAATCAGTCTACTGTGTTAGCACTACTTCCCGAGAATACACTGTCCAAACCTTCCCCAACAATTCCGAAAATCTTCTTGTTAAAATTCCGCTTTTGGCGCCAATTTGTTACGTGTTTCTGCCCCTAGGAAACACCTTGTATGAATCCGTAGGTTTCAAATAATTTTAACAAGGGATAAACACTAACACTTTATTTAATAATTTACTGATAACTACACAATACTTTTCATTAACCAAAATCTACTTCTACTTTGTTTACTACTTGATACTTTAGAGGTGTTTCAAAATCTCATGAGCTGTGACCTTCATATGCGCAGGGACAAAATCCCTCTCGTGGACTCAGTTACACTTCTTAAAAATATTAGATTTATTGTTTACAATTTATCCCGAGCTCTTGTTTATGTATACAGCAAGGTAGCTATCAGTATTTTCAAAATACGGTGTAGCATTTGAAAAATCTACATTAATAATTTCAGTTTCAATACAGTAAATTAACCCATTAGTTCATTTGTTTGTTAGGCAACCACTCGTACTTCAAGGGGCATAGTGGGTTGCATATCTGAAATTCTTAACAGGGAAAGAAAGCGTGCTTTCTTTTGTGTATAATATTTTAAGTTAGAGGTGTTACTCACGTATTCTGTTGTTGGGATATTACACAATGGTGTAATTCAGCCTTTAAATTACAAGCCCTTTTTGTTGGCGCATTTTGATTGGCTAGAGAAAGTGTTCTCTAGAGGTTCAAGTTGGCAACGCGGAGAACGGTCAAAGAGATTTCCGTCGAGGATTGGTCGAGGAGACAGCGACGAGTCGACAGCGACGAGGTAGCTAAATGGCGGCGGTCCCGGTTTTGTAGTGAAGAATTTGGGTTTTACATCGCTGACACTGAAAAGGGATTTGATTTGATGTACCCAGTGTTTCTTTACCGTCCTGCCAGAAGCATTTTGTAAGTTCCAGGAAGGAATTCTGTTGCTTGTCGTAATCCGATCGCCACGTGTTTCGTGAAGGTTATATCATACTCTCTATAAGAGGTAGGCTTTTTATTTTACTTAGTTTGGTGTTTTATTTAGTTCTTATTTATTGTAATTATTACAGAGTGTTTGGTATAAGCATATGTTTGGTACAAGTATATGTTTTGGAGAGGCTTGTACTTGGCATAAGCACGTGTTTGGTTATGTAAGGGGGCCCAGCATTTAGAGGAGTAATAGGAGGAAGTCTATTACTCAGATGTTTGATTTTATGTGGGTTCTGCTAACGTTTTGAGAAGTTTTGGTTGGAGAGTTGTCCGCAGCAGTCTCCAAGAGATTTTGGTAGAGTTTTGGGAGTGACACGGAGTCGTAGTCGTAAGCAACGTCGAGAACATCTTAAGAAGTGGTAACAGATCACGCTGCAGTGTCAGAGAAAACGCCAAGGCTCCAACCAGGTTTTACTGTTTCATTTTAGTTACATAATTTTAGAGAAATTTTTATAGTTTTATTCAGTGGTTTTTTTGTCAAAATATTAAAGTAAATTACACAACGATTATGCAACTACACACCTAGTATGTGAAGTATCTTAAGATCTTTTTTTGTAAGTAGAGCATGGTACCAAGCGACACTAGTTTACTTTATACTATGTCACATATGAAGTATTTTTAATAGAACATGTTCTCTTAGATCCGTCTGTAACATTCTAGTGCACACAGCGAGCATTGCAAAAATTAGCTCACACGATCTTGTTTGTTACGTAATATTTTATTGAGAGCTGTAATTTTAACCCGTTGTAAACCTTTTAACTCGCTGTTGTGAATTTGAAACTCATTGTTGTTTTCATTTAAGCGTAGTTGTATTTCTATAAAAAGAGACAAACCACTGAAATAATTTGAGAAAGTGTCCTTGCATATGTTGCATTTCTCTTGCACATGTAGATTAAGTTTGGGGAACAATTGGGGAACTATTTTGTTTTTTTATTGTGGTACATCTCATGTCTGTGTTTTAATAAATGTCTAATGTCTACATGTTCTTATTATTTGCACTGATACTCCTGATATTTGCTTAAATTTTGAGATTTGAGAGTAAAGTAGAGTTTAGATATCACAGATATATTTTGAGTATTCCATCGCATGGTTGCTAATAACTTAATTTTGTTCCGAGCTGGCAAAATTATTTAAATCTTATTACGTAACATACAGCCGGTGGCGCCCTCTTGAGTGTCCACACACAATCCTAACCCACGGCCTATGCTCTCCAACAAAAATCGGCTGCCGTCCGCACCGGAATAACATGTTTTAATATTTAGGTATCAAAATATGTTACACCAAAAGTGGCGCTACAACGTGGAGGCCCGATTGTTACACCAAAAGTGACGCAACAACGTGGAGGCGCGATTGTTACACCTAGAGTAACAGAGTTTCAGATTTTAATAAGAGCCTAGTGTGGACACAAATTTGTTGGTTTTTGTTTAAGTAATTTAGTAGTAATTAATTTAATTTTAATCAAATATCAGGAACGTGTGTAGACATTAACATTTCTATTTTATTTCATGCAGGAATACGATTCCTATTGATAAAGTTTTTGTGAGATGTACAATAAAACACTGGCATTTCTTTAGACTCCAGCGATTGATTTGCGACGTTGCCACTTTTAAAAAATAGACTACATTTTCCGGAGAAGTACATGTTGCGAAATTAAAACTGCTTATGATTAGAAAACATTTCAGATTTTAAGGGGAATTATTAAATCGATATACAGGGTGGAAAAGAATATTTCCAAAATTTGTGATTGAATTTATTGATGATAATTCTCACTGCAGTTTTAAGTTTGGTGTTTGCTGCACTTAATAGCAATTGTATATTTTACTATACAGGGTGAAGTAAGTAAGTGTTGGGACTTAGAATTTTTGAAACATTTTGCTATTTTAAGCAGCGGACTTGTGTGTTTGTTTACTACCTGCATTTGTGATTGTTATTGCTCTTTACATTAGCGTTTAATTTAGTTAGAAATTTGCACTTTTAAAATTTTTTTTGATCATGGAAGATACTTTTAAATCTAATCATTTGTTGCTTGAGGAGTTGGAATATGAATTGAACATCAGAAATGTTTATTCCAACAGAAATCAACAGGATAAGAGGAACATTTTAAATAGATTGTTGGAAAAAGAACGTGATAGGCCGGGTCGTCTTATCAATTTAGATACATATAAACTTGATTTTAATGCTGAGCAGCTAGCTGTAAATGCTACATTAGATTCGATCAAAAGTTTAATTGCTGATTTCGAAGGCACTTCCTCTGATTCTTTGTTTAAGAGAATAAAGTCTCGTATTGCTCATGTTACCGGTCGTGTTCAACGCATTATTGTAGAAGGTGATGACGCGGAAACCGCAAATACTTTTAGAAATGAATCCTATGCAACGTGTATAGAATTAGAGGCCGATTTACATGAACGAGTAACAGCTATGGTTCCGAATGATGACTTGAATCAAACTGTGCACAGTCAGGTTGTTCACGTGCCCACTCCTGTAGTGACGTGCGCGAGCAAAACTATTCCAATTTCTCAGTGGGGAGTAAAATTTAATGGGGATCCTAAGAGTGTTTATTCTTTCATTGAGCGTGTTAATGAGTTGGCACAGGCGCGTAAAGTTGATGAGCAAGAATTATTTAATGCCGCTGTAGAACTTTTTGTGGGAGATGCTTTTGTTTGGTATCGCAGCATTAAGACTAGTGTAGATAGTTGGGCCTCTTTAGTATGTTTAATAAAGAAAGACTTTTTACCACCCAACGCGGAAGATGAAATTTGGGAACAAATTAAAAATCGTAAGCAAAAGAAGCATGAAAAGGTAACCATATTCTTTGCGCAAATGGAAAATTTGTATAGTCGACTTAGTCATGCTCCTAGCGAAGTCACGAAAGTTAAGCACATTCGGAATAATTTATTGCCGGAATATTTAGGTCAATTAGCTTTATGTGAGGCAGATACAGTTGCTAAATTGTTTAGTTTATGTAAAAAATTAGAGGATGCTGCTTACGTAATATCTAGACGTAGTTATGTACCGCAAGTTTCTAACTTATCAGTTGAAGAGTCACATTCAACTAGTCAATGTTGCTGTTCGTGTCATAGTAAAGAAAATGTAGAGAGTAATAATCACCTTGGTCATGTAGGGAGTACAACTCCTAATGTTGATCTGGTAAGTACTAAGGTAGATCAGGTAGTCGCAAGTACTTCAGGAAATGGTAATAGCGTCAGTAATCCCAGTACTTCAGCACAGGCTCGGAGTAGAAAAATTTGTTGGAATTGTGGTAAGCCCAACCACACTTTTTCGTCTTGCAAGGCTAAGAGGAAAATTTTTTGTTTTCGTTGTGGTATGCCTAATGTTAGGTTAGCTACTTGCAAGAATTGTTCAAAAAACCAGTAAAGGTGTGTTCTAGCCGCCACACTGTTCCCAGTAAGTTGGCCAAACGAAAATTTTCGTATTTTAGTAAGAGAGAGTGGCAGTCTTGGCTCTCACATGTTAGAAATTTTTATGAGTTTTCGGGTAAGACAGACTTGCATGGGCAAGCTGCGCCATTGTTTGTTAAGAAAGGTACTGACAACAGGCCTTACGTTTCTGTAAAATTGTATGGTAGGGACATAGTGGCTCTGCTTGATTCGGGAGCAAATGCTTCTATTATTGGTTCAGGTGGCCTTGAGTTATTGAGACAATTGAACTTAGAGATTAATCCGTCTCATACTCAAAGTGTGTTTGTTGCGAATGGGAGTCAGCAAACAGTAACAGGTTTAGTTGATTTGCCCATATGTATAGGAAATGTCTGTCAAATTGTGAAAGCTTTAGTAGTGCCTTCTTTGCCTCAGTCTTTTATTTTTGGTTGCGACTTTGCTAGACAGTTTCAAATCAAGATTGACTTTAAAGATTCTTGTGATGTAGTTCCTGATGCACTGTCTCGCATTCCTCCGGCCGAACCGGAAGTTCTTCTGTTAGAAATTTGGATGATTGGTATCGATCTATGCGTGAGAATATTTCTTCTTTTCCAAAACGTTATCCTCAATGGAAAGTAGTAAATGGTTTAGTCTATAAGCTCATTCCATCTCGTGTATCGGTGCAGACAAATCTTACGGAGTGGAAGTTACTTGTTCCGAAGGGACAAAGGCAGCAAATCATGAGTTCATGCCATGATCCTGTAGTTTGTGCACATTTTGGGTTCTTCAAGACATTGGCTCGTCTGCAAGAACATTATTACTGGCCAAAAATGCGCCAGGACGTCATGAAGTATGTTCGGAAGTGTCAAGTTTGTGCTTCTCAGAAGATAGCAAACACGGCTAGAATGGGACTCATGGGTGGCGAAAAATCTGCTAGTTATCCTTGGCAGATAGTGTCTGTTGATATTATGGGCCCATTCCCACGATCTTCGAAGGGAAACACTCATTTACTTGTGGTAGGTGACTGGTTCACGATATCAAAATATGTTACAACACTTATAAACCCAGTACAAACTTTGCCTTTTGCGCATTTCGCGGTTCATAAGATTCTGAAATACCTCTACCTCACGTTTAGCTACCAAACTTCACTTTTATAAAACTTCTCTCTCCGCCGATGATTTCGCCTTATATATCCTAAAATTGCCTCTAGTTCCATCTAGAGAGTTTCAATTCCAGAACGATATAACTCTAGAGCCGCCATCTACAGGCTCCCAGAAGACATGGCGTGTATTACTGGTTGCTTAACCATTGGTACTTAATTTCAGCTATAGTATCATAGGCGTAGCACTCGCCAGGCCTCAGGGGGTGTAATGCGTAACAATATTTATTAATTTACCTCGAGAACAAAGAGGTAAGAATGTGAATGTGCTACGCGACAATGAACTAAAATAAAGCCTAAAGTTCGTTAGTCAATGTGGAGGTAAAAACGCCTAATAACAAGAAATAAAATACAAACAGAAATAAAAATAGTTGGTAAAACCAACAGACCTAGCAAACGGTTTTTTCTAGTAAGCGCTATTCGTATAACATTATGTTCATCGGTCAATTTTTACTTCCACATCCACGTAGTGGAGATTTTAAATTAAAAAATTTTCTGTCTGTCTGTATGTTTGTCGGTCTGTCTGTCTGTCTGTCTGTCTGTCTGTCTGTCTGTCTGTCGGCCTGTCTGTAACGTTTTTTTGTCCACACGTTTTCTCCGGAACGGTTTAAGATATTGACTTGAAATTTTGTACACGTATATATTATAACGAGATCTGGAACTGGATTGTTTTTTGAAGATATCCGGTGAAGGGTTGGGGGTTAAATAGGGGTAAATAGGGAGAAATATGTAAAGCAAGCTGGTAAGAGTACATAAACTTGAAATTCAATGTATGTACTACAAGCCAAGGCCCCAAAGTTTTTTATAATATTTTCCAACCCCCCATCACCCCTACTCCATTATTAAAGGGGTTGATAAAATAAAATTGAGATATTCATTTTAAATTTGGTACACCTATGCATTATAACGCCATCTGGAACTGGTGTATATTTTGAGATGATTCCGTTGAAGGGTTAGGGGTTAAATAGGGGTAAATAGGGGAAAATAAGTATAACAAGCTGGTAAGAGTACAGAAACTTGAAGTTCGGTGTATGTACTAGAAACCAAGGTCTCAGATTATTAATAATATTTTTCAACCCCCACCACCCCTACGCCATTATTAAAGGGGTTGATAAAATAAAATTGAGATATTTACTTGAAATTTGGTATACGTGTGTAATATAACGACATCTGAAACTAGATTATATTTTGAGATGATTTCATTGAAGGGTTGGGGGTTAAATCGTGTTAAATAGGGTTAAATAGGGGAAAATAGGTAAAGCAAGCTGGTATGTATGAGTACAAAAACTTGAAATTCGGTGTATGTACTAGAAACCAAGGCCTCAGATTTCTTCATAATATTTTTCAACCCCCCACCACCCCTACTCCATTATTAAAGGGGTTGATAAAATAAAATTGAGATATTCACTTGAAATTTGGTACACGTATGTGTTATAACGACATCAGGAACTAGATCATATTTTGAGACGATACCGTTGAAGGGTTGGGGGTTAAATAGGGGTAAATAGGGCAAAATAAGCAAAGCAAGCTGGTTAGAGGACAGAAACTTGAAATTAGGTGTATGTACTAGAGGCCAAGGTCTCAGATTATTTATAATATTTTTCAATCCCCACCACCCCCTCCATTATTAAATGGGTTGATGAAATAAAATTGAGATATTCGCTTAAAATTTGGTACACGTGTGTAATATAACGACATCTGTAACTAGATTATATTTTGAGATGATTCCATTGAAGAGTTGGGGGTTAAATCGTGTTAAATAGGGGAAAATAGGTAAAGCAAGCTGGTATGAGTACAAAAACTTGAAATTCGGTGTATGTACTAGAAACCAAGGCCTCAGATTTTTTTATAATATTTTTCTATCCCCCCCATACCACCACTCCATTATTAAAGTGGTTGATGCAATAAAATTGAGATATTCACTTGAAATTTGGTACACGTATGTATTATAACGACATCTTGAACTGGATTATATTTTGAGACGATTCCGTTGAAGGGTTGTGGGTTAAATAGGGGTAGATAGGAGAATTTGGTGTATATGCTAGAAGCGAAGGCCTCATGTTTTTTTGTAATATTTTCCATCCTCCCATCCACCTTCTCCCTTATTGATAAAATTAAATTTAGATTTTCAAAAAATTGATTGAAGGAGCCATTACTCTGTGGTAGTTAATCATTTTGCACAAATAACTAAATAAAACACACTACAATGTTTTCTACCCAGTGTCGGACTGGGGCGCCGGGCAACCGGGCAAATGCCCGGTAGGCCCCTCCAAAGACCCAAAATGTGGCCCCTCTTTAAATCCAAAATGTGACTCCCTTGCCCCATGTGACATTTGGACATTTGCAAATCCCAATATCAAAGCGTCCAGTAATTCACTTTTATTTCGAAACTTGAAAAACGTGACAACAGTGGAAAATAGACCGTTTTCGTATTATAGTAATTTCGACCTGCTTGAACAAACGAAGTGGAGGAGGTGACGCGGCTTTTGATTGATATTTTTTGTCTTTACCCCGAGCCCCGGCTTGCGAAATAAACATAAAATACCTGTGCTCGTGCTCTAATGCTTAATAAGCCAGGCAAATGAAGGGAAAACAGGCACAATTTTTAGGTAAATTAGTAGAGCTGCAAGTTTTGCAGAATGGCTTTGGGAGGGGCAATGGGAGAGGGTTCTCATTTCGTGAGCCAAAAAAATTCATTTGCATCATCGTTTTTATCGACAATTAGAGTAGAGAATCAGTTTTCTTAAAATACTGGAAAATCTATCGATGGTAGAGAAAAGTGAAGAATGGATGACTTGTGCGCAATTAAAATCCCTACATTACGAGACGAGACTTTTCAAATTAAAATCGCGGAAAAAAAGTGATTGCAAAAAACCTGCAATATAGTCAGTTTTTAATTATTATCATAACTTTTTCATTTGTTGTTAAAATTTAATAAAATTTTTAAAAACGTGTGTTCTATAGTACTTTATAAGTGTGCAAAAGATGGGTGCTGTCGGTGTAATAGTTTTTGCTTAATCCTAATTTGTTTATTATCCCACCGAGGGAAAAATGGACAACTTTGGCCTCCCTGGGATTTCGCAATTTTCATCTAAAATTGATTCACAAAATATGTTTGTAATATTCAGGATCTAATTAATCTTTTTGCAGAAAAGAGCAACCAATTTTTGCAAAGCATGGCTGTGAATTATTACCTTAAAAAAAGGCTTGATTTTCGATAATAAATAAAAGTTATTTATACCTTTTGTTTATTAGCAGCTTAAAAAATAAAAACGTTACAATAGGGGAAAATAAGTAGTGTAAACTAGAGACTTCATTTTTAACGTATATAGTAGACACCAACATCTTATGAAAAATGTCATAAAAAGTTTTGAGGCCTTGGCTGACAAGTCACTATCTTAAACAGTTCCAGAGAAAACGTGCGGACACAGACAGACCGACAGACAGAAAATTTTTTTTCTCTCAAATTTAAAATCTCGACGTTTCGTGACATTCTAAACCTATTTTAAGAAAAAAAATGACATTTTTTTTACGATTACTATACTACGTGGATGTGGAAGTAAAATTAATAAAAGTTCGAATCAATCTATAAATAGTATCATCTTTTGGAGTAGAATCTTCTCTTTCTAATGAACTGGAATTAAAATAGTTTCCCTACAGAATTAACCAGTTAAAAATTACGTTTGTCCGCGAATCTGAAAGTTAGCGTGCAGTTCTAATGGACTATGATATTACACCAACGAGGTGACGTCACTTTGTCGGGCGTCGCGTTGCGCGTCGGCTGACTGAGCGCCTTTCTTATTGAAGTGGGAATATCTCTGTTGTTATTGATTTTTTTTCTGTCGCTATTGGCATGTTTTACCCTATTATGAGAAATAAATAATGGGAAACTGCTGTAGGTATTGCTAAATGACCTATGTAAACATTTTTTTTTTTGCTGAAATAAGTTTGGAATGTCATGAAACATCAAGATTTTAAATTCGTGCGAAAAAATATTTCTGTCTGTCGGTCGGTCGATCTGTTCGTCGGTCTGTAAGTCTTTTGTGCTCTGTTTACTCCGGAACGATTTAAGTAATTGACTTGAAATTCGGGTACACGTAGAGCTTATTCGGTTGAAGGGTTGGGGGTAAATAGGGGTAAATAAGTAAATTAAGCTAGTAAGAGTCCGGAAACTTGGGATTTGGTGTATATACCAAAAGTCAAGGTCTCAATTTATTTTATGACATGTGCCACCACCACCACCACTCCATTTCCAAAATGAAACTAGGATATTAACTTGAAACTTGGTATACGTATGTATTATAACGAGATCTGGAACTAGATTATATTTTAAGCTTATTCTGTTGAAGGGTTGAGGGTGAAAACGGTAAATAAAACCGGACCTTTGTAAATTCTCCAGTCCTTCCAGCTGACTCATCCGTTTCTGGACGGACAGACACATGGACAAAAGGACAGATAGTCAGATGATCATTTTGATATGCTGTTCGGAATTCGATGACTAAAACAATGATACGAGATATTTTTCTTTACGAACGATATTTATAAATGTGCCGATCAAAAATATACTCTTCATTTCGCATTTGCGAAGAGTGTAATGATATATACGAGGATGCAATGCAATATTTTTCAATTGATTCTATTGAGTTGTTATAAAAGGTTAGTCACTAGGTGTATTAAAATATAAGCTCTTTAATGAACCTGTTTTATAAGCCTTATTTATAATGATTTCCCCCGGGAAGGGGTGGTTGATTCATTCACTGTAAATTACCATTCATCACATCACACATTGCTCTTCCAGACCTTAACATATTACCCATTACGAAGATTATTACGTATTCCTTAATGACATAGATGGTGAAATTGATACGTCTCTAGGGTTTTTGTAATCTCTTTTATAACGTTTTTAGTTGTTCTAAAACCTAATTATAATTTGTTTTAACTTTTACTTATATACCTAATATGACAGTGTTTTAACTGTGTGTGTCTTACAAGTGGGTGGAGAAAAAAACAAAATTAAATACATGAAAATAATAATTTGAATTAGGTTATTTTTAAAATGAACAAACCAGAGTTAGGTATCTCTTAAATTAGTGCACGGTAGAAATTCAGTGTTTCATTTCATTAAGGCGGCGATTCACTAAAAAGAGACATCCGATAGGGAAACATTGACTATTTTTGGCCATACATTTTTTTTCTTAGTACGTATATTTAAAAAAACTACAAGACTACCTAAGTAGACTATTCCTATGAATTTTCACTTAATAATTTCCAAAATAGTTAGATTTAAAACTACGAAATAGGAAGATTAAGATAATTTTTAAATTAAAATCTAACTATTTTGCAAACCACTGAAATTATTGAGTGAAAATTCAAAGTAATAGTCTTGCTATGGTTCTACTTAGGTAGTCTTATAGTTTTTTTTAAATATACGTACTAAGAAAAAAAGTTGTGGCCAAAAATAATAAATATTTCCCTATCGGATGTCTCTTTCTACGGAATAGCCACCTTAAGGTACAGTATTGAGGTGACCATAATACAATTTTCCAATAACCAAAATAAATTTGATAGTGGTGATTGTGAGTAAATGTAAAGAAGATAAATTATGGAACAATGTCGTATTTTGTGTAAATAGTCACAGCAAATGTTCTTTAGTTCGGTATTAATATTAATTCCAAAAAATTTAAATAATATTGTATTGTATATAAAGCACTAAGTATTTTAAAAACACGACATCAAAAAAAATATTTTAAATAACTCTCAAAGCATCCCAAGGAAGAAATGAAAAAACATGTGTTACTATTCTAAAACAATGATCGTTTTAGATTCTAAGTAGCCACCTTTACATTAGAATTTCGAAAATATTAAAGAATTGGTATAGTTGTCCTCACATATTTACTGGACATAAAAAGGGCAATAAGAACCAGCCATTCAAATATCAAAGACAGCGCTATTACCTGCCCCCATGGTACTACAGAACTGTGTTTCAAAATTGTCCATATTAAAATAAAAATAATACATTATAGATTTAAAAAGACTATTTTAGGTAGAAACTTAATGACCCCACTAAACATGAAAACATTACCGAAATAAAACTGTAATGTATCATCGTTACTTTGTAACATTATTCAATAGATAATTTTAACGTTTATACAACAAGTATGTTAGATTATGTCCCAGTCAGCAATGTTACAAAGTTATATTATTAAAAACACAACATTAAAGCAATATCCTCTCAACATATCTACATCAATGTTTTAATGTTATATTTTAAATACTACATTATGACTACATTTTTTAAATGTAACAAAATAAACGTTTTAATTTGATTACTACAATAATATTTCAGTGATATTAAAAGAAACATAATTTAATTATGAAAATTATATTTAAATAATGTTTTTTTGATGTACTGTTTGTTAACATTTATACAATTTTATATTTTATAAATATTTACAGGGTGATCTCTAAATGATAGCTACAAGATTCTTTAATGATGCTTCGCCTCTATGTTCTTACTTTTGGTTTGGAGATGACTGAATGACATTTACACAACTCAAAAATTGAATGGATAAAAAGTGGAAATGTAGACTCATATTTAAAAGTCTAATAGCTCAAAATGTAAGGAATATAATATGCTACTGTACAGTATAGTCACCATTATATTCCTTGCATTTTGTGCTGTTAGATTTTTAAATGTGATCTTACTTAATTATATTACGATATTTCGAATTTTAAAATCAACTAAAGTGCATGTATTAGAAACATCTTAGAGATCACTTGTGCGACTACTGAACAGAATTATATAGAGGTTTTTGTATTGAAAATAAAATAAAAATTTGAAAATGCACAATTATGTGTAATTGTGCGTTTATACATAGTGTATTACCTGTTCTGAACCGGCTTATAAATAAAACCAGCAGAAATTTATAAATGTTCTTTATTATTCAAACCCGGTTAAATTATTAGTATGGATGATATAATATTTACCACAAAATTTTTTCTGATGAACTTTATCATAATCAATTTGGTTTTTATTGTGTATTTTGAGATAATGTGCATTATTTAATATATAAAAAATAAACATTGATTTATAAATTGTGTGAAAATAGCATAAAATATTTTGTGTAGACATTCTTTGCTTTGAAAATCGTAGATACTCGAAATTTCGAAACATTCTTTGGTGGTATTCGGGAAGCAACTCTAAACCGCATCTGAAATTAAAACAGAGAAATTGTTAAAATTATTGATAGTAGATGGAACATTCTAAATTCGGTGTCATGGGAAGGAGGAAGTTTAGAAACGAACGCTCGTTGAGCGGGGGGGGTCCATAAATGTTACAAGGGAGAAGGGGGGAGGGGTTGCTTTTTCCAAACATGTTTTTGTTTGGATAGTCTCCTAAATGTCAAATTTATCACAACACAACCTATGAGTTTGACATACTTATTAACAAATTGAATATTTAAAATTAAACCATGCAATAATAATACTGAACTAATGGAGTAGGTAGGTATATTAAAAAAATGTGGAATACCATTGTTGCAATCAAAAAACTTTTATTTAATTTGTTTTAGTAAATATTAATAGTCAATTTGTCAGTTGATCCGAACTAATTACTATACGCAGGAGCAATGAAGCAAAAAAAAAACTACAGTGAAGCACATATTTTCACCTTTGTAGTCGTTGTAAATTTCAAATTATTAATAGAGAAAAAATTCTTGAATAAAAGTTGCAACCTTTATTTCCTACAATATTGGTAATGACTAATTTCAGGGTAGAACTAATGGGAAAGCAGAATATCAAGAAAACATTATTTTGACCGACAATTTTCCAATATAAAAACTTAAAATGATTGTTCCATGTATATATAGGTATATATAAAATCAAAATTTATTTTTAAACATTAAATACCCTAGTTTCACTTAACGATTCTCCATGTCATTATCTGTTTTTAGTTCTTTTACTAGCAGAAATTCATCGAATTTTGTCGTCTTTCAACAAGTCCTTTTTAGTAGTTTCATTTTCATTTTTACTGCTTCTAAGATCCGCTGCATCGTAGCTTTAATTGCCAAGATCAAGTAAGAGTTGGAATTTATATAAGAGTTGCTTGATCTAGATTAATTGCCATTCCTAAAATAGGGATTTAAAACATTAGTTCATTAATTTCAAATATACATAAAACACATTTTTACATTTTCAATAAGTGTGAACCGTTAGCTAGGTAAGTACCTACCAAAGTATTTTTCATCTCTTCGCAATTAATTTGTCAATGTGAGCTTGATTTTTAAAGAAACCGAACTTTCGAAAAAATGTTAAATATTACTGAAACTTAATCACAAAGTAGCCCTGTGCAGCACAGTACATCTTTAGGATGAAGGCAACAGTTTTGTAGCAGAATATATGAAATTATATTTTCTTAAATCTAATATTAATAAGTGTAATGAGCCTTTTTCACTTGGATTATCAGAAATTCCCACTTGCGAAAAGAAGTATCGCATTCGTTGTATAAATAAATAACTATCAAGTACGTGTACAATAAACACTTATCTACCAATACAAATTGTTATCTACTTACCCTTTGTTTTCGGACATATTGAACACTATATAACCAAAGATAATCTTTGACTAAACTATTATATAAAGTCGCCTTCGCGAACAGGACTTCAACAATTTCGATACTAAACACTATTAACTATTAAGTATTAGTATTATAATGCTATCTTTGCAAACAAATTCGAGGCAAAATGGCGTGTGACTGACGTTTCTCCTTTTCTTCTTGTTTAGCTGTCTCGGATGCGTCCGTTGCGTTCGGTCTGGAATGGCCAATAAATAGCATTTAGGCGTATCACGTGACTATAGATGAATGTTGGTTTAATAACATTTATCATTATAACCTATAAATGTAACTTTAATTTAACAACAATGTTAATAACAGGTGTTGTTAATATAATTTTATAAATATTACATAATAACATTATGGAGCTGTTATAGAATAATATGTATGTTACATTCCAGTAATATTATCAGAGTGTTTATGAACAATATGGCATGTATGTTATATTTTAAACACATAAATAATATTGATTTCTTGTAACATAGTTGTTTTAATAAATAATGTTTTTTGGATATATTAAAATAAAATTATAATTACATAAAAACAATATTACAAAAAAACATTGACAAAGTAACTTTAAAAACATGTTTTTTAATATTTTAGTTATGTTTCATGTTTAGTGGGACGTTTCTAGTAAATTTAAAAGTCTTACTCTGTTTTGCGTCAAGATAGGAATATCTTACGCATTGGTGAGCGTACTGCGATATTGATAGATCAATTCAAAGTACGGCTCTGCTTATGTGTTCCCTGGGTATGACGTTCTAGTTAGGGGTAATTTGCGTAACTATAATCTCAGGAGTCAGAAGTTTTAATTAAACGAGGCTTGTTTCCGTCTATTTCTTATCTTAATCATGCCAGAACATACTTTACATGAGTAATGATGTTTCATCTATTAATTAATACATTATATTTATTATTTCTATATAAATGAGTTATTTAAAATACCCTCAGTGGGAAAGATCATAAGTTTCGCGGACGATACTGCGGTGTTCTATAAAGCCGAAAGTTGGTCAGAATAAAAACGAGTGGTAGAGCATGACTTTTTAAACATAATACAGTTTTTTAATAATCAGCTATTAAATATTAATTTTCAAAAACACAATTTTTACCATTTAGCTGTTATAGTAATTAAATTAAATTATAATACACTACAATTTAAATTGAGCCAAAGCATAATAAAAATAGAAATAGCCGATAAAGTTAAGTACCTAGCCATATTTATTGACAAGCATCTAAGATGGAACTATCAGATTGAATTTATTGTTAAAAAACTTAGAAGTATGTTAGTTAGATTCAAATATTATCGAGATATATTTGAAATACAACACCTGAGATTATTATATTAGCGTTCACACAATCCAACATCAATTACGGAATTATAGCATGGGGTGGAGTAACGAATAATTACTTTAATAAATTGGAATGCTTGCAAAAGTGGATTATTAAAACCATATACAGGAAGTATTATCGTTACCCAAACAGATCAACTTTTTAGTGAAACGCTTTTGTTAGATGCATGGCAATTATTCCTTCAAAATTTGCTTATGCGACAATTTAAACATAAAGGGCTTTGGACACAGGCTCTGACACAGATTACATTTCCGCATGATACCAGATATAAAAGTAAATACGTTGTAGTTCCCAAAGCTGAAAAAACTATAGGTCAAATGTTACATCGACCTCAGTTCCATCATCTTCGCTGAAACTCCATCATTCTTTAAGAAAATAAACTCTATTGGATTGCTAAAAAAAGAAATAAAAAAATGTCTAGACGCCACACCAAGATTAAAAATACGTCAATTAATAGATAGAAAAAAAATACTTACTAAATATAAAATAAAATAGAAACACTATATTTTCTGACTTTTCATCACTCCTACAGTTTGTTCTTGTGCAACCATTTCCAAGATTAATTTCGTTAATATTTCTAAGTTAAGAACGTTCATACCTATAAACAATTAAATTGAATTATTTATTAATTATATTTATATCAAGTCCTCAAATAAGCCGTACGTATATATTAGACATACTATTTAGATTTATTATTTAAGCTCTACGTAGATTTTAGATACCTATATTATTTAGATTTATTATTTAAATATGTCAACACTACAATGTTAATTTTAGATCAAAATTCATCACGGGCTCATTTACAAGGTTACTTTCGTGAGCCCTCGCTTCGTTTATTTACCCCTAAAATTATTATTGAAACATATTTTGGATATATTAACTGTATTATCTATCATATGTATTATACTATTCACAGTCCTGTCCTCATTATTACACTTGTAGTAGTGCCAACTTCTACCAAAACCGTACAATGTTTAAAGAATTTTTCGACCTTTGGTAACACTCATCCCTGGGCCGGTCCTGTCGCCGTTGCCTGGAGCGCCACCTACTGTATTCCATCTACAAACTCACTTTGTTAACTTGTACCAACACGCGTATATCGAAGGAAAATAAAATGGGAAAAACAAGCAGAAAAATCGAAAAATCAAACCGGAAAGCAAAGGAAAAGGAAAAGATTCTAAGGAAAATTAAAAGGCTACGAAGGAAAATAGAATCCAGTTCATCAAGCAGTGAGTATATCTAATTGAATTCTAGGTGTTTTTTAGTTCCCCCCCAAAAAACAAATGGCGGACTCTAGCGTTCTGATGAGACCTTGAAAAGTGGTATGATCACATGAAATACCAAAACTTTTCACAAGGAAATATGGTATTAGTCAAGCACCAGCAGACTTTATCCATGATAAGTCGCAATTATTGCTTGCCACAAAGTGGTACGATCACATGAAGTACCTATACTTTGTTCTCTGGTGGGAAACTAGTAAAAGCACACTAGGCACTTTCCTCAAACAATAAGTTATGCAGTTATGGACTACAGGTAATTACTTATTCTAGGTTCCGACTCGGACTCTAGTTTGACTAACTCAGGAATGAGTGACAATTCATCAAATGAAGAGGGAGGACAGCTCGTTGAACAGAATATCGAGCAAGCTAATGATATCCCTGCAGAATTTATTAACTTCTTGGGTGGTGATCCACTGGGTAATGTGCCCCAAGGGCCTGAAATTCATCCACATATTTCAGCTCGTTGGGCAGAAATAATTCAAAAAGGTCTTGGTAAAGATGGTAGGAAATTAATAATGGAAAAACACCCTTTAGTAAAAAACTGTGAAGTTCTTGAAGCACCTATTTTAAACAAAGAAATCGAGATATGTATGTCTGATACTATCAAAAAGCAAGACAATTTCATAAGCAAACTACAGTCACAAGCAGGTTATGCCCTGTCAGCATTGGCACAGCCACTAAATGAAATGTTCACTAAACCAACGGAAGCAACTAATCAATACCTAGAGGGATTAGTCGATGCAGGTGCGTTATTATGTGATCTACACTATGCCATGACAACCCACAGAAGGTTCGTACTGTCACCACACATTAACCCGAATATTAAAAAAGTAATCGAAGAGACAACAGTTGATAAATTTCTCTTTGGGGAAAAACTGCCAGAAAAAATTAAAGAAAATAAAGAAGTGAAAAGAGTAGCCGCTGATCTAAAAATTGGCCAAACCAACCTGAAGCGTAGCCCATTAACACCGTATTTAAACTACAAGCGCCCGACTTTCAAGCAAAGGAAAAAAGAAGGAGGGAGGGGACAATGGAAAACAGAACGGAGACCCAAGGACCAACACAGGAAGGGGACAGAACTAAGAAAATCAAAACACCGATATTATTAGAGGTAACTAAAAAATATGCTGGTCGACTTAAGTTATTTTTAACCGATTGGAAAAAAGTAACCGATAATCCATTAATCTTAAGTTGGGTTAGAGGTATAAAAATAAACTTCACATCCCGACCAAGCCAAACGGTTTTGACCAGTGTAAATCTAGGCAAAAATGTATTACACTTTGAAAAAAGCATCAGCCACCTATTAAAGATCGGAGCCATAGAAAGTTGCAACCATGAAAAAGGCGAGTTTCTTTCAGCATATTTTCTCAGACAAAAGTCGAATGGGGATTATAGGTTTATCTTAAATTTAAAAAACCTAAACAGGTTCGTCAGTCCACCGCACTTTAAACTCGAGGATTACCGAACCGTCTTAAAACTAATCTCACAGGATTCCTTCCTTACGACGATTGATATGAAAGACGCATACTTTTTAATAAATACTCGCAATAAATTCAGAAAATATTTCAAGTTCCAATTTAAAGACAGTTTATACCAATTTACTTGTTTACCTTTTGGTTATAGTTTAGCTCCATTTATATTCACAAAACTAATGAAACCAGTTCTAAAGTCATTAAGAGCTCGAGGCATCATTTGTGTGGCATACTTAGATGATTTCCTAATAATTGCAAGGTCTGAAGCGGAGAGCGTGAAAAATACTGAAATAGTTCTCAGTCTTTTATCAACACTTGGGTTTATAATCAATAAGGAAAAAAGTGCTTTAGCACCAAAAAATACATGCCAATTTTTGGGATTTAAATTTAATTCAATAGATATGACAATCTCGGTGCCGACACAAAAATGTGCACGAATTCTATCATCATTAAACAATTTCTTGAAATGTTCTACTTGTAAAATTAGAGACATGGCTAAAATAATTGGCACATTAATTGCAATTTGCCCAGCAGTGCCTTATGGCTGGCTATACACAAAAATACTAGAAAGGGAAAAAATGTTGGCGCTTAAAAGGAAAGGAAGTTACGAGGGAATAATGTTTATCAAACAACAGGTTAAGGAAGAACTACTTTGGTGGATTGATCATATACCAAATACCAACAGTTCGATCAAAGCTTTAGATTACCAATTTACTATCTATACAGACGCTTCCCTAACGGCCTGGGGAGCTTCCTGCGGAGACAAGAATACACATGGCTTCTGGTCCCCGCAAGAAGCAAAACACCACATAAACTATTTAGAGATTCTAGCGGCTGAAAATGGGCTAAAAGCATTCACAAAAAACATATCAAATTGTGATATCCTACTTAGGATAGATAATGTTACCGCCATTTCTCATATAAACAAAATGGGGGGAGTAAAATTTGAAAAGTTAAATACAAGAGCAAGAAACATCTGGAAATATTGTGAACAAAAGGGAATAAGACTGCATGCTTCTTACATAAACTCTAAACTAAATACAGAGGCAGATACGGAATCAAGAAGTTCCTCTGTAGATACCGAATACGAAATCTCTACCTTTCACTTTAATACTATTTGTAAAAATTTTGGCACACCAGAGATAGATATATTTGCCACCCACTTAAATGCAAAATGCACGACATATATCTCGTGGAAACCAGACCCGTACTCGGTATGTACAGATTGCTTTACTATTTCCTGGGCTAACAGGTTTTTTTATGCTTTTCCCCCATTCTCTATGGTGGGTAAGGTTCTCAACAAGATTGTCACAGAAAAAGCAAAAGGAATTGTAGTAATACCCAAATGGGAAAGCCAACCTTGGTTCCCCCTATTTATAAAACTATTAGAACAAGAACCCCTTGTTTTCAACCCTAATGAAACACTCTTATTATCACCTTTCAGAACACCTCACCCAATGTGGAGGAACATTACACTGATGGCAGGTCTTTTATCCGGCAATCTTTTCTAAAACGGAACTTTCCAGACACTGGAATACATGCAATAATCGCCTCTATAACCACAGGGACACTTAAACAATACGAATCATCCTACAGAAGATGGTGGGAATTTTGTAAAAATAAACAAATTAGTCCATTTACTTACAGTTTGGAACACTTAATACAATTCTTAAACGCATTACACGTCCAGGGAAAATCCTACTCAACAATTAACAGCTGCAAATCTGCTCTGGCGTTGGTACTCCCGATAGCCAATGACGATGAAAAAGTAATAAAGAGATTCCTGAGAGGAATCTATAATATAAAACCTCAAAAGCCGAAGTATGACTCGACCTGGGACACTAGCCTTGTACTGACGTTTCTGGAAAAACTCCAACCTTTAGAAAACCTGTCTCTTGAAAATTTGAGCTTCAAGTTAGTAACATTGATGGCAATCATTTCAGCTCACAGGTTACAGACGTTCTCGAAAATTAAACTAAGTCACATAAAAAAGCTCGACGACAGGTTTGAAATCTATGTTCCAGATAGAATCAAGACCACAGGCAAAGGAAGATACCAACCTTTAATCATCATACCATTCTTTAATGAACGACCAAACTTGTGTCTTGCGAGATTACTTAACGTTTACATAGAAAAAACAAAGGAATTAAGAACCATGGATAACGATACATTAATTCTTACCTATAAGAAGCCCCACCATCCAGCCACAGTGCAAACAATAAGCAGATGGATCAAAACAGTACTCCATAGAAGTGGGATTGACACATCTATATACTCTAGCTATAGTACCAGGCATGCTGCAACATCAGCAGCACATAGGGCCGGAATTAACATTGAAGAAATCCGCAAAAGGGCTGGTTGGTCACATAAATCAAACACATTTAACAAGTTTTACAATAGGCCTGTTAATGTCAGCACAATCACATTTGCGCATGGAGTTTTAAAAGGGTCAGAGCTAACGTCTTTAACCCCGTCTGACTAATTATAGGAAAGTTTGTTATAGTTACTTGTCATAGCATTAAATACTAAGTCTTATACTTAAGTAAGGTATTCCTAGGATAAGTGTTCTCTGTTCACATGCCTTAAGCATTGCATAACCATGATTTTTTGTCATTTTTTACACCTATAGGACTTTAAGTGTGCCTTATTTTTCAAAATCATACCACTACTATTTAATAAAATGGTTAATTCTTCAAGATAGTTTTTATCAAAATAATAACCCTCAAGCTCTCTCTGGTTCGTTTCTGTTTTTTCTCTAAACATCTACAAGTGTAATAATGAGGACAGGACTGTGAATAGTATAATTAATAGATCAAATGACTTACCTGTAAGGAAATTTGATCGTAATTATACGAACAGTCCTGTCCGAAATTATTACATCCCACCCATATGCCCATTGCCCAAATACAAATTAAAACCCGCGCGGGTTACAGAAACGACCCAGAGATAGAATTCTTTGAACGAAAGTGAGTTTGTAGATGGAATACAGTGGCGCTCCAGGCAACGGCGACAGGACCGGCCCAGGGATGAGTGTTACCAAAGGTCGAAAAATTCTTTAAACATTGTACGGTTTTGGTAGAAGTTGGCACTACTACAAGTGTAATAATTTCGGACAGGACTGTTCGTATAATTACGATCAAATTTCCTTACAGGTAAGTCATTTGATCTATTAATTATTCGGGAAATAAATATTATTATTATTATTATTTAATGAATTATAAACAAATGAAACATGCCCCGGTCTCCCTTTATATTAGTTCGGTCGGCAGCTTTGCGCTCTTTATGTGCGGTAAATGTGTGTAGACAACTATACATTCATAGTACTTAATTGTAAAAAAAATTTCAATTTTTTTTTTCTTAAAATAGGTTTAGAATATTGTCTGTAATTGTTTATTTGTGGCATATTCAGATTTTCTTACTTTTTATTGCTTTCGGTGTGAGCTCAAAAAAGTTTTGAGAACGGAAGTAGATTCTCTTCCGAAACGTTAACTACATATAGCTTTGATTTTCAGTTTTTAGTTTATAACATTGTTCTAGTTTATATATTTTTAGGTGTGAGACTTTTTGAAACAGTCAAGTACTCAAGAACCAACCTCTGTCTGATCCGTTTGGCGTAGAGGTTTTTTCATTAAAATTTTTTAAATATTTTTCAGTGGCAAATAATAAAAAGTAAGAGAGCTTTAGAATGTTATGAAACGTCGAGATTTTATATTTGAGCGAAAAAAAATTCTGCCCGTCTGTCTGTCTGTCCGTCCGTCCGCCCGCCCGCCCGTCCGTCCGTCCGTCCGTCCGTCCGACTGTCTGTCTGTCTGTCTGTAACCTTCTTTTTTTTTTTTTTTGTTCGCACATTTTCTCTGGAACAGTGTAAGATATTGACTTGAAATCTTAGGCCTAGCGCGCACTACGATTTTTGACAGCGCAGAAATGTGATACATAGAAATGTATTGAACTACGCGCACATGTGAGAAAATAATCACGGCGATTTTAAAATTGTGATTTGCCACATTTTGCTTGAGACGCGATTATCGCAACTCAAATTGCAACACATGATTGTTTATGAAGACTCACGCACAACGATAAAAACTCGTCTGCACGAGTGCTCAGTAGTCGAAATGTCGCAGCCCTCTCTTCGGCTGATATTGCGTTTCTTAGGAAGGTAAATATTTTCATGAAAATAAATTTTTGTAATTCTTGCATTACATTATACAATAATGTGATGTAAGCATGCAAAATTACAGTAGGATAATGATGACATATTTCCAATTCAATTAGCTTAAACTTTTAAATATGTCTATTGACACATGCATTCGTTACTAGCCAACATTAGCATGTAGAAGCTGAAATTTAATTATTGTTAGACAATGGGATAAAATGATATGCTACCCACAACACCCTTTAGCCTACCAAATTACCAAATCGGTCAAATATTCACAACCAGATGTACAGAAAGTTAAAGAAAAAAAATTATATTGTAGTAAAGCATCTTTATAGTGCATTCTGTAAGTCGGACGGGAATAAAAATTTTTTCTAACCTAATGAGACTATGTCACGCCCCCGTTTTCGAGGATGCTGAACACGATGGCGGTGGTTAAATCTCTCTCCGAGGTCACCCCCCCCCCCCCCCCCCACAAGGCCAATAGTTCATCTTTTCAGCATCCTCGAGAACGGGGGATGTTCGTGGGTTTAGCCGAGACAAGACGGCCTATCCGCGTTTCACCCCTATGGGGGTGGTTTTTGGACGTTTGGGGAATTGGCGGGTGTCGAGGAGGAGCATTCTCGAAATATTGGTACAATGTGTTATCTATATTGTCACCTTCTTAGTTCAACGGGTTAAATAATGTTAATTTTGAATCTGATTTGCCAATATTGGTGAAATCTTGGCTATATTTTGGGTGACAATATTGAAAATACAGCTTATAATCATATAGGTACAATATTGGTTAAAGCTGACATATATTGGCCCAATATACAATATAGGTAACACATTGTACCAATATTCACCCAATATCTTGCGCTACAGGGGATAGGTCTGAGTTATAATATGTTTCCAATCATACCTATATTAACGTACCCAGTATGTCCATTGTCTAGGATACAAATCTTCTAGTTTCACTCAATCTTCTGGAGTTCCACAAGGCTCTGTATTAGGGCCGCTTTTGTTCATAATCTTTATTAATGATATTGCGGCCGGCTTAAATGTAAACTGCTTAGTATATACAGATGAGTTCAAAAATTGAAACCAAAATGGACTGCATCACACTACAGAACAATTATTTAAACACACTCTTGTATGTTAGATAATAATCAATATCCCCAAAGAGGCACCCCACAGGAAATTTTCTATGCCAGATTTGAAATGAACAGCTTGTTACAACGCCGAAACATGCACTCCGTTGTTTTCTTGTACAAAATAGTCAACAACATAACTAACTGTGTAGCATAACTTGACATGTTAGAGTTTCATGTATCCAGAATTAATTATCGCCACAAACGGCTATTTTGTACAAGAAATCATCATACTAATAAATATGAAAGGTCCCCTATATATCACATGTTAGACAGTTACTCAGAAGTCGAAGCAAATTTAGATATTTTATTCTGTAATGTATCAAACGTCTGTATGAATACTCGGATCCTGGTTAATCTTTCTTGAAATTGTCTAGTCTTGTACACTTAAATCATTGATTGTGCATTTAATTTCTCTCTTTCTCTCTTTTTTCATTGTACATTTTCTTTGTGTTTTATTGTAGTTTATGCTTAATTATATTCTAATTGTATTGCTATCAGCATTATTCTTTCTTAATTATGATCACTTTGTAACCTTATCCTGTAATTGGGTTTATATTCCGTTGGATAATGAACAGAAATAAATAAATAACTTAAGAAAGGAAAGTCCGATTATATTGAAATTTGGACAGTAAGTTAGTGTTAGCTTACTGAGGAACCCTATTCAATAAATAAAAAAGTTATTAATTTTTTTATGTTTTGTAATTAAACAAAAAAAAATGTCTAAAACCAATATTATTTACAAAAAAAACTGCGAAGAGTATCCCATAGAATGTGGAACAATTATATAACTAGTTGATTATTTTAATTACAAATCCCGTTACATTTTTCCTATCTACTGCACAATTTGCAAAGTCTGCATCAACATATGATATTAATCCAAGTCTTTTATTTTGTATATTTTAATAAATAATTTTCTGTCGATTTGAGATAACGTAGAAGCTTGAAACTTGATACACGTATGTATTACAATTAAATCTAGAATTAACTTATATTTGAATTTACTCCGTTGAAGGGTTGGGGATAAAAAGGGGTAAATAGAGGAAAATAAGTAGGTATAGCAAGCTAGCAAGAGTCCAGAAACGTGGTATTTCTTGTATATACCAAAAGCCCGGTGTGGCAGCCCACGTACCTTTAGAACTTATTGTAAAAATATTTTTGTTTTTGGTAACTAAGAATAGAAAATACAAAAAAGGGTAATAATAAGAAAAAAAAATTGAAAATTAGAAATTAACTCCAAATTAAGATCCTGGAAAAACAAATGTAGAAAATGGCTTTGTGAATTAAAATTGATGTTATAATATATAACTATATATTCCATTACCACTTTTATTATTTGTAGTTTATCGATTAGATAACTATAATTGGTGACCCCGACGTATATGATACATCTTCTCTATATAGCAGAATATATCCTCAGTTCAAGGGAGAAATTCTGATTTAATTGATGTTTATTTTGATTTAGATTTACTATAATGCTCAAACTGGAGACTCTGAACTTAAGTTTTTATTAACTGAAAATTCAAATACTAATAGCAATTACATATTAACAAAGGCAAAAATTCGTAATAGAAATGATTTTATCTGGTGTGACAGCTCCCGTCCAAAACTTCGTCCATATGTTCCGATTATTTATAGACGAACCATTTTTAATATATTTCATGGGCTATCTCACTCTGGCATTAAAACCACCAGAAACTTGGTTTCTAACAATTATTTCTGGCCCAAAATGAATTCAGATTGTAATATATGGACTAAGTCATGCATCAACTGTCAAGCTACTAAAATCACTCGTCATACGAAAAATCCACTAGGTGGCCGGAAGCGCATCCGCTCCCGGATATTACGGCAGAGACAGTGGCCTGTACCTTATTTCAAAATTTCGTTTGCCGTTTTGGCGTACCATTAACTGTCACCACAGAGCAGGGGGTCCAGTTTGAACCCAAACTATTCAACGAATTTGCAAAATTTCTAGGTTTTCACAAAATTCGTACCACATCATATAACCCGCAGAGTAATGGTATAGTGGAACGTTTTCACAGGACTCTTAAAACTGCATTAACAGCTAGAGCAAACACTGAACATTGGGCAGATGAACTTCCTGTAGTATTGTTAGCTTTTAGACCCAACCAAAAGAAGATTTACAGTGTTCTTCTGCTGAACTTGTGTACGGTAAAACTTTAAGATTGCCTGGCGAATATTTTACCAGATCTTATGATTCTCCTAATGTTCCTTATTTTCTTCATAAATTACGCACATATTTTGCGAATTTAAATTTCATTTCTCCATGTTCTCCTGTTGAATATAAATGCGATTTTGTTTTTGTTCGTAAAGAGCGTGTTAAATCTACTTTTGGTTTTTCGTACGACGGCCCTTATATAATATTAACTCGTATGGATAAACTGTTTTGAAAGGTGTTAAAGTTTTAAGCGTCAGTATTTACAGGATTAAGCCCGCATTTGTATTGGACAGCAAGTGTGTTGTCATTCCGCCGCGCCGCCAAAAAAGGTTCGGTTTGCCATCGACTCTATGACGCTGGTTGACTCGCCTAATTTTTGACGGGGATGTGTGTGTGGCAGCCCACTTACCTTTAGAACTTATTGTAAAAATATTTTTATTTTTGGTAACTAAGAATAGAAAAAACAAAAAAGAATAATAACAAAAAAAATTTGAAAATTAGAAATTAACTCCAAATTAAGATCCTGGAAAAACAAATGTAAAAAATGGCGTTGTGAATTAAACTTGATGTTATAAAATATAACTATTATTCCATTACTACTTTTATTATTTATAGTCTATCGATTAGATAACTATACTCGGGCTCCATTTTTTTATGACACTGGCCATCCCTACTACCACCCCCACTCCATTATGAAATTTTTATAAAAATTAGGAATTAACAACTTTTACAAGTTTATTGATAACCAGCTGATTTTTTTCAAGATTGCTTAATAGTAACATGTAGAATCCAATTTTCGAATTGTCCTACAAAATAGATTTCCAGATTTTCCAGTACGATGCGTGGAAATCTTTCGGAAGAAGTGGAGGGGGAATGCCGCAGAGGAGAAAAGTTGTAGATTAGGCGCAATTAAGCCATACAAGAAGTTACAAGAGGATATATGTATACGTTCATATTTTGTACGCGGGCACCTAGACATTTGTTATCCGTGTCCAAAAGTAATCTGGAAAGTATCCGTATTCAAATACTAGACAAAGATAAACAAACAAATATCTACATGCTTAGTGATTAACCTCCGTTGAAGAAACTGTCTATCAAGTACAACACATGGTTGCCGTCTTCAGCACCTGTTGGGAGGTTGTTTTCTTTTGCCTCCAAGATTGATGCACCCCGACGCAACACCCTTACCGATGAGAATTTTGAGGTTCTGGTTTTGACGATGGCAAACTCCAACAAGCAAGGTTTAAAATAATGTTACCCAAAAATTATATATATCTTGCAAATAACAGTAAACGGGGTTTCCTAATAACATATGTATTTTTACATTGTTCTTCATTATATCTGTACCTTAGAGTTAAAGGGCTTATCTCCAGATTAGCGATAAATGAAGTTGACCATTCCAAGAACCTTGAATTTCATAGTGGTAAATGGTCGTATTGTTGCCAGTTATATGATCCTTTACCAATATGACAATTAAGGTTCTTGGCGCATTTTGGAAAAAGTGTTATCTCCATTTATCACTAAACTGGAGATACACTTCTTTGCCTCCAACATGCAGATAGAAGTATCTTTATCCGTTATCCTAAAGATGTATTCAAATACATGTATTTAGAATACATTTGTTAATAGGGTAGGTATTTGTATTTTAGTATCCGTTATACTTTCATCAGGTATCCGTACCCAGCTCTGGTCCATGAAGACCTATTTGAAAATTTATTGTAGATTAAACTTCTATAATCCAACTTTCGTAATTTTTAGTTTTTAATCATTTAAGGTGCTGTAATTTGAATTCAAATAAGAATCGAATTACAATATTGGGTTATTAGTAACACATTTATGTGTAGTATGCAGTGTCCCCGGATGGAGTTGACAAGAGGAAGAACATCTCTATTTTTGATTTTACGACGAACAGTCATTCTTTATAAACAATTCTGCTTGTCGAGTTTACCATATAAAAATCTTAGATCGGATGTACTGAGTGTATTGAAAACTTCAAAATACCTCAAGAGAGAAGTACCTTTATTTATTATTTTAGACAAAATGTTTATAAAACAAAGTTCTTTATAATCCAAAATAAAACCTTAAACAAATTTTAAAGCCTAAATTTTGACTTTTAAATTTATGTCATACATAATTTTTTTTTCAAACATTAACATAACATTATCTAACATTAACTTCAACGATTATGGAAAAAAATCTACATAGTATCCTCCAACCTCTACAGATTTCGCTGATAATAAAATATTCTTCATAGACCTTACGAATGGTTACGGATTCATTTCATTCACCGCGTCTTGTATTCGTGCTTTTAGTATTTCTCAGTCATGCGACAGGTCATCTGCATAAACTCCCTGTTTTAAAACACCCCACAGAAAAGATCCTTTGGTGTAAGGTCCGGTGATCTTGCAGAAAAATTATCCATATCTTCCCATCCGTCTCCGAAGTGAGCTGTCAACCACTGCCGCCGTACCAAAACTGTGGAATGAGCGGGGCAACCGTCTCGCTGCCAAAAAATGTTACGCCCTACTTCCGGTTGCAGAGTATTTATAAACGGCATTACGAAGTTTTCCAAAAGGCCCAAATAAACATGCTGATTTAAATTTTCTTCTATGAAATATGGACCAATGATTCGATCGTAAAAAAATCCACACCATACATTCACTTTTTACTTCCTTCGCATACCGAAGGGAAGTATTGTATTCGAGAAAAAATCACCCTCCGAGATTTTTCCGGATTTTGACGTTTCAGATCACGTAGATTACGAAAATATAGGTTTTTCAATTCCGTCAGTCTGTTTGTCTGTCTGTCTGTTGGTGCATTTACTAAAAAACTACTTGACGGAGAGTAGTGAAATTTGGTAGGTAGTTGACCGACCCTACTGTCAGCGAAGAAATGGTAGAACTGGAAAATATACAGGGTGGACCGTCTAAAGGGAATAAATAATAAAAAAATTTCTTTTACTCAAATTTAAAATTTCCACGTTTCATGACACGCTAAACCTATTTCACAAAAAAAAAATTGAAAATTTTTTTCATCAACATTTTTGAAAAATTGTTTGCCCCGTTTCCATGGCATTCTAAACCTACTCAAACAAATTTAATTTTTTTTTGAAATGTTTAAAAATATTTTTAAAAAAATTTTTGAATTATCACTACTTACTATTATAGAATAGATGAAAAATGTTTTTTCGCTCAAATTTAAAATTTCCACGTTTCATGACATTCCAAACCTAATTCGGAAAAACAAATCGGTAAAGGTGTTTACACAGAACTTCCCTCTTTATTTGTGCATGGCGGTCACTCTAAGAAATTAATAATTACGAAATGACATTGAAAGTAATAATCGGAGTATAGTTATCACTATTATTACAAAGAGAACCTGGTAAGTTTTGGTCAAAGAATACACAGAGTGCTCATCCAACAGCAAAAATTCAATACTAAATAACAGGTGCCAAATATGGAAGGCTTGCGCAAATACCTTTACAAATGCCCACCATGGTTGAATTATTTCTTGGGATGACCACCCTGTATATTTTTCAATAAAAGTATAATAGGTGCATGTGCCACATATTATTGCCATCTGTTACATTTTCAATTCCACATTCACGTAGTGGAGTGGAAGTATAGTAGTGGTTAAAAAATTTCACTTGTTTTGAAATTTTTCAAAAATGTTGGTAAAAAAATTTTCAAAATTTTGTTCTTCTGAAAAAGATTTAGAATGTCATGAAACGTGGAAATTGGTAGAACAAATATTTTCTTTGAAATAGGTTTAGAATGCGATGAAACGTAAAAATTTTAAATTTGAGTAAAGAGAAAATATTTTTGCATCTGTTTTAGTGGTAAAAAATTTTTCAAAAATGTCGGTAAAAAAAAAATTTCAAAATTTCTTTTTCCGAAATAGGTTTGGAATGTCATGAAACGTGGAAATTTTAAATTTGAGCAAAAACATTTTTTTCATCTATTCTATAGTAAGTAGTGACAAACCAAAAATTTTTTGAAAAAACTGTTTAAACATTTCAAAAAAAACTTAAATTTGTTTGAATAGGTTTAGAATGCAATGGAAATATGGAAATTTAAATTTGAAAGAAAAAAAATTCCATCCATTTTAGTGGTAATTTTTTTTTAAATGTTGGTAAATAAAATTTCAAATTTTTTATATTTTTTAAATAGGTTTAGAATGTCATGAAGCGTGGAAATTTTAAATTTGAACAAAGAAAAAAATTTTCCGTCTATTTTAGTGGTAAAAAATTTTTCAAAAATGTTGGTGAAAAAATTTTTTTTTTTTTCTGAAATAGGTTTAGCGTGTCACGAAACGTAGAAATTTTAAATTTGAGCAAAAAAAAATGTTTTTTCATTATTGATTCCCTTTAGACGGTCCACCCTGTATGTTTTCTAGTGAAAGTTTTACCATTTCGTCGCTGACAGTAGGGGCAACTACCTACCAAATTTGACTGCTCTCCGTCAAGTAGTTTTTTAGTAAATGCACCAACAGACAGATAGACAGACAGAGAGACAGACAGACAGACTGACGGAATTGAAAAACCTATATTTTCGTAATCTACGTGATCTGAAACGTCAAAATCCAAAAAAATCTCGGAGGGTGATTTTTTCTCGAATACAATACTTCCCTTCGGTATGCGAGGGAAGTAAAATTGGCAACATCTTTTTACCACTGGAAAAAAATTTTAAGACTAGAATAGATCCAAAAAATTTCTCTTTGCTCAAATTTAAAATGTTCACGTTTCATGACATTCTAAATCTATTTCAGAAGAAGAAATTTTGAAAATTTTTTTCACCATTTTTGAAAATTTTTTTACCACCAGAATAGACGGAAAAATATTTTTTCTTTGCTCAAATTTAAAATTTCCACGTTTCATGACTATCTCAGAAGAACAAAATTTAGAAAAATTTTTTACCGACATTTTTGAAAAATTTCAAAGAAAGTGAAATTTTTTAACCACCACTATATTTCCACTCCATTACGTGAATGTGGACTTGTAAATGTAACAGATGGCAATAATATTTGGCATAAGCACCTGTTTATACTTTTATTGAAAACATACGGGTGGTCTTGTCGAGAAATAATTCAACCATGGTGAACATTTGTAAAGGTATTTGGCACATTTGGCACCTGTTATTTAGCATTGAATTTTTGCTGTTGGATGAGCACTCTGTATATTCAAGTTCTCTTTGTAATAATAGTGATAACTATATTCCGATTATTATTTTCAATGTCATTTCGTAATTATTAATTTCTTAAAGTGACCGCCATGCACAAATAAAGAGGGAAGTTCTGTGTAAATACCTTTACCGATTTTATTAACATTGACTTCGTTTGTGAATGACATAGTTTGGATTTTCAATAGCCCAATAGCGACAATTTTGTGACGAAACGTGACCATTGGCGCAAAATGTTGCTTTATCAGTAAAAAAGACATTATGTGAAACTTCTATCTACGAAGTAATTCTCACCGACCCATAAACAAAAATCCAATAGCTTCTCTTCATTTCCATTTTCAAGTGTATGTCTTAAACTTTGGCTTAAACTGTCGAACTTTATTTTTCATATGAATTCTTTGTAAAAGAATTTTACTTACTTTCAATCTTTGTGAGCGTTTCCGTAAAGATAATTTCGGGTTGTCTACTATTGAATTTATTGCCAAAAGTGTTGCCGCATCGTCTTCATTCTACTTTTTCTTATATTTTTTGACATCCAATACAGATACTGTTTCATAAAATTTGTGTACAAGTTTGCGCAATGATTGGTGCGATACCGCTGTATTGGGGAACTTTTCGTGGGAAAGATCAATTGCATATAGATATCAAATTTTTTCAATTCCACAACATTAAATCAAATAAATTAGTTCTTGTTTGGTAAAAATTTTGTAAATAATCAACAGAACAATAACGATAATAATGGAACTGAAATACTAGAAAAAGATATCAGAATAACTTATGAACAAATTCAGATGTAAGATAGTAGTATCCTACACAATGACGTTTGCCAGTTCAATATTATTGACAGCATACTTTGTTTTTTAAAAGTCAAAATTTAGTCTTCAGAATTTGTAGTTTGTCATTTTGATGTTTTCTTAATTCATTAAAAACCCGGTACATCTGATCTAAGATTTTTATACGGCAACTCATTTTGTCTACAAGCAGAATTTTTTATATTTATTTATTCAATTTTTTATACTAGACTTTCCGTCGTAAAATCAATAATAGAGATGTTTTTCCGCTTGTTAACTCCATCCGAGGACACATTGTATATTACTGTTCTCAAAGAAAAATTTTGAACAAATCAATATACTATGCTTAAATTAACAAGAGGGTGAAGTAAAAGTAATTTGTGGTAGCTCATATCTATAAGACGGACAATACGCTCCGCAGTAAATTCTCTAGTTACATCACTATGGTAACGGAAGAGGATGCAGTCACCCTGTTAAAAAATCGGTAAAGGTATTTACACAGAAGTTTCTCTTTATTTATGCAAGGTGATCACTATACAAAATTATTAATTAAGAAACGGCATAGGAGAATATTAATCGGAATGTAGTTGTCACTATTGGTACAAAAAAAACCTAATAATTTTTTGCTAAAAAATGTACATAGTGGTCATCCGACACAACAAATAAATGATAAATTAAAGGTGGTGAATATGGAAGGTTTGCTCAAATATCTTTACAAATTTCCACCACAGTTGAATTAGGATGACCACTCTGTATGTTTTTCATTAAAAGTATAATAGGTGTCTTCCTTGTCAATTGTGTTAACTGCATGCCAACTATTATTGCCATATATTACATTTTTTCATTTTTTATTCTCGTTGGGCGGTCCACCCACTTCTTCGCCGGCAGTAGCGTCAGCTACCTACCAAATTAGACAGTTCTCCGTCAAATATTTTTTTTATATGTAGAGCCAACAGACCGACGCCGACGCCTGGAAGGACGGACTGGAGGACGGACGGGAGGATGGACGAAAGAACGGGTGGATGGAAGGATGGACGGAAGGACGGAAGGGGACGGATGAACGGTAGGATGGAAGGACAGACGGACTGAATTGAAAGACCTTCTACTTGGTCTGAATCGTGAAAATTCGAAGAAATCTTGGAGGGTGATTCTTTCACGAATACAATACCCTTCGATAAGCAAAGGAAGTAAAACATCGGTAAAGGAATTTACACAGAACTTCCCTCTTTATTTATGCAGAGCAGGATGGCAATTCTAAAAAAAATATTAATTAAGAAAGTATATATGAGAATAATAATCGGAATGTAGTTATCACTATTGTTGCAAAGAAAACCTGATAACTTTTGGTCAAAAAAATATGCAGAATGGCCATCCGATAGCAAATAATAAGGAAACAAATATATTTTTTGTACCCTATTTTGCTTATTTAAAGTACGCCTCAGAGTGTTTAAATCCAATTTTTAAAAACGCGCGTATTTTAAAGTTACCATGGCAACATCAATAACCCCCAAACGTGCACAGAGAAAAATCGCTTTGGAACATTTTGCACAATGTTGTCATGTTGTGGAACAACGTCTTGTTGCATTTTTTTAAAATTTTAAGGCACAACGTTATATAGTTTTATACATTTTAATTGTGCATAATTCTTATGCGTTTTATTTATCCAATATAAAGATTTAGTTACGATGAATTTATTGGAAACTTCGATCATCAAATTGACGAAATTTAGAGTTAAATTTATTTATTTTTTCTCAACAAATCATAGCAAATTTAACTATATATTCTGTTACCATTCTATTTACAATTAGTTTTAAGTACTTGTTTAAAGGATTTGCACAACTTGTGTAACATAAAAGTGTGATTTTATCTTATAAACGGTTGTTGACAAACTTGTGAAAGTAGGTGTTCCAATATATTTATTTCCGCTGAACAATAATAGTAATCTATGCCGCCCGCACACACTGCACAATTTAATGACATACTATTCACAATCAGTTTGGTGATATTGTTTTAAAATTTTGTATAATTGTTTAATTTGTTTCACGTAAAGTTTATTGGTTAAAAATTGCACTGACCGCGCCGGCCATGCTATACGCATATACGTGCAGGCAATTACGCATCAGATCCAGGTGATATTTCGTTAAGTGAAGACGTACACTTCCAAATTATACAAGTACTTACATTTGTGATGGAATTTATTGAAAACTTATTAACCGAGTGGGGTTTCCTAGATCTAATTCCAGCATTCACAGAGGTAAGTACTTCACACAGAGTTACAGATTTGCATATATGTTCTCTTAAATTAACTTCGTTAACATATAAATATAAAAATGGTTCCTTGTTTATATGCGAAGAATGCATGATACCTATCTTCTAATACTTGATTTCGTTTACAGCTAGAGAGTAATTTCGTTTTCCTATGCGAAGCGACAGAAAGCTGTTCCTAAATTACTAAACCCAAAAGACAAACTTGTAAAAGAACTGCTTCAAAACGAAGATAGCGCTTCTGATGGTAAGCAATACATTTGATTTTGGTGATGAACTGATAAATGTTTTTTTTTTTTAAGAATATGACGTAACTACGACATAAGCTTTATTACTACAAACTGCGTTAATAGAAGCTAAAAAGAAGAAGCACAGGAATCCTTCAAAATTAGAATTATTAAATGGATTTATTTTAAGCATAAATGTAAGTCACCTACTTCTTTTCAACTAGAACTTTATGCATATAAAATTTATTTGTATTTAAAAAATAGAAATGTTTTCATTTACCATATGATAATATATAAAATGCATGATGGCTCTATTATGTATTGTTGTTCTGTTGAAATAAAATATTTGTTCTTTAATCTTTTTTTATTGAAATCCTTTAGGAATACCTCCAATTTTGGAAATAATATTTCACAACCTGTGTTACAGAATAATACAATTAAAATGAAGTGGATACATATAGTGTGTGAAATGAGTACACGGTGAACCAAAAAAGATATACATAATTTGGAGATTATAGAGTAATAAATTGTGCAATAGTAACCGCAGTTCATACATTACTGAATAGCTTCTTTGAAATAAGTGTATATATTGTGCAAAATGAATTACAAAGTTGACAAAATAAACATACAATTTGTGGATTTCTCATTTAGAAATTGTGGAAAACTAAAAACACGTTCTTTAAAAAAACTATAAACATTGTGTCACTTAAGAGCACAATTTTTTGTAAATATGTTTTACAAATGAAGAGGTTTAGATGTGAATGTTTGTTTAGGAAACTTTCAGAATATATTTAAAAATTTCACACAAATTGTAGAAACTGACTTAATCTGTTCAGAGATTTGTTCCACAAGTGGAATAAAATTATGTATTTTTATGCAACTATAATTCAAATTTGTAAAGAATTCAATGTATGTGATTTTTAAGTTTGTACAAAAATTTCAAACAATGTTAATGCATAAACTGTATAAAATCATTGCCCTAAAAATGTATTATTTATATGCACAAATTGTTCCTGTCACCATTTTAAGACCAATTTGGAGTACAATTTTCTACAATTGTGGTAAAATATCACACACATTTTTCTCTGTGTGAAGTTAAAATCTCAACTTTTATTTTAACCGCGAATCTGCTTTTCTATTTAGTAATCAATGTTAGAACTCATTTTAAAGCAATATACAATCACTAACAACTGTAGTGACTGTAGTGTAGTGATTAATCCTATGTGACAGATTGTAAATTAATTTTTGTATTCCTCATTTGACACTGACAGGTATCCTGATGTCACATCACGAATTCAACCATTTTACATTCTTAATTCTTATTTCCATTTTTTGTAGTAATATTACCAGTATTTATGATTTCAGAGTGTACCAATAAAAAATGCACAGATCTTGCATCTTTCGCAAGTATCTTAAGCGTATTGAAAATACAACTATGCTGCTCTTGGAGTCCAAGGATGGATGGCTAGGATGATAGGTATTTTCATGCATTAGGTACCATTAGCGATTAGTGATAAAATAAAAAAAATAAAAACTTTTATCAAATTTGATAATACCACTTGAGTTCATTGTAATTGGACCCATGTTCATTGATAAAAAAAATTTAGATTAACCCAGCTATCATCTGTCAAATTTTGTCATAAAGTTTGTAGAACACCCTGTATAGTGCTTTTCTACTGTACTTTTTTATATCATACTTAGATGTGTTTGATAATTTTATTTACATAATTTTAAATATATTTGTCCATACGATCGAATTAAGTTAGTCCATGTTTTATTGGGTTATTTTGTTTTTTAATGTTAATTTGAAAGTGACGGTGTTCTGTAAGAAATGACGCAAGTTATGTAAATTAAGTGACATACGATATGGCAGTGTCGGCATGTATCACAAGAGACCATTAAGTTTAGGAGTGTTTTTGTTTATATTTTAGTTTCGAGATACTACTTGGATTGTTATTGAAACGTGATATCCCTAATAGCATGGCGTTGAGTGAACGGTACGGTTACAATAGTAGAGTTCTCGAAGCTCCAAAAGAAGCCTAGAAACGATTTTTGTTTGGAATGTGTTGCTAAAAGCTACGACGTCTTTTAAACGATGCCCCATCAAGAGAAAAGACGATCTGACTTGGTTGTAGAAAAATCGCCCTGTACAGGGGGTCGTAAGGGGCCATTTCCGAAAAAGTCAAAATTTTTGTTTTTTATTTGAAATTTACTGCACGTCAGCTTTGTTTTCACGTAATATTACGTAAATACCTTAATACTAAATATTTTTTTCTAATTATTCAATATTGTCTGCGTCATGCTTTCTTATGGAGCGCCTTAATGAATTAACGCTTGCTCTGAAACGTATCAATTCACAAATCCTTTAACTCATCATAACTCGAAGCGGGTTCATTTTTCGAAAAATACCCCTGAAGTAAACGTTGTAGGCTTGTTATCAAGGATTTAGTTGGTCTTTTCAAATTTAAAATAGGATCCACCGTTTGATTTGTGGGAATTTTTTTGTGGACCGTTGTCGAGTCTCGCCGACCTGACCACGGACATGCGGGGAAGGTTCATAATTACTGAACGCCCCTGGTATACTCGCCCTTATAGTCCAGTAAGTCAGGGATTTTACCTACAAAAATTATTAACAGCAAACCGAGGTATGTAAAAAATCGGAAATTTTCCGTAGAGTTCAATGAACTATTTTTAAAACAAATGACGAACTTGCGTCCTCTTCAAAATGGCGGCCAAAGTTTGCGAAAAACAGTTTTTTGCATTAAAAAAGAAAAGTTGGCGTTGCACAAAAAAAAGTTTAACAGCACAGTTGTGTAACTTTTTAATACGGATCGAGCTGGCCCGGTCCGATCTCAGAAAATTGCAAAATTAATTAGTTATTGCAAAAAAGACGTTAAAAATCGCATTTTTTTGAAATACCTGTATCTCCGTGAAGGAAAGATATTCTTTAACGAAACTCGGTGAAAGCATAGTCCAAGGTATATCGAATACAAGCACTTTTACAGATTTGCAAAATATTGCAAATTTCTTGCAGAAATCGATATTTTCGAAAAAACACGTTTTTTTCAATGTCCAATAGCTCATTCAGGTCTTCATATTTTTATATTGGACCAGTCCGAAAAGTTTCTTCAACAGTTGCGCTAACCTGGGCAGTTATTGCGCATATCACGAAACGATCCCTAATATGCGAAAAATCGGTCAAAAAATCGATAATTTTTTTTACCCCAAAAAACCTTGAATATTTTTGAGATTTTAAATTATATTGGAATGCCATTATTGCCAATAGATAGCTGGCATTTTTATACAAATTTGCAAAAAAAATAATTGCTCTCCGACCTTCTGAAGCCGAGATAATTTTTTTTAAAGAAATTCTTGTGGCGCTATTTTTTAAAGTAAAGGGGTGAAATTTGCAGTGGTTATTGTACAATATTTACATTTTCAATAAAAAAAAATGTATCGGCCGTTGCTGAGCATTGCAAAATTAAACTCGGGGCTCGATGCTGCAGTGCGTGTTATCTAGCGCTAGCGGTGAGTGGGGGGAGAGCCAGCTCTCAGTGAAGCCTTGCGTAAAACTGATCTCTATCCTGTTTACACCATTTTGGGGGTTATTATGTTTATTGATTGTATCCGTGAAAAGTAATGTACCCCTTTCAAATGAGCCCAATTTACAACATGTGCGACTACCAAGGAATACTCAGGCCTGTTGCTTCACTCCGATTATCTAACCTTGATGACTCGAGTTTCCACTAGTAAGCAAGTAAATGAAACACGCATTTTCAACAAAACTTAAACTATATTTTACAAAAGAACACATTACAAAAGAACAATAAGTTTGGAAAATAGAACAACAATAATTAATACTTAAATTAAAACAAAAGAAAATGCAACTTAAAAGATAAACAAATAAGAAAATTGGACCGCAGTCTCGAACTTAAGCAAGAAAAATTACTTTGTTAAAGGAAAAAATCATTTATACTCAAATTCAAACTGATTGCCAGAAGTGCCAAAAAATACAATAGCCTTAACTAGCATGAAGTTAATTTTTTCTGAAAACTATACTTTATAAACTTGTGCAGAAACGCCAGTTGCCAATGACAATATGAATGAGGTAACGTTTAATTTGAGAAATTTGATGACATGAAGTTAAATTTTATAACAGAAGCTCAAAAATACAAATACCTATACCCGGTAATACTAAAATTATCACTATAAAGGTAGGCCGATGTTACACCACCAGTAGCTGATCGGAAAGTGTCTTTCTTTCCGGACGGGATTATCCTGATCAATTTTTAGTTAGTGGTCCTTATCTAGTCCAAAGCAATCTAGATCAATGAATGAAAGTCCGCCTCTTTTTAGAGGCCTCAAGTCATCCGGAAGGTTGCATCCTCTATAGTAGAAATTATGTACCGAAATAGTACTCGCCTGGCAAGTGGCGTTCTCTTTAGTAACTATGGCCAAAATGGATTCCCTTAAATATAACATGTCCATTTAAACAACTTAAAATATTCTGCATCTAAGCTATAGCTAATTATACCTAGTCGGTGAAAAAACCTATTTGTTTTACGAGTGGACTTAGAAAAGGAAAAACCAACTAGTTCCTACCTAATGTGCAGTTTGGGGAATTCTACACCATTTATGATTTGCTTATTTTACACATTCACCTCGTTTAATTACCCGCGCGTTTGTTATATTTTCAATAAAAAGCAATTTTACGATGACATCGATCGTAACGGATTTTTATCAGTTTATGAGGGGTATTTTACTGGTAATAGAATATTTCCGATTTAGCAAATTTACTACAGATTACTTCATAGCTATGGCTGAAAAAGTCTAATAGTACATCGCCCGCCTCCATAACATTTTAGGGTTTGTCAAATATCGTCCCAAACTATCTACGAAATTGTGCTATTGTATGGCAAGTAATTTTAATTCCTTTACGCTTTATTACATTTGTTACATTACCAAAGAAACATCAAAATTGTATTATGTCTCATTTATGTATTCCAATTGTTTTTATAGAATACGTTGCATTAATATTTTTTTTTTGCTTTTTAATGGGAGACTCGTCTTCATTACCACTACTAATGTCACTGTAAACGTTATTTAATATTATTATTGCATTATCGTCATCACAGTCATCAATATCGTTATCATCATTTGAACATTCGTCTCTTTCTAGCTCAGTCTCTGTGATATTTGGCTCGTCTATTTCTCCGTCGATATCATCAGCGAGACTCTGTTCTCCTCAATATTTGAGCAAATTTCATCGTCACACGTTGAACACACATTTGAACATTTTATGCCGTGTTTTCGACAGCTGCTGGCGTACGCCACAGCATCGAGCTTCGAGTTTCATTGAATTTGCAGTGCTCAGCAACGGCCGAACAAGTTCCGAAGATTTTTTATTGAAAATATAAGTATTGTACAATAACCACTGCAAATTTCAGCCCTTTACCTTAAAAAATGGCGCCACAAGAATTTCTTAAAAAAAAAAATTATCTCGGCTCCAGAGTCCGAGAGCATTTTTTTTTCTTTTTGTAAATTTGTAGAAAAATGCCAGCTATCTATTGGCAATAATGGTATTCCAATATAATTTGAAATGTCAAAAATATTCAAAGTTTTTTGGGGTAAAAAAAATTATCGATTTTTTGACCGATTTTTCGCATATTAGGGATCGTTTCGTGATATGCGCAATAACTGCCCAGGTTAGCGCAACTGTTGAAGAAACTTTTCGGACTGGTCCAATATAAAAATATGAAGACCTGAATGAGCTATTGGACATTGAAAAAAACGTGTTTTTTCGAAAATATCGATTTCTGCAAGAAATTTGCAATATTTTGCAAATCTGTAAAAGTGCTTGTAATCGATATACCTTGGACTACGCTTTCACCGAGTTTCGTTAAAGAATATCTTTCCTTCACGGAGATACAGGTATTTCAAAAAAATGCGATTTTTAACATCTTTTTTGCAATAACTAAATAATTTTGCAATTTTCTGAGATCGAACCGGGCCACCTCGATCCGTATTAAGAAGTTACACAACTCTGCTACTAAGCTTTTTTTTGTGCAACGCCAACTTTTTTTTTAACGCGAAAAAACTGTTTTTCGCAAACTTTGGCCGCCATTTTGAAGAGGACGCAAGTTCGTCATTTGTTTTAAAAATAGTTCATTGAATTCTACGGAAAATTTCCGATTTTTCACATACCTTGGTTTGCTGTTAATAATTTTTGCAAAAAAACGTGATATTTTCGACAGATTTATTGGACTATTATGCTATTTATTGAGTACGCATATAGTCGATTTTCGTCCGATAATAGTTTAATCGTTCCCTTCTGAGACCGTTTTCTTTCTAATTCTTTCACTCAAAGGTTGCACCTATATTATTGAGATATATTATCAAAACTAGTTAATATATAAAAAACTTACAGATCTCAAAAATCAAGGAGATAAGAAATGGTGGTTATTGATCGGATGTAAAAACAAAGAAGAAATTGCGAAATTTAAAAAAAAATGTGGAAGAAACCCTTGCAGATGACTATGAGGTAAAGGAGTTACATGGCGTCAACCCTAAAATTCGCATTGTTGGCATTACCGAAAAATTCAGTGAGCAAGAACTTACCAACTACATTATTAAAATGAACAGTGACCTTATCAATCCCAATTGTAATCTCATCAAGTTATCCTCAACTAAGAAAAATGTAAATGTGTTTTAGGCTGTGCTCCAGGTGGATAAAATTTCTTACTGAAAGGTAATGAAAGCAGGTAATCTATTTATCGGCTATGACAATTGTAGAGTATTTGACGCAGCTGATATATACAGATGTTTTAACTGCAATGAGTTTCATCACTCGTCCAAATTCTGTAAAAATAAGACCTCCTATCCTCGCTGCGGAGAAAGTCATTCTGTCAAACAGTGTAAATCCAAAGTATTAAAATGTACAAATTGTGTCTCTCTTAACAACGCCGAAAAACTAGATATATCCACAAGCCATACGGCTTGGGACATCAACATTGTACTTCGTATATTCAAGCTAGGGATAAGTTGAGATCTGACTTAATAGGTGTTAAATAGCAATCAACTACATCTCCAAGCATTCCAGCCATCACTACCTTAACTGCTACTCATAATCTTATCACTAATTCTACTCACTGTCGTTCTCGTTATAACATGGACATTTATTATCAAAACGTTAGAAGCATCAAAAACAAAACTTTTGAATTTTTCAACTCGGTAGCCGCCTGTACATTCCCTATCATTGCATTAACCGAAACATGGCTTGATTCCTCAGTGTTTGACAATGAGTTATTCGACCACACTTACGATATTTTTCGGGAAGATAGAAATTTTACTGCTGTCAATAAGTCCAGAGATGTAGGAGTTTTACTCACGATTGATTCCAACTTACATGCAGAAAAGTTAAATTTACGTTGTGGTGATTTCCTTTCAATTCAGAACATTGATATAGTAGCTGCCAAACTCACAATTAATCGACAATCATTTTGTATTTTTGTACTGTATATTCCTCCTGAGTCAGTATTAATGTTTATGAAACTCTATTTGAAACAATTTCTTCATTGGATTATATCCAAGACAGTAATCCGCTTATATTAGGTGATTTTAATTTGAGTCTGTACTCTCTTCATGTCTCGAATAGTGTTAAATGTCCTAAAGTATCAACACTTATCAATTTTCTAAACCTTTAAAACTTGCGTCAATACAAGTCTGTTTTTAATAATAACAATAGACTTTTAGACTTGGTTATATATAAGGCACATTGCGTTGTGGAAAAATCAATTGAATTATTGGTTTCAGAAGATATACATCATCCTGCTCTTATTGTTAACTTCGAAACTCAGTTTGTGAATCCGAATATCAAATTTCCAATAAAATTTACTAATTCTTTCAACTTTCGAAAGGCAAATTTTCCTCTTCTGTATGAACAATTACTGCACATTAACTGGTCGTTCCTAAATGACTATTATGATGTTAAAATCTGTGTTGACTTATTTTATAAGAAATTAACTGAAGTTTTTAATGAGAACATACCCAAGTTCAAAACTCCAAAAAATAAAAGACAGTTTCCCCCTTGGTTTAACGGTGAAATTATAAAAAATATAAAGGTAAAGCATAAAAAATTGATATTATTTAAACGCCATGGTAATAATGAGAATCGCTAACTGAATTTCGTAGACTTAGATCACAAATCAAGTCGGATATTAAAATTGCATTTCAAATTTATACAAATCGAATCGAAAATAATATCACATCTGAACACAATAAATTCTGGGCTTACATCAATGGAAAAAAAGGGAAAACTAGCATACCTAAAGACATGACTTATAACGATGAGCATCTAGAGACCCCTAATGATATCGTCGATGCATTTGCTAACCTTTTCGAGCAATCTTACTTCCTTAACATCTCGGACGCCCCTGTAACCGAGTCTAATAATCTTTCGTTTGACTGTTTGGACATTAAACGCTTTTCCGAGGCTGAAGTTTGCATGGCGTTAAAAAGAATTAAACCCAAACTTACTGCGGGCCCAGATGGAATTCCAGCATTTCTACTGAAAGGCATTTTTGCATATCCTCTCTGCATAATTTTTAATTTATGTCTTAGGAAATGCTATTTTCCTGATATTTGGAAATACTCCAAAGTCTGCCCTGTGTATAAAAAAGGTGAAACAAATGATGTTACCAATTATAGACCGATAACAATCATATGTAACTTTGGTAAAGCTTTCGAAATCCTACTACATGATAACATTTATGCACATGTTCAACTGCAAATATCTACGCAAAAACACGGTTTTATGAAAGGTCGCTCCACCGCAACGAACTTAATCTGCGCTACTCAGTACATTGCTGAATCAACTGATTCTCAAATTCAAGTAGACTCAGTCTATACTGACCTTTCTAAGGCGTTTGACAGACTGAACCACAGGAAACTTGTCTGTAAGCTTGAGAAATTCGGATTATCTGACGGTTTACTTCAATTTCTTGAGAGTTACTTGACTGATAGAGTTCAATTCGTATCTTATAATGGATATAAATCTGTTGAATACCGAGCCACGTCAGGAGTACCCCGGGGATCAATACTTGGACCCCTTTTCCTTAATATTTTTATTAACGACATCAGTGATCACTTAGACGTATATTTCTTAATATATGCCGATGACGTCAAGATGTTGCATAGGATTAATGATTTTAATGACTGCAAAAAATTTCAAAACAACTTAACTAAGTTATCGGCTTGGTGCGATGAAAATGATCTTCACCTAAATGTTGGCTAGTATAATGTTATGAGTTATACAACCAAGGAATCCCCAATTATGTATAATTATAATGTTAATGGCGACATGCTGAACAGACCATCTACTTTCAAGGATCTAGGTGTTTTGATAAAAAATTAACCTTCACTAACCATATTGATGCTGTAATTTCGCATGCATACAGAATGTTAGGCTTCATTTTGCGTTACAGCCATGATTTTAATGATGTGAAAACCTTAAAGATGCTTTATTTTGCTTTCTCTCGGTCTAAACTGGAGTATGCTTCACTTGTCTGGCAATCTGGGTATAATACTCATAATGATAAATTGGAAAATATTCAGCACCGCTTCCTGAAATTTTTAAACTGGAAAACTGAAGGTACATATCCACCAATTGGAGCTTCTCAAAATCAATTACTTGAAAAATTTGATATTACTAGTCTTTCCGAAAGGCGTGAGTCCTTTGCTTTACGTTCTCTAGATCAAACTATGTATAATAAAATAGATTGTAGTGAAATATTAAGCCAACTGAACTTTTGTGTCCCACGGATTAATTCTCGTCATTCTCATTCTTTTTATTTATCCACTCCTAGATCTAACGTATTGTTGCGTATTTCCACCTCTTAGGAAACACCCTTTATGAATCCGTGGGTTCTAAAATAATTTCAACAAGAGATAAACACTACCAACACTTTATTTAACAAATTTACTGACTATACAATACTTCAAATTCAAAATAACCTTTACACTTTGTTTACTTAATATTTAACCTCACTTTTCACTTTCAACTTGTTCACTTTTATAAACTGCCTTCTTAATAAACTTCCCCTTCCGCGCTGGTAATCGCGCCTTATATACTCCGAATTTGACTCTCTAGATCCATCTAGAAACAATCAAGAATCTTCTCTTACCACACTCCAGAAAAGTCCATTTCTTTCTACTAGCTTCCAGTCACTAGTAGCCATAGGTGTATCAATTTCCAGTTCCAAGGGGGTGTAATTCATAACACTGCCCCCTCCTTAAGCCTGATCGTCCCGATCAGGCAACTCAGAATCATCGATGTATTTCGCCAGTCTGTCCAAATGCACGATCTTCATCTTGGACTTTTTGCTTCGTTGAATCCGATAGACGACGTCATTAATTCGGGTAATAACAGTATATGGTCCATCCCAAGGCGGTTGAAGTTTCGGTGACCTTCCTTTCTTCCGCTGTGGGTTGTACAGCCAAACCAGATCTCCCGCCTTGAACCCTTCTGAACTACCCTTACGGTCATATCGAGCCTTCATTCTGTCACTGGCTATGGTGATTTGGTCTCTAACTAACTCATTTACATTCCTTAGCCGTTCACTCACTTCATCTACATAGCTGTTCACAGGAAGCCGTTCTCCACCTGGTGTTCCAAACATCAAATCACACGGCAGTCTGATATCATGTCCAAATACTACACGAGCCGGAGTCTGTTTTGTAGTCTCGTGGATAGCAGCTCTATATGCCATGAGGAAAAACGGTATGTGGAGATCCCAGTCACGTTGATTTTTATGAACGACTTTAGAGAGATGTTCTTTCATAGTCTTATTATGTCGCTCCACCATTCCATCTGATTGCGGGTGAAGGGCTGTCGTACGTGTTTTGTGTATTCCCAATAACTTGCAGATTTGCTGAAATACCCCTGACTCAAAATTTCTCCCTTGATCTGAATGCAGCTCCAGGGGTACACCAAACCGACATATCAAGTTATCTACCAAGACTTTGGCGACAGTAATCGCTTCCTGGTTCGGAATTGCGTAGGGTTCAGGTCATCTACTAAAATAATCCATAGCAACCAGTATGTACTTGTTACCGTCCTTGGTTACTGGGTTACTGGTTACTGGGAATGGTCCGGCTATATCGATCGCAATCCTCTCAAAAGGAGCCCTGGAACGTCGATTTTAATAGTGTTGACTACTCCCGTGCCCTGCTGTTTCTCCACACGGCGGCAGTGCTTGCAGTCGTCCTTGCACGGTCTTCTAGATAAAGCATCTGCATTCTTATGAGATCTTCCTGGTCGATGCTCAATTTTAAAATCGTACTGTTGCAGCCGTTCTATCCAACGAGCCAGTTGACCTTCTAGAGTTTTCAACTGCAACAGCCATTTCAACGCAGCATGATCGGTCCTGATTTTGAAATGTCGTCCGTAGAGATACTTATGAAAATGGTCCACTGATTTGATGATGGCCAATAACTCTTTCCTGGTTACACAATAGTTTCGTTCTGGTTTGGAGAGCACCTTGCTGAAGTATTCGATCACTCTTTCCTCTCCGTTCTGAATTTGGGACAGCACACAACCAATCGAAGAATTGCTGGCGTCTGTATCTAAAATAAAAAGTCCATCTGTTGTGGGTATGCTAGCACAGGACCAGTGCATAGAGCTGCCTTCAATTTTCTCCATGCCGTTTCGCACTCCGGTGTACTGAACTTTCTCCTCTGTTAGCCGATGTAATGGCTTCGCAATGTCTGCAAACCCTTCCACAAAGCGTCTATAATAAGTACAGAGGCCAAGGAAGCTTCGTACTTCATGAACGTTAGATGGCCTTGGCCAATCTCGTACGGCAGAAATTTTATCGGGATCCGTTTGTATTCCCTCCGAAGACACTACGTGACCAAGGAACTTAACTTCTTTCTGAAATAGTAAACACTTCTTCGGGTTCAACTTCAGGTGTGCATTCCTTACTCGTCCAAATACTTCTTGAAGATTTTTCAAATGTTCTGAAAAGTCTCGTCCCATAACCAGCACTTCGTCAAGGTAAACCAGGCACGTCTTCCAGGTTAGCCCTCGTAGTACAAATTCCATCAATCGTTCAAAAGTGGCTGGAGCATTGCAAAGTTCAAAAGGCATCACCGTAAATTGGTAAAGACCACTGCCTGCTGAAAACGCTGTCTTTTCCTTATCATCAGGATGAAGCCCAACTTGCCAATAACCGCTCCTAAGGTCTAACGTCGAAAACCATCGTGAGCCTGCCAATGTACTTAACGTGTCGTCAATCCGGGGTAATGGGTAACTGACTTTCTTCGTCACATCGTTCAATTTTCGATAATCGACACAAAATCTTAACGTTCCGTCCTTTTTGGCAAACAAAACTACTAGCGATGACCAGGGACTTGTTGACTCCTCAATAACTCCATCTTGTAGCATCTTATCTATCATTGCTGAGGCTTCTTCTTGTTTTGCTAGTGGAAGCCTCCTAGGTTGTTGTCGAATAGCAGGTAAGTCACCAGTATTTATCCGATGCTGGACTATATCTGTTTTTGTAAGGGCTTCTGTATTCCTGGCAAACACTGAACTTTCCTTTTTCAGGAACTTGATTGCTTCCCCTCGTTCATCCTTAGATAAATGCTCCAACTGGAAACTTAGCAAGGTCAAGACTTCCTGGTCTATATTCGTAGATGAACTTCCCTCCGTTTGTTCCTCACACCTTGCTACCCACATAACCGGTTCATAGGAGCCAATCGGTTTGCCTTCTTTAATTCTTGTTGCATGGGAATTTAAATTGACGACTCTAATTGGGATTTTATCTTTAGTCCGGGTTAAAGTTCTTGCCACAACAATATTGGTTAAGGACTTAATCGATTCGTCACCTTGTCAAAATTCTGCGTCTGACACCAGTGTTGCGTATTTCCACCTCTTAGGAAACACCCTGTATGAATCCGTGGGTTCTAAAATAATTTCAACAAGAGATAAACACTACTAACACTTTATTTAACAATTTACTGACCATACAATACTTCAAATTCAAAATAACCTTTACACTTTGTTTACTTAATATTTAACCTCACTTTTCACTTTTCAACTTGCTCACTTTTATAAATTGCCTTCTTAATAAACTTCCCCTTCCGCGCTGGTAATCGCGCCTTATATACTCCGAATTTGACTCTCTAGATCCATCTAGAAACAATCAAGAATCTTCTCTTACCACACTCCAGAAAAGTCCATTTCTTTCTACTAGCTTCCAGTCACTAGTAGGCATAGGCGTATCAATTTCCAGTTCCAAGGGGGTGTAATTCATAACAGTATTAAAGTTTTCTCCTCTGTTTAATATTTGTACTAGTTATGAACTCATTGCAGTGAATTGGACATATTTGCCTAGCAGTCAGAAATTTCATATACTGTCGTTGTTAGGGAACTGAGAGTAGTCCGCTAACGGGCGGTGAAAAAAAATAATTTTAATGTATTAAAAAAAGGAAAGAGATAGTGGACTGTTGCGGAAAAAGAGATTTATGTGGATCCTACCTTTACTCCTTCCAGAATTCAGTGGTCCAGCTTCAGGAGGCCTCCAGATAGGGAATCTCAAGATGTTGTAAATCTTCAAAGATCAAAATGACCCTTGTACACACACAAGCGGAAATATAAACACAAAAACGAAATTGATTAGTAATAATCTTTGCGGTATACGACACTCGTCTACAGTGACACGAGGTTAGACAGCGAATATTTTGTTAGGCATCACAAAAAATCTCTTTTTGTTAGCGCGCAAAGATACAGGGTAGGCCAAAAATGAACGACGCACGAGTGCATTTTATTTCTACTTAAAGCTAGCGTTAAATAAAGTTAATGAAAGATAAAATTAAAGTAATATTATACCTATAATAATTAAAAATAAAACTAGTAATTAACTGAGGACGGAACATACCGCCCACCTAAAATACAACGTATTTTACGATTTAGAATAGGACAATAAGCATAATTTAACAACAGGGCGCTTTAGGAGTCCATTAGTTGTACACACAATAGCAACGCGAACAACGCCGTCTGCAGCAGAGTATGCAGATACTCAGAATGCCACCGCGACCAGATATCCTGGTGCAAACGTTGTAGCATTTGCCAGCGAGTTAGACGTCCCACGGGCACCGCAGTCAGGTCAGTTTCCGGGAGGGCAGTTAGGGGCTCAAGCGTTAAGAAATGTCTGGGCGTTAAAACGGAGATATCATTAGAATCAGTGCTTATTGGAGTAAGGGACGCGAACTTAAAAATGCCTCAATTTGAACCAGTAATGTGTATAATTCTTCGTATATCATATGTCAGAATTTGTTGGTCAATAACGCGGTTTAAGTGTGTTTTAATCGACTTAATTGCGGCTTCCCAAAGTCCCCCGAAATGCGGAGCGGAAGGAGGGTTAAAATGCCATTCAATGGCCTCAGATTCAGCAGCGGATTTTAAGAGTGCGGAAAGCTGATTATAGGCGCCAACGAAGGGCCAGAACTTCTAAAGTCCAATTTTTACAATAAAAAGAACATGGAATCTTACGAAAACGTTATGAAAACGCTAGGAGAGGCAGCGGCACGACAGGGAATAGAACTGCCACATCTAGAAGGACAACCATCTTCCTCAGGGTGGGAAGAGGACCCCGTGCAACATATATATCCGAACACTGCACGACCAGGTGAGTCGATTTTACACACATCAACCCCACAACGAGGGGAGCAAACAAATGTAAATATCGACCTAAATCAAATCTTCGTGGGCATGGCGGAGGCAATTAAGCAGGCTATTCAAAACGCTACTACAAGTAATGAAGGGGGCAAAATGGAAAGGGTTATGCAAACTATAAGGAACTCCCCCATGCACACTTTCCAAGGGCTGGATCACGAAAGTGCAAATATCTTTATATTTAATATGGAAGAACATTTTCGAAAACATAATATTACTGACCGAACAGAAAAATTAATAATGATTACGTCACAATTAAAAGGCCATGCAAAGGAATGGTATGAGCCACATAAAAATTTAATGTACGACTACGAAACGTTCAAATTGAGGCTGAGGCAAACCTTCGACACCATAGCAAAAAGGGCTCAGGTAGAAAACGTTTTGCATACAAAAGTGCAAGGATATAACGAATCAGTTACATTATTTATTTCCAAGAAAATAGGCTTATTCAACAGAGTAAACCCAACCAGATCGCCTAAAGAGAAGGCGGACTGCCTCTATAGACAACTGCGCCCCGAAATAAGGGCACAAATTCGATTCAGTGATTTCGATACCCCTGAGGAGTTATTAACTGTAGCAGCAGAGGTAGAAGAATACCATCTTCCAAGAAATACCAATAACGACAACTGGAGAAATCGTCCAAACAACAGTAATAATAATAATAGTAACCGTCAAGAGGCACCAAGACAGGCAACCAATACGACGACCAGGAATACGAACCAGAGGACTGCATTAACAGGGGAAAATACACAAGAAGGCCGACCGCCAACGACATGCCGATTTTGCGGAGGATGGCACTGGCAAAGAAATTGCCCACAAAATCCGTACACCACAGAGCAAAACCAACAAGTCAATAGACATCAGGAAAACTCCCAAGGGGCCGGCGCCCGTCCCAGATCCAACAACTAAATAACGATTCCTCGGCGTCCGGCCCAAACAATATAAACAACCCGGCGACTCCACCAAATTTCGACAATGTCTTAAATATCTCTACAATTTTTCAAGAAAAACTGATAAATAACATGGCTACTCAGACTGATTCTGAGAACATTATGAACATTTCCACTATCCTAGAAAAAACAACGCTAAAAGACTTGGCGACGCAGACCGAAACTGCCCCGTTATTATCAATGCAAGATTTACGAAAATCAAGGCAATTACCACATATTAAGATCCTCGCAAACGGACAGGAAATAAACGCTGTTATTGACACAGGTGCGGATAGCAACATAGTCAGGGCAGGACTCGTCGACGCCGAGCCGCAAATCAAAGACAGAAAATTGTTTGCAATGGCATGCGGAGGCCAAACAACAGAATCATTGGGAAATATCGTCCTAGATCTAGACATACAAGGTAACAAAACTCAGGGTAAATTTGAGGTAAGTAACAAATTAAATAAAGAACTTATTCTTGGTACGCCATTCCTGGAGGACGAGGGTGTCCATTTAGATTATGAAAGAAAGTGTATGTATATGGGAAAAACGTTAAGGAAAACCGTATACTGGAACCAAGAAACTAGGTATACCCCGAATCTCGACAACTCCACGAAAAAATTCGTATTCCACCGGAGGCTGAACAAATACTTAAACCCGTATTTATGGAATTCTCCGACATATTCAGCGAACGACCTACTAAAGGAATTACAACCACGAATACGAAACACGTCATTACTCTATCCACCCCAACCATAATAAATCAGTGATATTATCCAATGACACCTCATAAAAAGAAGATTTTCTACGAACAAATAGACGAGATGCTAAAAGCTGGTGTAATAGAACCCAGCAACTTACCTTACAGTTCGCCTTCAGTCATAATCGAAGCATCTGGTAAAAAAAACCGTTTCTGCGTGGATTATTATCGGAAGCTTAATGCTGTAACCAAGGACCAATCATCCACCCTAACGAAAATACATGAAACTATCAAAATCCAAGGGAAAGCCAAGGTATTCACGTTGCTAGACTTAACATCGGGATATTGGTAAATTCCCATGGACCCGGAATCAAAGAAATACACAGCTTTTACTACCCCAGACGGAGCATCGTATCAATTTACAGTTATGCCGTTCGGCTTAAAGACAGCCCCATCCACATTTCAGAACTTCATGGTTCGCGATGTCCTAGCAGGATACATACATGACTTCGTACAAGTCTACCTCGATGACATCATTATATACAGTAATAGCCTAGAAGAACACCAGAGATATTTACATTTAGTCTTCGAAAGGATCCGCCTACACAATGTAAAGGTTTCACCAGAAAAATGTAACATCGCAACCAACGAATTGAATTACCTCAACAAAAACATGTCCTGGCAATACAAAATTTTCAACCACCAAAAAATAAAAAACAACTCCAAAGCTTCCTGGGAACATTTAATTGGATTCGAGAATACATATAAAATGCCGCTTCGCTTATTTAGCCACTTACCGAACTTCTCAGTAAAAACAAGAAATTTCACTGGACCAACGAACACGAGAGAGCTTTTGAAAAAATTAAGGACGAAGCTTCCAAGCCTCTCGAACTACATCGCCCTGATTTTACGAAGAAATTTATCCTCCAAACAGACGGCTCCCTCACCGGCATATCGGGAGTTTTATATCAACCAGGCGAAAACGGTTCAAAACAAATCATTTCCTTTTCTAGCGCTTGTCCCACCCCAGCTGAAAAGAAATACCATATCAACGAAATCGATGCCTAGCCGTCGTCACATATATCAAAAAATACAAGATGTACCTAGAAAATGTAAGATTCACACTTAGAACCGATAACCGTGCCCTGGTCTGGTTAAATAAATATCAAGACGCCAAGACAAAATTAACACGATGGTCTCTTCTATTGCAAGAATACGACTTCGATATTGAACATTACGCAGGAAAGGACAACGAATTACCCGATTTCCTGAGTAGAAATCCAGATATCCAAGAACCTCGGATGGAAATCGACGAAAAAAGAATGCTACCCACTGCCTTAACTCCGGAAGGACTGGATATATTCACAAGGGCTGACTTATATGAAGAAGTGAAACATACCCAGCTCCGTTCCCGACGCATTCAAAATGACATATACGAAAATGAGAAAGAATTCAAACTGACGATCCTCGAAATTATAGGGAACAGAAATTTTTTTACAACTTCGCAGTCCACGATATGCAACTATGGCGCAACTACCAAGGAAAAAGAAAGTCAGTCGTACCCAGAAGCATGATACCCCATGTATTGGCTCGTTTTCATGATGAAGACATCGCCGCTCATCCAGGGAGAGATGAGACTATACGAAATCTAACAAGGACATACTTCTGGACTAACATGCACAAAGCCGTAGCAAAATATATACAAACCTGTCGAATCTGCAGAGAGGTGAAAGCGCGCCAACTACAACCTAAAGCACCGCTTCAACCCCACAAACCACGTTACGCATTTGAAGCCATAAGTATTGACGTCATGGATCCCTACAAAGAGACCTCGCAACATTTTCATAGTAGAAGACATGTTTACGAAATGGGTGGAAGCTAAAGCATTCTCCGAACTAAACGCCCGCATTATAATCAATTACCTGGAAGAAGAAATTATTACGAGGTATGGAACACCGAAGATAATCGTTTCGGATAACGGCGGACATTTTGGCAGCACCCTGTATAAACAATGGTGCGCCCGTAATGAAATCCAAAGGAAGTTTACACCGATCTACCACCAGCGCTCCAACCCTACAGAGAGAAGGGTGCAGGAATTCAAGAAAGTCCTGAAGACGTTAACCTACAGGCGAACACAAAATAGCTGGGATAGATATATACCAAAGGTCTTGCGCACCCTCCGAACACGATACAATGCCGCCACTCAACCAAATGTATTCTTACCCTCTTGGACATGCCCACATCTAATAACCAAAAAAGTCTCCGCCGAAGTATACGAGGTCCGACGCGGGAACAACACTTATCTGGTACACGTAGACGATATCAGGCCCCCAGTCGCCGGAAACGAACCTCCCGAGCAGCTAGATACCGATGAAGAATTGGACCCTGATGATGACGACTTAAATGACGAAAATCCTGAAGATGATTTCCCAGACCGTCACGAAGGCCATGAAGAACATCACCCTGATGATGACGATAGAGACGATGAAATCCTACTACTTGCCTTAGCGCATCTACCTGCCTCAGCGCATCTACCTGCCGCAGCACATCTACCTGCCTCAGCGTATCTACCTGCCACAGCGCATCTACCTGCCTCAGCGCATTTACCTGCCTCAGCGCATCTACCTGCCTCAGCGCACCAAGAAAATTTACCTGCCTTAGCGCATCTACTTGCCCCAGCGCACGACGAAAATTTGCCTGCTCCAGCGCATGAAAAAAAATTGCCTGCCCCAGCGCACGAAGAAAATTTGCCTGCCCCAGCGTACCAAGAAAATTAGCCTCTCCCAGCGCACCAAGAAAATTTGTCTGCCCCAGCGCATATAGAGAAAGTAACAGTATCAACTCCGGCACTCGATGAGCCAACCACCTCAACAAGGCCAACACCAACACACGGAGAGACGAACAGACCATATATACCAAAGCGACGACGAGCAAGACTGGTCATCATGGACCCCTAGAAGCCGTATCCTTCTTTTTAGAATCACGTTTATTTTTCATTATTGTACATATCTTAAGTTTCAGCATTATATAAATTTAGTATTTATTATTTATAAAACACCTTGTAAATATCTTAAGTTAGATAGAATTGTATACTTTAGGTTTTCAAACACTCAATCGTAGAAATTTGCCTTAGCAAACGGGGGGAATGTCCAAGTACCTTTCTTTAATAAATTAAATCGGGTAAGAATTAACGTCCCTCTGTCGCTCTGTAAAACCCGCGAGCTAGAAAAAAACACTTTTTACATTATTAGAATAATTCGAAAAGCAAGACTTCGGCTGCTGGAGAATATACTCTCCCCTACCGATCGAATTTTCGGGAACAGCGAACAATCTGGAATGTCTAGAACGACTAGAGCGCCTGGAGTCTTCGATTTTCGAACACTTCCAGAAGCTTTGATTTATCTTATATAAACCGAGACGTGCTCATTCAGTCGAGTAAAGAGAGTCGAGTAAGTAAAGTCGAGTCAAGTCAGTCAGTTCGGAATCCAGCCACGCGGCAAAACAACAACAACAAAAGGCAAATTTCTACTCTAAAGTGTTAATATTCAACATAATTAATTACATCAAACCTATTTAGTGATAAACAAATGTATTGTTAGAACGTGAATAGTAATCGTTATTATCGTTATCGTTATATCGTTATTTTGACTCCAGAAAATTTGACTTTTAACCATTCGCGTAAAATCAATACAGGGTGTTATTTTTTCGCCGAACCAAGTAAAAATAAAATCATACCAAAATTAATTGTGCAGTGTTCTTGTGCGCGAATCTGACTAAAACGAAAGTCACGTTCGTGTTCAACGCCACGTATTGCTCTTTTTGAGGACATTATCCAAAACTGTTGCATAATCAGAAATTGAACAGATTGTAAGCCAGCGTGCAAGTATTTTTTATGAAAATATTCAATAATTAATTCCGTAAGACGACCAGAACGTGGCAACAAAACAGGATGTTTTTTATCGTAAGACAATGAGGAATGGTGTAATCGACCTCCTACTCTTATTATACCTTGATCATCGAGAAAAACGCTGAGTTTTTGAAAAGGTTTAGAAAGCGGTTTCCCAACTTTGAGTTGATTTAAAATATCAGAAAATACCAAATGTTGGGTGCGCTTAACTAACATTAATAGAGTACATCAAGCTCTATTCTCTCTATATTCATGAAAGGAAAAGGAAGAATTTTTTTTAATAGCGGGATTTTTTATATTAAATATAAAGCGTTGAACATACGCGACCTAAGGGAAGAGTAGTTATTTGAAAGAGGATCAAAAATATCTAAAGAAACTGCAGAATGTAAAGTCATTTTTCTTTCCTCTGCGAGTGCTTCAGAAGATAACGCAACGTCAGAAACATGAGAGGCCCAGAAGGCTTGTGGGTCAGACAAAAAAATTGGTCCCGCCCACCATAAAGCGTTATTAAGTAACTCGGATGGAAATAAACCTCGAGAGGCAAGATCTGCTGGATTATTATCAGAAAAAATGTGAAACCAATTTTCGGATGCAATTTTGTCTTGTATGAAAGTAATACGATTACTGACAAATGTTTTCCATCTGTGTGGAGAGGACTTTATCCATGATAAAGTAATAGTGGAATCAGTCCAGGCACAAATCTTACTGAAATGTATATTATCATGGTACGTACGTAAAACAAAAGAAAACAAATCGGCAAGAAGTACAGCACCACAAATTTCAAGGCGCGGTATTGAAATGCGGCGCAGTGGCGCTATCTTAGACTTTGCACAAACTAAAAGGGTAGTAATATCGCCATTTTCATTAAGCACTTTAAAATATACTACTGCACTGTAGCCTTTCATGGATGCATCACAAAAACGATGTGCTTCACAAGATAAACTGTCAAGTATGCGTAAGTGACGAGGAATGGCAACACGAGACAACAGAGAAAATTCAGATTTGAATCGTGACCAAAGAGAGAGCACATCATCTGGCGGTGTTTCATCTCAATTTACACCTAAAGACCACAATAATTGAATAATATATTTAGTAAAGATTGTAATGGGAGCTAAAAAACCTAGTGGGTCGAAAATTCTGGCTAACTCTGATAAGATATGACGTTTAGTACATGATCTTTCTATAGGTTCTACGTTGTATGAAAATGTATCCAAAGCTGGATACCAATGTAAACCTAAGATTTTTAAAATACACTCGTCGTCCAAAGAAAGGGGACTACTAGACAAGTGAGAGGCAGGTAAATCACTTAATAAATTGGGGTCCTTACTAGCCCACTTTCTTAGCTCTCTTTAGAAGTTCAACTAGTTCATTTTTTAAATGACGAGCATTTTCCAGCGATGGGCTTCCTGTCACTACATCATCGATATAAGTGTCAGAATTAAGAATATTAGCGGCTGAAGGAAAATCAAATATTCCCTCCTCACTTCCTCAGCTAACTGCAATAAAGTACCTACGTATAGCAAGGTAGGGGGCCGAAGAAATACCCTAAGTAACGGTTTTCAAACGAAAATCTTGTACAGGACCATCAGGTGTGAAGCGCCACGATATTCTCTGATAATCTGTATGAGCGGAATTAATTAAAATTTGTCTGTACATTTGTTTGATATCTGCGGTAAATGCGATTTTATGAAGCCGAAAATTTAACAAAATGGTGACGATATCTCTTTGTAACTTGGGACCGGTTAAAATGGTATCATTAAGTGAAGGATAAGGCGGAATTTTAGCGGAAGCATTAAATACTATTCGTAGTTTCGTAGTACTGCTTGAAGGTTTAAGAACACAATGATGCGGGATATAATAAGTTTTTCAGAATCGGAAGAAGATATGAGAAGCTCCATGTGACCAAGATCTAAATATTCTTGCATGAAATCTGAATACTGTTTATATAAAGCGGGGTCTCTACGCTCCAAATAAAGAAAATATTTTAGAGCTAAATTACGAGAGTTGGGAAAAATGGGTTCATTACTACGAAAAGGAAGTGTGACAATAAATCTACCCTTTTCATTTCGAGAAAAGGTTGTTGTAAATTTTTGTTCGCAGAGTGGATCGTCAGGAGACAGGGCGTTGATTTTTTAGAATGTCTTCTACGGGGGGTGTGGAAAGAGAAGAAAACAAAGATTTAATCTCAGTCAAAGCTGTGATGGGCAGTTTTCCCATTAAAACATAACCAAATATTGTATTTAAAGCTATAGGATGATCGACATTTCCAACAATTCGACCAGTTTCGATGATATTAGGAAAGACGTCAGCTCCAAGTAAAATATCAATCGCCCCTGGTATATTAAAAGTAGGATCAGCTAATTGCAAATGTTTAATATGAGACCAAGTTTCTGAAGAAAAACTAATAGTTGGCAAATTATTACAAATTTTCGGAAGTACTATAGCCATCAAATCTAAATAAGGCGTTGATTTTCCGAGCGGGCGGATTTTAAGAGACACTCCACTAGAACTAGTAAAAGTATGCATGGGACCCAAACCTTGAATTGATAGAGATGTATTAAAATGTGTTAGGCCTAACCTATGAACACACTTTTGCGAAATAATACTTGTTTGGGAACCTGAATCTATAATTGCCCTACATTTATGAAAATTACCGTATTTATCGGATAGTTCTATTAAAGCGGTTGAAAATAAAACGGGGGTGGTTTGTGGTGTGAACCCTGAGAAAGAATGTGTTGAAGTAGCGACAACCGCGGTCTCATCATTAGGTGAAATACGTAAAGTAAAAAATAAATAAAGCATAAATAAGTAAAGCAAGCGGGTAAGACTACAGAAACTTGAAATTAGTTGTATGTACCAGAAGCCAAGGCCTCAAATTTTTTTATAATATTTTCTATCCACCCACCACCCCCACTCCATTATTAAAGGGGTTGATAAAATAAAATAGAGATATTTACTTGAAATTTGGTATACGTATATATTATGCATATTATATTAACATCAAGAATTAGATTATATTTCGGTATTATTCCATCGAAGGATTGGGGGGTAAATAGGGGTAAATAAGGGAAAATAAGTAAAGCAAGTTGGTAAGAGTATAGAAACTTGAAATTCGGTGTATGTATTAGAAGCTAAGGCTTCAGATTTTTCTACAATATTTTTCAACCCCCGCCGCCACCCCTACTCCATTATAAAAGGGGTTGATAAAATAAAATTGAGATACTCACTTGAAATTTGGTACACGTATGTATTATAACGACATCTGGAACTAGATTATATTTTGAGATGATTCCGTTGAAGGGTTGGGGGTTAAATAGGGGTAAGTAAGGGAACATAAGTAAAGCAAGCTAGTAAGAGTACAGAAACTTGAAAGTTGGTGTAAGTACTAGAAGCTAAGGCCTCAGATTTTTTTATAATATTTTTCAACCCCCCCCACCCCACCATCCCTACTCCATTATTAAAGGGGTTGATAAAATATAATTGAGATACTAATTTGAAATTTTGTACACGTGTGTATTATAACGACATCTGGAACTAGATTCTATTTTGAGATGATACAGTTGAAGGGTTGGGAGTTAAATAGGGGTACGTAAGGGAAAATTAGTAAAGCAAGCTGCTAAGAGTACAGAAACTTGAAATTTGGTGTATGTAGATAGATAGATAGATAGATAGCATTTATTTAACCACATGATATACAATTATGTACATTTGTAGCAAGTCAACAAAAAAAAAAAGAGAGAATCTATCCTATGGTTGATAAATTCCAACTATATCAACCAACAATCAGTCGTAGTTCTATACATACAAATAATAAATAACAAATCAACATAATACATTAAATAGTAAAACAAACAGTATAGCATAGTACACTGTACATTATCAAGACGAAAACATTACATATATGGTACATACATACCTACAAACACATGTATATAAGATGCAGACAATTATGTGTATACAAAGAAAAATACGAAGTAATTCTGTTCCACATCAATATAAGTGCATTTAATGTGATTATTTAATCACCAAATATTATTGTTTGATGGTTAGGTTTTTACAGGGGTGATGCCCTCAGATAATCGTCAACCGAATAAAAACAGTGTTTCAATATAATTTTTTTAACAGTTTTTTTGAAGAGATCTAGATTTAATGATTTTACTTCAGATGGTAGTTTGTTATACAGATTAAGATTTAGGGAATTATTTTCAGATTTTTTCAGCCTGAAACGGGTGGTCCTTAATAAATCTGCAGATCTTGTACTATAACTGTGAGAATCAGATTGAGTGTTAAAACTACTAATGTTTTTATGTATTTCAATAATGGAAAAGTATATATACACTGATGGTAAAGGCATTATACCAAATTTTAGAAACAATGGCTGACAGTGTTCACTAGTATTATTGATTCCAGCAATTACTCTGAGTGCTCTCTTTTGGAGTCGAAAAATTTTTAAGGCATGACTTGAATTCCCCCATAAAATTACTGCATAAGTAATACGGGAATGAAACAGCGCAAAATATGTTGATAGTAGTGTGTTTATACCTAATATCAACCTCAATTGGCGTAGTAGAAATATTATACTTGGGAGAGATTTTCCCAGATAGTCAACATGACCATACCAATTTAAATTGTCATCTATAACAACACCTAATAATTTCACACTCTTACCCTCAGTGATGCTGCGATTTGCCGATATGACCATTTTTTGTGATTTATCGCTGTTAAGTTTCAGTTTATTTGTGATAAACCATTTGTCAGCAATTTTTTCAATTTGATCTAAGTTATTCATAAGATCCATACAATTTCTATTTGAGGTCATTAGAGTTGTGTCATCTGCAAATAGGACACATTTAAACGGTTCTAGAAAATGGCAGATATCGTTTATAAATAATATGAAAAGGATTGGTCCCAAGACGGATCCTTGAGGCACGCCGTGTTTCACTTCACTTAAATCGGAGTTTATATTATTAACACTCACATATTGTTTCCTATTTCTTAAGTAAGATGCAATCAGAGATAGCGGCAAACCTCTTATACCATAATGCGTTAATTTTTGTAGTAGCAGATCATGGGGTACACAATCGAATGCTTTGGAGAGATCGCACAAAGCGATTCCTGTGTGTTCTCCCTCCTCAAGCCCCCGAACTATGTGGTCCACTACCTTCTGTATCGCCTGTGTTGTGGATAGCTTGGGACGAAAACCGAATTGGCTAGCAGAAATTATGGAGTTATGCACAAGGTGCTCAGACAGCGCACACTTTAAAAGAATTTCGATTAGCTTACCGAAGATGGGAATAATCGAGATCGGACGGTAATTATCTAGAGTTCCCATATCACCCTTTTTAAACACCGGAATCACTTTAGTTATTTTAAATGCATCAGGGAAAACTGCTTCAGTGAAGATTAATAATGTAAGAGGACCTAAAATTATATCAATAGTATTTTTAATTATTTTACTATTCAGATCGTAGACGTCGGTACTAGGGGAATTTTTCAACGCATTTACTGTATCGAGTACCTCATATGTAGTAACTGGCCTAAGAAAAAAAGAGCGAGCGATAACAGGGACCCTTCTCATTATATCATTGACGCTTATATCACTATTTGGAAGGGATGTAAGAATATTATCTGCGGCAGTGCTGAAATAATTATTAAAGTCGTCCTGTGACAAAGTTGAATCTATTTGAACTTTTGATGAATGGTTATTGTTCCGTTCGTAATTTATTAGTTTCCAGGCGTCTCTAGATTTGTTGTCAGAATTTGCAAGATGATGGTCGTAAGCTGTTTTCTTTGCTTTATTTATTTCATGCCTGTAGTTTTTAAGTAAATCTTTGTATATTTGACAGTGAATAGGATTTCTAGTCACATTACAGATTGTTTTGACGCTAGCTAGAGTATCACGCATTTTACGTAAAGGCTCGTTAAACCAAGGTACTAATGGCTATTGTGACGAGCACATTTTTTAACTGGAAAATGCTGTTGAATCAGGTTTTTATAATTGTTGACTAGAAAATTTGACAGAAAGTCTATGGTATAGTCATTATTAGAGAAAATATTCCAGTTAAGGCCTAAAAGAGAAGCACGCAATTTGACAATACCGCTGTTTGTAATACGTCTCATGAACACTTCTCTAGGAGAATTAGCAGCAGTTTTAACAGTGATAAACTGACCTAAGTGGTCCGAGAGGCATGGTTCAATTACACCAGCTTCATAATCATTATTTTTTAAATTTGTCATAATATTATCTATACAGCTGGATGACTGTGCAGTAATTCTTGTGTTTTCCTTGATCACTATGTCAAGTCCAAAGGAATCAATGAGTGATACTAAGTTAGTCAAAAGCGAGCTTTCCTTATGAAAGTTTATATTAAAATCACCCACAAGAACAATGTTAAACCCACCAGTACAATATTTAAGTAATAAATTTTCCAAATTGTTGAAAAATATATTAGGATCACCAGAACAGGATCTGTAAAGTGTAAAAATTAACAATTTAGTTTTTGTTAACTTTACCCCACAAAATTCCGAGTTTAATTCACTATTAAATTCATTTAAGTTTAAGGGTATGCATTCAATGTGGTTTTTTAGAAATATCGTAACACCCCCATGTATATTAATTGACCTGCTAAAAGAGTTCGCTAAAAAGTAATCCCCTAAATTTATATGCTTCAAGGATTCTTCATTCATCCAGTGTTCTGTTAAGCAAACCACATCATATTTGAATTCATTCAAAAATAAGGTTAATTGAGGGACTTTATTTGATAAGCACTGTATATTGATATGAAACAGACTCACCTTTGCATGTGATGATATATTGCACTCAGGGGCACTATTATTGGTTGACATTTCAACGTTCTCAAGTGTGGTGTTTAATTTAGCACACTGACTTGGGAGAGTCTTGGGTATAAAAAAGTATTGGTACTTGTCATGCTATTTTCCAATAGATCACAGTCAATTATTTCACTTGAATTTGGACTTGCACTCGTTAAACTTTTATTCGGTGGGATACATGTCTCACTCACATTATCGTTTGTATATGCCGGTATATTTACCATATGATCACTAACACTTGGGTCAATGAATAGTAAGGTTTTATGTAAGAAATTATTTTTATCAATTAGATTTGTCAGGTCCTTAGAAATTTTACGGTTATTTATATTATATCCATGGTCGTTGATTTCGTAATATTTAACATTTCCTTCCATTACACGATTAATTTTCGTGATAAAGTCATGTAGCTTAATATTGAACTTATGAATATATTTATTTTTATTGTTGTTCCTTGAGAATGGCACCGATGAAAATATAATGTTTGTTTGACTGCATTTCTTTAGATTGTCACATATGATTTTAAAAGATGGAAATTTATTATTCATAAAATCGTTTTTTCCCGCAATTATAACAATAGTATCATTTTTTGTGAATCCTGTGGATAATCTGCTTATGTCTCCCAAAACAGCTGACAGGGGTGCATTCGGTTTAATAAATGATGTAATATGGTACTTAGTGAGATTACTGCGTAATCTTGAGTTCAAGCCTCGACCAAGTTCATCTGTAAGTAGCAAAATTTTATTTATATGCGTTATTTTGCTTTCTGGGGGAATACTACTACTAATCTGTGGTACTGTATAAATATTCTGATATGTCTTATTTGTATCTTCTGGGCCTTTATTTGTATGGTACTCGGTTTGTGTACCATTACACTGCATGTTTGTTTTTATTGTATGTACCAGAAGCCAAGGCCTGGAAATTTTTTAAAATATTTTCCATTTCCCAACTCCCTACTCCATTATTAAAGGGGTTGATAAAATAAAATTGAGATATCCACCTGAAATTTGGTATACGTATACATTATAATTACATTAGGAACATATTATATTTTGGGATTATTCCGTTGAAGGGTTCGGGGTTAAATAGGGGAAAATAAGTAAAGCCAGCTGGTAACAGTACAGAAACTTGAAATTCGGCAAATGTACTAGAAGACAAGGCCTTAGATTTTTTAAAACATTTTTCAACCCCCACCACTACTCTATTACTAAACGAGGCTGATAAAATAACATTGATATTCAATTGAAATTTGGTATACGTATATATTATAATGACATCAGAAACTATATTATATTTTGGGATTATTCCGTTGAAGGGTTAGGGGTTAAATAGGGGAAAATAAGTAAAGCAAGCTAGTAACAGTACAGAAACTTGAAATTTGGTATATGGACTAGAAGACAGGGCCTCAGATTTTTTACAGTATTTTTCAACCCACCACCAACGTTACTCCATTATTAAAGGGGTCAATAAAATAAAATTGAGATACTCATTTGAAATTTTCTACACGTATGTATTATAAAGACATCTGGAACTAGATTATATTTTGAGATGATTCCGTTGAAAGGTTGGAGGTTAAATAGGGGTAAGTAAGGAAAAATAAGTAAAGCAAGCTGGTAAGAGTACAGAAACTTGAAATTTGGTGTATGTACTAGAAGCCAAGGCCTCAAAGTTATTAAAAATATTTTTCGTCCCCCCACCCCCCTACTCCATTATTAAAGGGGCTGATAAAATAAAATTGAGATATTCACTTGAAATTTGGTGTACGTATATGTTATAATTACATAAGGAACATATTGTATTTTGAGATTATTCCGTTGAAGGGTTCGGGGTTAAATAGGGAAGATAAGTAAAGCAAGCTGGTAACAGTACAGAAACTTGAAATTCGGCGTATGTACTAGAAGACAAGGCCTGGGATTTTTTTAACATTTTTCAACCCCCACCACTACTCTATTACAAAACGGGGCCGATAAGAAACTTGAAATTTGGTATATGTACTAGAAGACAAGGCCTCAGATTTTTTATAACATTTTTCAAACGTTAGACCTTAGGAGCGGATACTGGCAAGTTGGGATTCATCCTGATGATAAGGAAAAGACAGCGTTTTCAGCAGGCAGTTACTTACTAATTTACCGTGATGCCTTTTGGACTTTGTAATGCCCCAGCCACTTTTGAAAAATTGATGGAATTTGTACTACGAGGGCTAACTTGGAAGACGTGCCTGGTTTACCTTGACGACGTGCTTGTTATGGGACGAGACTTTACGGAACATTTGGAATATCTTCAAGTATTTACACGCCTAAAGTCCACCGAACAGCAGCCGTCCTAAGACGCCAGCACCACACACTAAATCTAACAGTGATGCTTACCATTAAGCAACACTGTTTAGATCGGATTCGAGCGCTCATGACTGTCAAAGTAAATTTGATAAGGCGGGTAAGGAGTATGGAGCAAAATACATTGTTCCATACGAATCCTGTCCGCCTATTTCAAGAGCTACAGCCTGTTGTCGACAAACCGCCAGCTGTAGCCGATGTCGGAAGCTTCTGGAAGAGAATCTACGAAACGACACGTCCGTTCGATAGCAACACTCCAGCAGTCGCACACTTCGAGGCTCTCTGCCACAGAACCTTTGAAGAGCCAGAAGAGGTGTGCTCGGAAATCAGTTCGGAGGAAGTTCAACAAGCTCTTGTTTCCAGACGGCATAAACAGCTGGTGGTAGAAAAAATTTCCTTCCACCCACCATCGTCTGACTCAAGTTTTCAACTCATGGTTGAACGAGGGGCAGCAGATTCCGGACTAATTTGTCGAGGGACGTACCGTGCTAATCCCCAAGAAGGGAGATTTGTCCGATCCAAGGAATTATAGGTCAATTATCTGTCTGAACTCCTGCTACAAGATATTTACACGTATCTTGTATGCTAGGACACTACGGCAGGTTGATCTGGTCTTCTAGCAGATTTACGAGAAGCGTGGCGCTAAGAAGAGCATGGCAGGTTGCAAAGACAGCCTGCTGATAGACCGCTGTAGTACGCAGGATTCTGTGCAGTACAAGAGGAACATATCTATGGGCCGGATTAACTATTATAAGGCATTTGACACTACATCGCACGAACTACTGGTGCATTTGCTCAAAATCGCCGGCGCGGTTATCGATGAGGAACTACCAGAAGACGCCGATATTTGGCAGATCAACACTGCCGTGTACAACGCTGCTAGCCAACTCGTCCCCCGCGAAAGGGCAACCAGCCGGCCTAAGACGCCAGCACCACACACTAAATCTAACAGTGATGCTTACCATTAAGCAACACTCTTTAGGTCGGATTCGAGCGCTCATGGCTATCAAGAAAAAGCTAATAAGGCGGGTAAGGAGTATGGAGCAAAATACACTGTTCGGTACGAATCCTTCCCGCCTATCTCAAGAACCACAGCGTGTTGTCGACAAGCCGCCAGCTGTAGCCCATGTCGAAAGCTTCTGGAACGGAATCTACGAAACGACACGTCCGTTCGATAGCAACACTCCAGCAATAGCACACTTCGAGGCTCTTTGCCACAGAACCTTAGAAGAGCCAGAAGAGGTGTGCCCGGCAATCAGTTCAGAGGAAGTTCAACAAGCTCTACTTGGAGCCAAGAACTTCGCTGCTCCGGGCCCAGACGGCATAAACAACTGGTGGTGGAAAAAATGTCCTTCCATCCAACGTCGCCTGGTCCGAGTTTTCAACACGTGGTTGAACAATTGGCAGCAGATTCCGGACTGGTTTGTCGAGGGACGTACCGTGCTAATTCCCAAAAAGGGAGATCTGTCCGATCCAAGGAATTATAGACCGATCACCTGTCTGAACTCCTGCTACAAGATATTTACACGTATCTTGTATGCTAGGACATTACGGCAGGTTAATCCGGTCTTCCAACAGATTTACGAGCAGCGTGGTGACAAGAAGGGCATGGCGGGCTGTAAAGACAGCCTGCTGATAGACCGCTGTATTACGCAGGATTCTGTGCAGTACAAGTGGAATCTATCGATGGCCTGGATTGACTGTCGCAAGGCATTTGACACAACATCGCACGAACTATTGATGCATTTGCTCAAATGTCTTGCGGTAGCAGAACCACTAGCGAGATGCATAGAACAACTGCTGCCTCTCTGGAGAACTCGCTTCACCATAACATCAGGTGCACAGCGGGTTACAACAGAGCAGGTGGCATTCCGAAGAGGAGTTTTCCAAAGAGACTCTCTGAGTCCCCTCCTCTTTTGCATCTCACTGCTGCCGTTATCTGCTGAGCTTCTCCAAACTCGCGGGTATCACTGTGGACCACCCAGCAACCGGAGGCATAAGGTCACTCATTTATTCTACATGGATGACCTTAAACTGTATTCTTCCGGAGAGCATGGACTTCAAAATGCTCTAAGGGTGGTCGAGGAGTACACGCGGGCCATTGGTATGGAGTTCGGGTTGGACAAGTGCGCGGTCTTTCAACTCAAGAGAGGACTTTGCTGAAGACGCGCAACTTGCATATGGAAGCATCCTGAGACATCTGGATGCCGAAGAGACCTACACATACCTGGGTGTGGAGCAATGTCACATCCAGGATGTTCAACAAGTGAAAGAATCTTTCCGCGGCAAGTACAGGGGGCTACTCCGAAAGATTTGCTCATCCGAACTTTCAGGGGAAAACAAGGTATCTGCCACTAATATGCTTGCCGTTGCTGTTCTGCTCTACTCCTTTAGGGTAGTCAAATAGACTGTAGATGAGCTGCGCCAATTGGACAGAGGTACCTGCAAGATGATGTATCCATAGGAGCATTCATAATAGATCGTCCGTCCCTCGTGTGTACCTCGGGGGGGGGGGGGGCAGAGGGCTCTTGGGGTTGGAGTGTATGCATGGCAGAGTGGCACTGAGCATGGCATGTAATGTCCTTAGGAGCTCAGACCCGCTCCTGCAATTAGTGAGAGATCACGAAAACGCAGGGGTGGGTGCAGGATTGTTTAAGGCGGTAAAAAGAGCCGCAGATGAACTTGGTCTCGTATTCGACGATAGGCGAGGAAGCCGGCGCGGTGTCACTGCACTACAGCCAACTCGTCTGAAGGCCCAAATAAAAGCTGCCAAACAAGAACTTCTGTTTAGGCAGCACGTCGATAAACCCATGCACGGTGTATACTATAAGAATGTAGAAACACTGGGTTTATCGATCAGGCTGACATTTGCCTTTTTAAGGTCAGCCGGGCTAAAGTCGGAGACCGAGGGATTCATTGTGGCCTGCCCAGATGGTGTAATTAACACGTTGGTCTACCGAAACCGCGTAATGGGTGTAAAGGTTCCTGCTATAAACTGTAGGACCTGCCATCAGGCGCCGGAGTCGCCCATGCATTTACTTTCTGCATGTCCGGTGTACCAAACACCAATGCTGCCTTACGTCCCCGGAGATATTGAGTCCGTTGTCGAAAACGAGAGATGTCGAATTTATTGGAACTACTCGTTTCCAACAAGTCTGACATAGTCCTCCTCAACTATCAAAACAAGGTGATGTTTGTGATCGAGTTCTCAGAACCTGCTGAGCCAAACATCGCTTTGAAAGAGGAGGAAAAACGGACCAAATACCGTGATCTCCGGTACGAGCTCCAAGTGCTGTACCCAGGCTACTCGGTCAAGATGGTCGTCCTCAATCGGTGTACTCGGAGGTATGAAGCCTACGCTGCTCTCAGGATTGAAGATCATACCGGCCTGTCAGAAATCTGCTGATTGGTTGGCAGGCCAAATGCAGAAGGCAGTACTCTTGGGGTCCCTTCGCCTGCTTAGAGCACATGATTCTGGAATCTACAGTCACTAACCCTGCGGGATGTGGGGAGTGGTTGTGGATATATTGCTGGCACTCTTTCCGTGTGATGTCGGAGGCCACGGAAAAACTGTCCAGCGTCGGGAAACCGAAAAAAAAAAAAATATATTCACACACAAAACTGGAAGGCCTCTGGATCAAGCAGGATACAAAATATCTAGTTAAGACACCTTAGTGCTCTTTATTGAAGCTTAGCTTAACAATAAAATCATACGACAGCCCGAGGAAGTCTTCGAATGGTTAACCGCAGGAAACACTTTCTTCCTCTATAAATACAAAGACGAGTAGGATCCTAGAAACTACCGGCCAACAACCTGCCTGTCAACGATGTACAAAGCGATCACTGCTGCATTATTAGCAATTAAAATCTATGTGCAGGGCCGTCGAGAGAAAATCGGTGCCCGGGGGGCAGTAACCTACGGGCCCCCTCTCACAATCAAAATTTGCATATGCGTCTCCAACTTTCCCCGGATTTCAGACATTCGGGTGGAATCCACCACTCCTCAAAAACTCCGAGCCCTGGGGACAACACGCTCGATCCCCCCCCTCCTCTCGTAGGGCCTGTCTGGCAGGTAAGGTACCATTAATCATTAATAACATTCTATTATCTGTTCATAATTTTAACATTGCACGGTACTTAACTATCTCATTTTATTTATTGTGAATATACATTCGCAATTAAAATCTATGAGGTAAGGTACCAGATACTCCCAGGGAACAGAATGACTTTCAGAGGCTGTAAGGGCTTGTTACTAGTGAGTAAGACCATCACAACAATTGCAAAGAAGCGGTGCAGAAATATCAGCGTGGCATAGATGGACTACAAAAAGCATGCAAACATTTTATTCTATTTCATTATACAATCAACAGATATTAACTGAATTAGTCGACCCAAGTCACATGAGTAACACGTATATGGCGTTAGTACAGTCAGTGGAGAATGGAGGACAATCAGTCGGGACATTCGGCTGTGCCACTGTCACCCATTACTCCCATGTATTTTTTCATGCTGAGGCGCGTCATAAGAAACGAATAATGAAAATGAATAATAATAAAAAAATAACTTTTAAAAAGTTTTATTTAAGTGTGGCAAAAGGGCACTGACTTTCAGAATTTACCAATAACTAACAACGACCATTAACTGAATTCTTTTCGTGAGAAAATCACTCAGAACCACCAGTCGATGTTTCCCCCAGACACAAAGAGTCACCCTGTAACTATATAATACTTGCTTGTCTATAATATAACGGAATAAATGTGGCCGACATAACGATTAGTTACCTTGCGAAACCTATTAGCTTTATTCAGCCGGACGTGGTCAGCTCATTTCAATAGGAAGCCACAGTTTTTGTTCAAAATTAAAGATCTTATTAGATAGAAACCTGTAAAAAGCAGCCCCTTCTCGTTATTTTAGAAGAGGAATTGGATGCAGTACAGTCCATTCAATAAAGGTTTTAGAGTTACTAAATTGAAGAAATTGGTTTTAAATAGTATTTTATTAAACTTTACTATTTACATCTACTTACCCCCACTCCTTCAACGAAATCATCTCGAAATATAATCTAGTTTCAGATGTCGTTATAATGCATACATGGTACCAAATTTCAAGTGAAAATCTCAAATTTATTTTATCAGCCTTTTTAATAATGGAGTGGGAGTGGCGCGGGGTTAAGAAATATTATTAAAATCTGAGGCCTTCGCTTCTAGTATATATAACAAATCCCAAGTTTCTGTACTCTTACCAGTTTGCTTTATTTATTTTTCCCTATTTACCCCTATTATATAATCTAGTTCCAGATGTCGTTATAATACATACGTGTACCAAATTTCAAGCGAATATCTCAATTATATTTTATCAACTCCTTTAATAAAAGAGTGGAGGTGATAGGGGGGGGGGGGTGAAAAATATTTAAAAATCTGAGGTCTTCACTTCTAGTATATACGCCTAATTCTAAATTTCTGTAGTCTTACCAGCTTGCTTTCCTTATTTTTCCCTATTTAACCCCCAACTATTCAACGGAATTATCTGAAAATATAATGTAGTTCCACATGTCGTTAGAATACATACGTGTATCAAATTTCAAGTGGATATCTCAATGTTACCTTATCAATCCCTTTAATAATAGAGTGGGAGTGGTTGAGGGTATGGAAAATATTTAATAGAATCTAAGGCCTTTGCTTCTAGTACATACACCAAGTCCCAAATGTCTGTACTCTTACCAAACTTGCTTTACTTATTTTCCCCTATTTACCCCTATTTACCCCCAAGCCTTAACCGGATATGTTCAAAAAACAATCCAGTTCCAGATCTCATTATAGTACATACGTGTACCAAATTTCAAGTCAATATCTTAAACCGTTCCAGAGAAAACGTGTGCACAAAAAAAAGTTACAAACAGACCGACCGACATACAGAAATTTTTTTTCGCTCAAATTTAAAATCTCGGCATTTCATGACATTTTAAGCCTATTCTAACAATAAAACAATCGGTAAAGGTATTTACACAGAACTTGCCTCTTTATTTGGGCATGGCGGTCACTCTAAAAAATTAATAATTACGAAATGAAGTTGAAAATAATAATCGGAATATAGTTATCACTATTATTACAAATAAAACCTGATAAGCTTTGGTTAAAAAATACAGAGTGCTCATCCAACAGCAAAAGTTCAATACTAAATAACAGGTGCCAAATATGGAAGGCTTGCGCAAATACCTTTACAAATGTCCACCATGAATTATTTCTTGGGATGACCACCTTCCATATTTTTCAATGAAAGTATAATCCCAAACAGCATGTCACATCCTAAAGACGTACATTTTATGTCATATTTTTGGTTTGTACGTACATGCGTCTAAACTGGACGATTCTAAAACGTACACGCATGTACGTCTCTTAGAACACGCCTAGTTGTGGTACAATGTACGTACGCCGTACATCCAGCAAATCTTCTCCATTTTTCAATATATGGATGAGTTATATTAACTTTACAGTCACATAAATAATATATTATATATGTATGTAGAGAAGTGTATACTTATATGGTTCTCGTTTCTACTTTAACTTTTTTCCGATAAGGAAGGACTTTATGATCGCAAAAGACACGTGACACGTGACCTCTGTAGATATGTTATAACATTAAAAAAAATTTAATTTGTTTATATATATTTCTATCTCTGGAATTATTATTATTTATTATTTTTATCGTCAATTATTAGTTTTGTGCTGTTAATCCTTTTATGTATAATTTTAATTTTTCGCAAAGTTTAGTGTATTTTCTGAGAAATTTTATATCTATAAATATATATTTTTTTGACTTCTGAATATTAATGTTAAAAATCAAACGTAGATAGTTTATTCCTAGTTAATATTAAAAAGTATTAATATGAAAATGTTGGAAATTGTTGCTAGGAAGATTTTCAGAAACTTTACTGACAAAACTTTATTCTATCATTTTATTATGAACAATTTAGAAGCATTTATGTACAAATCTTAAACAATCAATTTTGTGTTAACCTACATTTTTTACGATAAACTGGAGTAAAATGAAATACAATTTTTACTATTTTGTTATATTTTAGTATGATCACTTATCCACATAAAGAAATGTTCTTTTAATTTTCAGTCGGATAAAAGCTTTTCAATTTCATATATTGTCTTGTGGATTTTCCATGAAATATTTTTTTAAACAGTAGAATTCGTTTTATTTTGGTTAGGTAGGTATGTAAGTGCAATAAAAAAGAAAAGTAATTTGTTAACGTGAATGTTACAAAATTATGAGTGATTAGAACTTATTTAGGAACATTTATTTATCATATTCATAATATATCATGGGAATAAATACTTAATTCCACCCCTGCTTGAAGTAACTCTTGAGTTGGAGCCAACCCTGCCCATCGCAAGGAACATTTCTGCGCATAATCTGGGCAGGTATACGTTACACGACAAAAAATGAAACTGTGAACATAGGGAATAGCATTGAGTGAAAACTCTGTATTACTCTGTGCTAGAACTATCCAGCATAGACCACAACCTTCTCGGCGGCAATCCAGAACAACGCAAAAAACGTGATTTTCTGTAAGTTTCTGGAACAGTCATATTACTACCAGTGTCTCAGACATGGCGCGCAATGAATCCAGTTACAGTTGCCTAACCATTGCCACTTAATTTTGGCTATTACACAGGGGGCGCAACCTAGTAACAATACTCTTTGCAAATACAATACGAGGAGTATATTGCATTTGATTGGTTCATTTCTAAAACTAGTAATATCGCCCGCAGACAAGAAATTTTCATATCCGAAAATATGTTGGTGATCGAATTTTGAACAACTTTCAAAATGTCTTCTTTGACTGAAATGACTTCTTTCCCATCGTATCTAAGGTGGCAAAAGCTAGACAATGAATAATTTAAAATCCTCCTGTTAACCCCAACCCTTCTACGGAATCATCCCAAAATATAATCTAGTTCCAGATGTCGTTATAATACATACGTCTACCAAATTACAAGTGAATATCTCAATTTTATTTTATCAACCCCTCTAATAATGTAGTAAGGGTAGTGGAAGGGTTGAAAAATATTATTAAAAAATCTGATGCCTTAGCTTCTAGGACATACACCGAATTTCAAGTTGCAGCAGGTACTCTTACCAGCTTGCTTTACTTATTTTCCCCTATTTACCTCTACTTACCCCCATTCCTTCAACGCAATCATGTCAAAATATAATCCAGTTATAGATATAGTTATAATACATAAATGTACCAAATTTCAAGTGCAAATTTAAATTTAATTTTATCAACTCTTTTAATAAGGGAGTGGGGGTGGTGGGGAGATGGAAAATACTAATAAAAAACCTGAGACCTTCGCTTCTAGTATATACACCAAATCCCAAATTTGTGTACTTTTACTAACATGCTTTACTTATTTTCCCCTATTTACCCCTATTTAACCCCCAACCCTTCAACGGAATCATCTCAAAGTATAATCTATATACAGATGTCGTTATATTACATACCTGTACCAAATTTCAAATTAATATCTCAATTTTATTTTATAAACCCTTTTAATAAGGGAGTGGGGGTTGAAAAATATTATAAATAATCTGAGACCTTGGCTTCTAGTACATACACCGGATTTCAAGTTTCTGTAGTCTTACCAGCTTGCTTTACTCATTTTCCCCTATTTACCCCTATTTAACCCCCAACCCTTCAACGGAATCATCTCAAAATATAATCTAGTTCCAGATGTCGTTATAATACATACTTGTACCAAATTTCAAATGAATATCTCAATTTTATTTTATCAACCCTTTTCATATTGGAGTAGGGGTGGTGGGGGGTGAAAAATATTATAAAAAAATCTGACGCTTTGGCTTCTAGTATATACACCGAATTTCAAGTTTCTCTAGTATTACCAGCTTGCTTTACTTATTTTCCCCTATTTACTCCTATTTAACCCCCAACCCTTCAACGGAATCATCTCAAATTATAATCTTGTTCCAGATGTCGTTATAACACATACGTGTACCAAATTTAAGATGAATATCTCAATTTTATTTTATCAACCCTTTTAATATTGGAGTAGGGGTGGTGGGGGTTGAAAAATATTATAAAAAAAATCTGACGCTTTGGCTTCTAGTACATACACCGAATTTCAAGTTTCTGTACTCTTACAAACTTGTTTTACTTATATTCCCATATTTATCCCAAATTAACCCCCAACCCTTCAACGGAATCATCTCAAAATATAATCTAATTCCAGACGTCGTTATAATACATACGTGTACGAAATTTCAAATGAATATCTCAACTTTAATCTAATTTATCAACCCCAATCCACTACGTGGATGTGGACGTAATTAGAGTTACTCGAAATTCATGAAAATTGTTTTAAAGAAAAGTGTTCTATTTAGTTTAATAACAATTGCATCGCTAAACTGGTCTTGACATAAATCATAGAGTACAGATCAACAATATTAATAAACTTCTCATTCAATTTTCAGCCCTAAAGTTTACTTTATTGTTTAGCTGACGATTAGCACAATGTACAGGTGGTCATTTTCCACCTGTATATTGTGATAATCCACGAAGTTTTATAGAAATATACATATGGCGTAGTATCGGATGCCCAGTACAACGTAAACTTGTAAACCTCCTGAGGGGCGGAAATAATTAACAACACCGAAAATTTATTACTTAATTATTTGGAATTAATACATTTAGACAGTATGGGGTAAATAATACTGATGTGATGCTTTATATGATGAGTAGATGGCACAGTGTTGACTTAAAAATCTACCGAGGAGCAGACAATAATTAACAACCTTGAAAACATATTAATTAATATCTCGAAATCTCTGCATTTAGACACCACGAAATTTTGAGGTAGCAATACTCATATGATGGTTTATGCGATGGATAGCGTGATGTAGACTTGTAGACCTCCTGAGGGCAGAACATAATTAGCAACTCCGAAATAATACTAATTAATTTCTAGAAATACCTATATTTAGACAGCACGACATTTTGAGGGAACAATGCACATATAATGGTTTATGAGATGGTTACTGTGATGTAGGTTTGCAGACCTTCCGAGGATCGGAATATAAAATTAATTAATTTCTGGAATTACCTACATTTCGACACCACGAAATTTTTAAGAGACCATACACATGTGATGGTTTATGAGATGGTTAGTGTGATGTAAATTTACAAACCTCTCGAGGGGTCGAAAATAATTATCAATCTAACAACATAATTTATTTCTCGAAATTCCTTCATTCAGATAGCACGAAAATTTAAAGAAACAATACAGATATGATGGTTTATGTGATGTAAACATGCAGAACTCCTGAGGGGCTAAAAATAATTAACAGCCCCGAAGACATATTAACCAATTTCTCTAAATTTCTACATTTAGACAGCACGACATTTTGAATTTTGAAGAAACAATACACATAAGATGGTTTATGTGATGTTGATTTGCAGGCCTCTCGAAGGGCGGAAAATAATTAATAATCTTTAATTATTTTCCGCCGTCAAGAGATCTACTGCTTTTGAGGGAACAATGCACATATAATGGTTCATGAGATGGTTACTGTGATGTAGGTTTGCAGACCTTCCGAGGATCGGAATATAAAATTAATTAATTTCTGGAACATCTGGTACATCTCGACACCACGAAATTTTTAAGAGACCATACACATGTGATGGTTTATGAGATGGTTAGTGTGATGTAAATTTACAAACCTCTCGAGGGGTCGAAAATAATTATCAATCTAACAACACAATTTATTTCTCGAAATTCCTTCATTCAGATAGCACGAAAATTTAAAGAAACAATACAGATATGATGGTTTATGTGATGTAAACATGGAGAACTCCTGAGGGGCTAAAAATAATTAACAGCCCCGAAGACATATTAACCAATTTCTCTAAATTTCTACATTTAGACAGTACATTTTGAATTTTAAAGAAACAATACACATAAGATGGTTTATGTGATGTTGATTTGCAGGCCTCTCGAAGGGCGGAAAATAATTAATAATCTTTAATTATTTTCCGCCCTCAAGAGATCTACTGCTTACTCCACTCTAGCCACCATATAGAGCACTACATGGATACTGTTTCCACAAAATTTCGTACTTTCTAAGTGTAGCGATTTCGAGAAATTATATAATTCAATCTCGGGATTTTTAATTAGTTTCCGCACCTCACTACGTCCGAAAATCTACATCACACTAACCATCTGAAAAACCATCGTATCTGTATTGCTTCATCAAGATTTCGTGCTGTCTAAATGACTGCAGCCTAAATGTAGAGATTTCGAGAAATTAATTAATATGTCCTGAGGGTAGTTAAATATTTTCCACCCATTAACCATTTCACAAAACATCATATGTGTTCTATTTCTTCAAAATTCTATGCAGTCTAAATCTAGGGATTTCGAGAAATCATTTAATATGTTGCCGGGGTTGTTAATTATATTTCGCTCTTCTGGAGATCAGCAAGCCTACGTCGCTCTAGCCACCATATAGAGCACTACATGGTACAGTTTCAATAAAGTTTCGTGTTGTCTAAGTGTAGGGAGAAATTTTTTAATACATTCTTGAGGTTGTTAAGGTCTGCAAGTCTATTATTAAATGTCTATTATTTTCCCAAAATTTCGTGGTATCTAAATGTAGGGATTTCGAGAAATATTTATGTTCCCGGGGTTTTTAATTATATTTCATAATATTTCGCCCCTCGGGAGATCCACAGTCTACATCGCTTTAGCCACCATACAGAGCACGACATGGGTACTATTTCAACAAAATTTCGTGGTGTCTAAATGCTGGAATTTGGAGAAATTAATTAATATGTCTTCACCTTCAGGGTTGTTAATTATTTTCTGCCCTTCGGTAGATCTGCAAGTCTACGTCACACTAACTATCGCATAAACAATCATATATGTATTGTTTCCTCAACATTTTGTTCTATTTAAATGTAGATGTTTCGAAAAATTAATTAATATGTTTTCCGAATTACTAATTATTTTCTGCCCTCGGGAGGTTTGCAAGTCCACATCACACTAACCACCTCATAAACCATATGTATTGTTTCCCTAAATATTTACCTGTCTAAACGTGGCAATTTCGCGAAATTAATTAATATGTCTTTGAACTTGGTAATTATTTTCCCCACATCGGGAGATCTGCAAGTCTACATCACACTAACCATCGCATATGTATATTGTTTCCACAAAAATTCGTGCTTTCTAAATGTAGAGTTTTCGAGATTAATTAATATGTCTTCGAGGTTGTTAATTTGTTTTCTGCCCTTCATGCGATACAAGTTTACATCGAACTAAGCATCAGATAGTAAGCCGCGACATATGGATAATATTTCCTCAAAAACTTCTTGGATTATTTTCCGACATCTGTATATTGTGGTAATAGTCCGTTAAACAATAAAGTAGATATTAAATGTTCATTTAATGAGAAGTTAATCGATATTATTGATATGTACTCTAAAATTTATATCGAGACCGATTTAACGATACAATAATTACCCAGGCCCACAAAAAAAGTGATCTAAACCCGGGATCCGATATAGCAATCCCTATGTATTTCGACGTGTTGAAAACGAATCCGATGCCCGTTTAGTTCCATCACCCAATTTTTTGTAAATCACAAAAATAGCCTAGGGCCTGATAGCCTAAGAAATCAGGTTTTTTAGGCTATTTTCGCGATTTATAAAAAATTGGTGGGTGATGGAGCTAAACGGACATCGGATTCGTGTTCAGCACGTCGAAATACATAGGAATCACTATGTCGGGTCCCGGGTTCAGATTACTTTCTTTGTGTGACTGTGCAATCACACAAAAAAAGTGATCTGAATGCGGGACCCGACATAGTAGTCTCTAAGAAACCTAATTTCTTTATGTTATTTTCGCGATTTACAAAAAAATGGTGGGTGATGGAGTTAAACGGATTCCTGTTCAGAACGTCGAAATAAGTAGAAATTACTATATCGAGTCCCGGGTACAGATCACTTTTTTGCGGGCCTGTGTTATTAGTAAACTAAATAAGTCATATTTCTTGAAAAAAAAAAAAAAGTAAAAATTTCTGGTAAAATATTAATTTTAAATTACTCGGTGTCTAGCTTAAACATTGGATACCATGGGAAAGAAGTAACTTAATACATCATGCTGAATTCATAAAATACTCCGACACCTATGGTTGCTCGGAGAAGTTCGGAAATTTTATCTGCTAAGTCTAGCTGCTGTTTTCGCATGATTTCTTTATTACATATTTTTTCTATTGGAAGCCCATATTTTTTAACTAAAAGATGTCATAAAAATTTGACGCTTTGGCTTCTAGTACACCGGGCGCCCACGAAATCAGGTACACTCCCACTTCTCTCTTTAGTACTTCCACATCTGCGTAGTGGATTGGAAGTATAGTAATCGTAAAAACAATATCATTTTTTTTTCTTCAAATAGGTTTAGGATGTCATGAAACGTCGAGATTTTAAATTTGATAAAAAAAAACAAATTTATGTCTGTTTGTCGGTCTGTCTGTCTGTAACTTTTTTTTGTCCGCACGTTTTCTTCGGAACGTTTAAGATATTGACTTGAAATTTTGTACACGTATATATTATAACAAGATCTGGAACTGGATCATTTTTTGAACATATCCGGTGAAGGGTTGGAGGGTAAATAGGGGGAAATAAATAAAGCAAGCTGGTAAGAGTACAGAAACTTGAAGTGTGGTGTATGTACTAGAAGCCAGGGCCTCGAGATTTTTTATAACATTTTTCATCGGGGGTCGTTTTTATAAAAGTTTTGCATTTAGTAGAACCGTAAGAATGGAATTATCGACACAAAACGGCTATTCGTGAAAGGATATTGTCGTTTGACACACTAACTGGTATTACCGTGAGGAACGCATTTCGAAGGAGCGCCATCTTCAGTTACCATTTGGATTCAAGATGGCCGCCATTTTCAAGAAATCAATTGAGGTAATTTTCTGGCGAATTTATTAACTTCACAAAAAAAAGCGTAATTAAAAAGTGTTGCTTATTTTATTGCCAACAAAAAAGTATTTTATGTATTTTGCGAAATTTTTGAATATAAGGCCACCATTTACGAAAATTAAACATGATGCCTTTTATTTTTTGTGATTTATTTATTTATTTATTTAAAATTGTAATAATAAAGTTTACTTGTTATCCATAGCACACGATGTTGCTAAAATTTATTGCAAACGACGACGTGGGCCTGTTGCTTCAATCGGACATGTTTAGCTATTTTAATTTCCCGCTACTACTCTAGTAGAAGGCAAGCGCGCAGACCTTGTAACGTAGGTATTAGAAGTTCGTGCTCTTCTTTTGTTAATATTTACATATAATCGTTGTTGTTAGTTGACATTGCATTTAGTGATATTAAGCTAGAACTTTTTAAACAGGTACTGGGAAAGGTAAGTACGACTTTTTCTGCATTGATACGAAAATAACAATGGATGACGAATGTCTAAATAATATTTTAGGTAGGTCTTCATACATGGTTATTTCCGCGACACATTATAATATATTTCTGTTGCTTTTAGGTATAAAGAAACGTGGACTAGATCTATGTAATAAGTTTGTTGATGAACGCTTAAGCAGCAAAGATGTATCCATATATGATCCAATAAAAGCGAATAAAACTCGCTTATTTTGTAAAGCTAAATAGGCTGTAAAATCCGCAATGTTGATAAAGTCCCTGAAATCTGATGTGGATTTATTCTCTAGACTTTTCATAGTATGTTCAAATCGTGACATAGATTTGAATGATTTTTTTGCACATGAGAATCAACCATTCTCAACAAACGGAGTCCAGAGATCATCAGATAAATCAATCCTTCAAATCAACAGACAATAAAACAGACCTGTTTCATTTTCTAGCCAATGAATGTACAACATCATCCATTCTATATCCTGTGGAAACACTATGCACAATTGACTATAGGATCATTTCAAATCGCAATTCCCAAAATTCATACCTATCGCTCTGCAGTCACGAAGAAGCAGATACACGTATTATATTACACGTATAGGATTGCATTCGCCAAGGTTGGAAAAATATTTGCATAAGAACAGTAGACACCGATGTTGTAGTGTTAGCTACTTCTTTTTTTCATCGGTTGTATGTGCAAGGATTGAAAACTCTACTAAACAATACTTTGGTGCCAATAAGCACTTCAGAATAATATGTGTTAATGGGATAGCTGCACATTTGGGTCAACAAAAATGTGCAGCTTTGTTAGGTTTTCATGCATTCACGGGATGTGATACCGTCTCATTCTTAGGCAAGGAAAAGTTGACTGCTTGGAAGACCTGGCAAATTTTTCCTGAGGTAACGGAAGCTTCTTCTTTTATGTCTAAGCCGCAAAGATTTATTTCTGACCATGTTTTCAATTTGTTGCAAAGGTTTGTTGTCTTAATGTATTGTTCAACATCCGACTGCTTTAAAGTTAACGATGCCCAAAAAAATTTTTCACGTCGAAGGGAAGAAATACTGCAAACCTTCCACCTTCTGAAGCCGCTATAGACCAACATACTCGAAGAGCCACGTACCAAAGTGGGCATGTATGGGGACAATCATTGGAAACAAATCTTACTGTGCTAGATACTGAATCTTGGGGTTGGTGTAAAAAAGATGGTATTTATTCACCATACTGGTCAACTTTACCTATGGTGTCCATAGCCTTAAGGCAACTGATACGGTCCGGCTGCAAAAAGAACTGTGAGCAAAATATATGTGCTTGTAGTAAGAAAGTAGGTTTACATTTCATGTTGTTATGTACTTCTTGTAAGGGAAAGTGTGATTTAAATTATATATTTGTTAAAAACATACATATAAATAAATGATTAAGTATGTAAAAAAAGAACAAATTATGAATTTTATTAAATAACGGCTTTATTTCTATTCTAATCACGATATGTTCAAAATACTTTTTTGTTGGCTGTTCAAAGCTCAACAACTTTGTATAAGACTATTTTTTAATAAAGTCAATGGATTTACCAAAAAATCATATCTATTAGATTATTAGAAATCAGCCGTCATTTTGGATCTAAATGGTACCTGAAGGTGGCGCTCCTTCGAAAGTGATTCTTTAGGGCACTACTAATAAGTATACCAAGCGGCAACATTCTTTCACAAATAGCCGCTTTTCATTGGTTTGCTACTCTACTAATTTGATAAATTTTGATACCTAGATTCATATCCTTGCATTCTTACGTCTCGACGCTGATTGACGCCTAGCGTCGTTTTTGTAAAACTTGCGTATTTGATAAATTTCGATATCTAAATTTATTTTCCTGCATTTCAACGTCTCGACGCCATCCATTTTTGTAAAATTTCTGTATTTGACAAATTTTCATTCCTAGATTTATATTCTTGCATTTTTACATCTCAACGCCGACCGACGCCCAGCGCCGTTTTTGTATAACTTGTGTATTTGCCATGCTTTCTCTCCACCCATTTTTTAATTGAGGGGATCACACGGTAAGTCCATCTCCCTTTGTGGGCATTCTCCCACCTGTCCTGCCATTTTTCGAGGAGTATTTTCTTGGCCATTCCTTTCTCTTCTCTGCCCTTTCCTTTATCATTAGATCTAGCGGGAGAATCCCTGCTACTACGAGGACCGCTTCATACGAGACAGTCCGATAGGCGCTACTTATTCTGATTTCCATTTGCCGCTCGCTGTATCCTTGTTAGATCTTCAATGGCGTTAGCCCTTACCTCTAGAGCACGTCCCCAGACCGGAGCAGCATACAGCATTATCGAATGCACCACCACACAGAGCACCCTTCTCTTGCGGGCCTTTGGTCTCTGTGTGTTACACATTATTCTTCCTAGTGCAGTTGCCGGCGGTTTTTTCAGTCGTTTTAGTGATATGAGTCCGGAACGTTAGTTTTGGATCTGACCAGATGCCGAGATATTTAAGCCCCCCCGGTCTAATTTCCGTTTGTCCGACCCTAATGGTGACGAACTGGACAATTCTTCTCCTGGTAAATATTAGTGCGTCGGTTTTTTCCGGGGATAGCTTTAACTGAACCCTGTGCAGCCATCTCTGTATTTTTCCTTCATTACCACCGTCCCGTTTCCTGTCACGGTAAGGGCAAGGTCGTCGGCATAGCCTGTTAGTGTGACCCCGTTTTCGAGGAGGATCCGCAAGACGTCATCAAATATGATGTTCCACAGGGTTGGTCCGAGTACCGAACCCTGTGGGATTCCGCAAGTTACATCCATCCATTCGGAGGTGTTATCTGCTTCCAATCCTATTTTCCTGTTGCCGAGGTAGCTTTTCATGATCTTAATGATGTAGGCCGCCACTTCAATTCTCTCTAATTTACCTATGATAGCCCCCTATCCCGCGGTGTTGAACGCGTTTTTAATATCAAGGGGGACGATCAGGCACATTCCCTTTGCTGCTACAGCCTCTCTTGCCGCGTTCGTAATTCGGGTCACTGCGTCCACCGTCGACATCCCTCTACGGAATCCGAACTGGAAGTTCGATAGTCCATCCCTCCGCTCAATTTTCAGTTCCAACCTTCCGAGGAGTATTTATTATTAAAGCGCGAGCAGATCTGTGGAATCCGCAGCACTCAAGCCTGTCGGTCCATTGTGCATTCGCGTCATGTGAAATATTCTAGAAGAAATCAGTGCTCTCCACAAAGGATAGCAGTCTATTCTATGGTTGATCTCGTAATTCCTACGGCTGTAAAAATGGCCTTTGGAGATGCCTTAACGCACCTAAGGGTGTGCAACTGCATAGAATATGAGTGGTGGTTTTATCCTCCACTCCACAGATCCCACAAATAGGGCTGTTTTTCAACCCCATTGTGTGAAGATGTTTGTTCAGAGGACAGTGTCCTGTTAACAAGCCTACTATCTGTCTCATTTTTTCTCTATCGAGCCCCAGTCAGTCGAGGGCCCCTTTATATGGAGCCTCGACTGCCTCATTCCAGGAGCCGAGTCCAATAGTTGCTGAACCTTGCAGTGGCCCAGTCTCGTAACTCTAATTGAATCAGACTTCTTGGCAGACCGAAGGCTGGCTCGGGGCCAGGGAACGGAGTTATTGCTCCTTCTCTCGCCAATCGATCTGCCTCTTCGTTGCTCTCCACACCTCTGTGACTGGGCACCCATATGAGTTTGACAGTTCTGTTAAAATATTTCGACAGTTGTAAACTAGTCTTGAGGTCACTTTGTTTGACACAAGAGCCCTCGAGGCTGCTTGGCTGTCGCTACATATATAAATATGTTTGTTGGCGATACCTCTCCTGAGATTCTCGCTTGCACACACCAATATGGCATATACTTCTGTTTGGAATACACTAGGATACCTCCGAGGATTAAATATTCCAGTACTTTTCCTAAGGTAAGCAAGATGGGCCTATAGGAAGATGATTCTTCCTGCTTCCCGCTCCCTTTGGCGATAGGGACTAGCCTCGCCTTCTTCCACCTGGATGGGAAGTCTCCTCTTTCCAGCGCACGGTTCATAACTCCTAGGATGGCTTCAGGGGATTCTTCGGCGACTATTTTAATCACTTCCGCGGGGCCCGGGGATCGGCCGCTCTTCAGCCTATCGATCGCTCCCTCCAATTCATTTTCTGTGAATCGGGGGCCTCCACTACGTCCGTGTCGTCCCACCTTTCCTTCTCTCTGTACGGAAAGAGCGCGTCAGCTATCTCCCCCATCCTGTCAGGCGGAATCACTGGAGGGGGTGCTCTCCTGATACTTAAATTCTTATTCTAGCATTTTTTGCATCGTTTTTGTAAAACTTGTGTATTTGATAAATTTTGATACCTACATTCATGTTCTCGCATTTTTGCGGAAGCCATTTTTTTGTGGAATATTAATGTAAGACCTATTACAATTACTCCGAGTTGTGTAACTTTTTTGTGTAACTTTCCTTAGGCAGCGGTTTTTTTCAAGATAAAAATTTGAAATTTGGGTACAGGATATTTGACACCAAAATACATTACCAGGCACAAAAATTCGCTTCCTGTCTAACCGAAATTACTACCTACTTTTTTATTTCAAGCTTATCAGATAGAGGTTTAGAGTACCTTTACAATGTCTTTTTCAAAATCAAAATAGAATCACAAACGACCCTCTAAAATACTATGCTTGTTTTTAATTTAATTACTGACAAAAATGCTAAATCCTCATTGCGTTATCTCCAAATTTAATCTGTAGTTTCGCATTCAATTATGCATCGATTCTAAATTTTAAAATTTCGTTGGAAAGCCAATTTAATGCTCTATCGAAGGAATGTAAAATATATACAGGGTGTCATTTAAAAAAATGAGTTATAGCACGTTTATTTTTTATAAAATACTTACTTATTTTTTTTAAATGCCATAAATTAATTAAATTGCCAGTCATTTGTCTTAGGTGAAAAATGTGTAAAATACCTTTCAATTAAATACTGTAGGTATTTACTAGGTATTATAAACTGAGCCATTTTCTTCATGACCACTAAGTACCTACTTAAATAAAATTCCATTTTCAAGGTCATTCGATTCGATTTTGATTTTGGAAAAACTGTTCTAAAGATAATTCAACTTCTATCAAATAAGATTAAAGTTAGTTAGTAGTACCTACGTCCCGTTAAACCGAAAGCATTTTTTTTATGTCTGGTTGTCTAAAAATGCATTTTAATACCAAATTTCATGTACCATAATTTCAAATATTTAACTTGAAAAATAAAGGAAAAGATGGGGGTACCCGGTATACACCAAATCCCAAGTTTATGGACTCTTACTAACTTGTTTCACTTATGTTCCTTTATTTACTCCTGTTAACCCCCCCACTCCCCCAATCTTTCAACGACATCGGCCCAAAATATAATGTAGTTCCAGATCTCGTTATAATACATACTTGTGCCTTTCAATTTTTTATACTGTTTCAGAGGAAACGTGCTTACAAAAAAATTACACTCCACTTGTGGATGTGGAGGTAACATACAGAGATAAAATAGTTAATAAGGTGCCAAATAAAGACAGAAATTCTATGTAAGTACATTTATCAATTTTTTTATTGTCATTACTCTGGACTGGCTTAGAAGATTTCTTTGAAACCTTTTGCAAAATAGATGCATGGCGCGACGGTAGTTCCACATTACTAGATCATTAAGCTATGTCTAGTATATGGGGAAAAGAAATTAGAACATTTTGTTGTCGAAAATTTTTCGATGAGAAATATTGTAATCGTGAAAAAATCACTCTCCGAGATTTTTTCAGATTTTCGTGTTTCAGACTATGTAGATTACGAAAATTAAGGTCTTTTAATTGCGTCATTTCAGCAGTTGTGATAACTACATTCCTAATTATTTTTGTAAAGTGACCACCTTTTATAATTTCAACCAAAATAATGGCAGGTTTCTTCCTTGTCAATTGGTAACTACATTCCAAATATTATTGTCTTCCGCCGTTTCCTAATTATTTTTATATAACGACCACCCTGTATAATATTCACTTAAAGCCTAGCAGGTGCCTTACTTAGAAATTGTGACAACTACATTCCAAATATTAGTGTCCTCCGCCGTTTCCTAATTAGTTTTGTAAATTGACCATCTTGTATAATTTTCTACAAGAGTTCAGCAAATTTCCTCTTTGACAATTATGGCATCTACGTTCTAAATAGTATGGTCCTCAGTCGGTAATTAATTATTTCTTAAAGAAACCACCCTGTATAATTTCCTCCAAATGTAAAGCAGGTTTCCTCCTTAGCAATTGTGTTAATTAAATGACAAACATTATTTTCCTTCGTTAAAACAAAATACAGTATGTCCCACTTTTCATGTCTCCCATTTCACGGTCTCTTATTAAAAATGCGATTTTTTTTTAAATTTGGGTGGAAGGTACTCACCCATCAGGAGATTGTATCACGGTGAAATATTTTAAAATCGTCATGTGACGTCCGTCGTTACGAAGAGAAATATACCTAATTTTCCGAAAAAAGATATTAGGCAAAGTTTTAACTGTAAAATAATCCCATAATATTCGTTGTTATCAAAAACTCACTAAAACCGAATTTCAATAAGATAGTGTACTTGGTGTTTACGTAATAGGAAAATAAAACTTCCCTCTTTTAAGTACCAATTATTATAGTCATAACTTTATTCTCGAACGTAATTAAGTTGGAGGAAGGCAGGCTCCGTTTAGAATTAAAAAAAGTTAAGTATTAGACAAATCTGATTTACGAACAATTCGATAAATAATAAAATGTACATAAATAACTAAATCACAGTTTGCTCAACATATTACATGATTAATTCTAAATGGTAGGACTGTCTTCTTTCAGTTTAATTAACTCTTAATTACGTCCGAAAATAAAGTTATGACTAATAATTGGTACTTTAAAAAGTGAACATTTTATTTTCCCATCTTATTGAAATTCGGTATTAATGATTTTTTGGTAACAACGAATAAGATTATGAGATTGTTTTACAGTTAAAACATTGCCTAATATGTTTTTTGGAAAAATTAGGTACATTTTTCTTCATGATGACGAATGCCGTTGGTGGATTTTTCAATATTTTACCGTGACACAATTTCCTGATGGGTACTTCCACCCAATTTTAAAAAAAATGCATTGTTAATAAGGGAGCTGTGATATGGAAGTCATGGAAAGTGAGACATACTGTATAAGGTGGTCACCCTAAAAACTTGTTAATTAAGGAACGTCCGTCGCGTCGGTGGAAAATGATATTTGGAACATACTTGATACTATTATCAAGGAACAAATCTATTTCTAGTTAAAAACACATACAAGGCGGTAATCCAATTGATAAAATATGGAAATTTTTGTGTAAATACCTTTACCGATTTTCTTATGACTCGACGTGGTTTCTCTGTAGTTTTTAATCAAGCTACGTTCATCATTCTGGCAAAGACGAAAAAATAATAGAATGTACTTGCATGTCTTTAACGTACAACATTGTAGAGGAACTTTAGAACAGGCAATAATGGACAAAATTTAAAAAATTGGATATCATGTTTCTGAAAGATGGCGAAAAAGTTGTAGGATTAGGTCAAGTTTTGAAAAATTAATGATTCCTGGTTGGATGGGGAAATTAAATTTAGTGAAATGGAAGAGTTGATAGAGGGCACACCTAATCAGCCATCAACTTCCGAAACACCTGGTCAGCCAAGGAAATTGTTTGATAAACTTAGCAAAAGAGCTAAAGGGCGCAGAGATTAAGGACATGCAAGTACATCCTATTATTTTTCCCTCTTTGTCAGATTCCGTTGACTATACCTCAAAGAGACTTCTTCGTGGTATAGCATAAGTAACTAAAAAGTAGAATCATGATTAAAGTAGCAGATGGTAGCAGCTTTTTTTCTTCTTAAAATGATAAAGCAATAATAGGTAATTGTAGTTCTTAAAAAGACAAAGCTTAAATCAAGATGAATAAAACTGTACAGCTGCAAGAATTTGTAGATATTGAGAAAATTACAATTCCTACTTTTACATCTCTCTACTTAGAGCAATTAATTTTAAATACAACATATCTTAATATTATTTCAAGAACAACCTAAAATTATAACATAAACCATTTTGCATCAAAAACAGAAAAAAGATAATTGAAATAATCTCGTCCTCCTAGAAATATAAAATTTTCCGTTGCACTCCTTCAGACACTATCCTTTAATAGCTTACATTTGTTTCACTACATTTACTTTAAATGTTTTTCGTAGATTTACAAATCTTATTCAAAAAGTTTAATTTTAAATTAATATTTAATTTTCAACCCCCATTAAAAACCATCCCCTTGATCCTTAGAATTTCTTTACTATTTTTGGTGTATTCACGAGTACAATATTATCGTAATTACAAAGTTTCAGAATTTTACTGTGCGACGGTCAAAATGAAAATCCGTTTTTTTGTAGATTTTATTCTTCATTGTTGCAAATGGGTCATTCTCCAAAAAAATTCCATTCATTGTCCCTAGCACAAAAAATCTTTTTATGTTGAGTTTATTTACCTAGGTTTGTGTGTAGGTGTAAGTTTAAGACATTATCTGGTTGACTATCTATAAACTTTTCTACTTTCTATTAATTTTCGTAGATTTCATATAAAATAAAAGTTTAAAAGTCAACTCCATGAACTGTCTCCGGCAGTAGCTCTCCGAAATATTTTGTATATAAATCTTCAATCTCAGCTGTTTTTATATTTTTTTTTACTTCTGTATTACAAAGTAGTATTAAATAATCCAATTTTAATAAAGTATCAATATTAAAGCACTGACCATTTATTCTTTTTTGCAAAGTTTCGGCGTCCCCAATGAAGTACTTAACTCCATGGGCATTAAGATAAATGGAGAAATGTCCGACAGGGGGCAATATAATACAGAATATCATATTTTATCATAAATAGGAAAGGAATAATATTAATCTGCTGAGAGATATAAAAAATACAAGACTTCTAATGTTCCACATATTGGAAACATAATGTATCAGCAAGGTTTTAAATGTATCAAACAAGACGGTGAGTGCACATGGCAAAAAGGTACCAGATGGAGTGGGAGGTTATCTTAAAAGAACTGCCGATCGATTAGTAGTAATTTTGAAACACCATTAGAACTGCTGAAAATGAACTGTCCCAACATTTGCGTTGAATCAGTAATGTCCGATGATATATAAGTAAAAATCAGCACTTGATTAGGGATGATATAATAGTATTATCCTAAAAATTCATCAGATCACCTGCAGTGCTCAAAGAGAAAATTATCTGTTTGTTCATAGGATAAGCTGCAAAGATTGTACCTTATCGGAAGTATGCAAGCGCTTTCACTTGGGAGAGATAAGTCTTCAGTCATTTTCCAAACTTCGGGTCAGTGGTGTCTATTCTGATGATTCTAATGATATAGAGGCGAACACGAATAATCATTATGAACAAGATATAAATTTAATATTCCAAAAGGAACAATTTATTCTAACCGAATGGCCATTCCAGTCAAATATATATTATATATTGGCCAAATTGTCGACATTTTTGAAAATGATTGAAATTGAGTGTACAGTTCTTACGTAAAATTACATCAAAAACACACAATCACGTATATATTGGCCTTGACAGTGTAGACCAGGAGAGAATTGAATATGAAAATGTTGTTATTTTACCATCTCCTAATATATTGCGAGGAACATCAGACTCTTGTTTCTTGATGACACATTTTTAAAATACGAGAATGTTTTAATAGTTCAGTTTTGATTTGTTTTGCAATGTGTGTATGTTTAAAATATATTGTGTTACAGTTTTCTTTCTTACTGAAGTGTTTTTGTATCAAGATTTGCTTTGTCACTTTTTGTCCAATTCGTAATATTTATTCTGAGACAAATATAATATTCTTCTCAAGAACTTGAAAGAAGTATTATTTGAAATCAACTCCATGGGCTACCGATCAACTCCATGATTGTTGAAATTTTTAAAATCTAAAAAAAAAAAAACGTGATAACTTCAATAATGATCTCGGCCACTACTTATTTACTGCTTATTTCATTTTATCGATTTGATTAAAGCAATAATAGAAAACAATATAGAGAAAATAAATAAATATGTATTTTCATTCAAATTGGAGGATTTCTGGAGAATGACTCAAATATATTTTTAATCGTAAAAAGTTAAATAACGTGGCAACGCCGCAGTGCAAGCTCAAAAATTATATATGGCTGGATGGAGAATTGCGAGTCAAATTTTTATTTGATATATATATATATATATATATATATATATATATATATATATATATATATATATATATATATATATATATATATATATATACAAAAAAATGTTGGGTGTTCCATTAAAAAAAATCCCAAGTATTAGCACGCTACCGCTATGTGAAACACCTTGTAAATTTAAAAATAACTTTAAAACATGCCACTCTTAATCTTCTACAATTTTTATCTAAGATATTTTGTCAAATTTCAAATGGTTGAGAAGATACTGACCGTTCACACACGAATTACTCATCCTGTATAGAAACAACTTAGAAATACTGTCAAAATTTAAAAATTAATAAGCAAATACCTTAAAAATCTACAGTAGGTAAATAATTATTTATATAAAGAAAGAGGTAATAATGATTTAGAAATATTTTGTACATAATGAAATAAGAATTATTCTCATTTTTCAAACTACATTATTAAACAACGAGCCACTTGATTCTAGAGGAAAATTCGTATTATCTATTGTATATACTTTTAATAAAACTCAATAAATGAGAGAATATTTATCAAGACTGGTTTTTGTGTGAGAGAGCTGAGTGGGTAAAGTTGAATTAGATGTACAGAACGGAGGCAGGTAAGGGTGGTTGAGGCAAAATAATGGTGTAATTTGATATCTGCAAGCGGCTCCCTATTTATACACAACATCCGACTGGAGATCAACATGGAATCGGCGTCGATCGAATCTACGTAGCAGCCAGAAACTTGGTGTCAATTGTAAATTGTTCTATTCGGTCAATACTCAATACTCGGGCTCTAAATATTAACATTTTCATGTACTGCTCATTTTTTGAGTTGTTTACACAATTTTATAGAGTTACAAAATATATCTTTTTTTACATAGATAGACACTCAGAAAAACCCAATTATTATTTTTCAAAACATTAATATTCGTTGAAATTTGGCTTTATATTTCACAAACAATAAGAGGCGGAAGTTGATACAAATAAATAAATAAATAATGACGTGGGCCATAGAGAGATATTCGGGTTGAAAAAATCCCAGAAACACGAAGAACTGAAAACAAAAAACAAATTCTAAAATTATACCACTCATACAAACGTGCAGCTAAGGATGTTGCAAGTTATACAGTCATGTTTGAGATTTTCAGCACATTTTTCAAGTAGAGTTAAAGCTAAAAAATTACATAATTTTTTTCAACTTTTATTTAAAAAAAATGTATCTACTAAAAGTAAAACATGTTTTTTAAATTCATACATCTGGAAACCAAAAGCTTTGAGGGCGGTCAACTGAGGAAAGTAAATGTGTAATAGAATTTGTTATATGACCATCTCCAATGCTTTTGGTTTCTAGATATACGAATTTAAAAAATATATTTCTTACTTTTTGGTACATGTTCTTAAATAAAAACTATTTTCTTTATATAATTTTTTTCTTTTGTTCTACTTATTTTACAGACAAACAGATAAAACCCTTTTATTTGATACCCATGTCAAGGTGGTTGTGAAGATAAAGATAGTCTGCCATCTTGGGGCGTCCGCCATGTTGGGTTTAGAATGATGTCACAATATACCCATATGAAGAGGATTATGAAGAAAAAGATGATCCATTATCGTGGGGCGTCATATTGTATTTAGAATGATATTAGATATACTATGTTGAATTATCAATGGACTTATACACGTGTGCAACATTTCATAGCTCTATCTTAATTAGAACTAGTCGAAATTTTGACTGCAAGATTTGACGTAAACAGACTGACAAACATGCAAAGCAAGTTAAATAAAAGCTTTTAAAAAAGCAAATAGGCAACCTGAGATTTTTCAAATTATATAAAATGTTATAGTCTAGTTCATTTTAGTAATGTTTGCTGTTAGTACATATTAAATTCATATAGCTTATTATAAACAAGTTAAGAAAACTACATTTTGATATGTTTTTTATCTCTGTTGGGATGATTCAGTACAGTAGGTACATTTTTTTTTCTTTTAACATTGACTAAAGTAAAGGCTAACTACATTTTGAAACACAGAAAGGGCATCTGTTCTATTTTTATTTAGTAAATGAAAATTGGTCAAATATTTGTAGAGATAGAATTTTCGGTATGATCTTAATTTTTTTTTGGTTTGGACACCTATGGATAATTTCGTGTTTAGCTAAAATAGAGACATTTTCGAGAAGGCACGGTATCAAAATCTGTTTCATAGTAAAGCCTGTTTTGTTTTTCATTCGTATGTTTCTTTTACAATGGGTACAATGCTGGAATTGAAATTTATTTTTTTCTGATTAAACTTATTTAAAATATCAAAATTTTACAAAAGATGCAAATTTATCATAATCAGTTTTTCTACTTTATAAAGTTGGAATTATTTTAGCTACAATAATTGAAGCTTAAAGCCTACTTCGCGTCACCCCAAAAATTTTACACCATTACTTAAGCAAATAATGAAATTAATGATGATATTTTAAATATAACATTACATTATTTTTTGCACCTATATCGCATGGAGAATTTATCAATTTGCAATAATTTTTAAAATAATTCTATGCAATGCATCTTCGTAAATAACTCGTTTATTTTTAACTTTTCGAAAAAACTCTATTTCAAATTTTTTGCCCAAAAAGGTCCGTGCCTTATACTGGTAATAGAGATTGATCGATGGAATACTTAATTTTCGATTTTTATTAGGAAACTGTAGAATTTATAAAAAAAAATCAAGTTTTCCAGGATTTGTAGATTCGCTTTTGTTTTGCCAAATTTCTCACAAACGTCACCTAATAGACCTCCTAATCGAGCCCTACAATCGCCATTTTTGAACATCAAAATCGGATCTTCGGTTCGGGAGTTATTAATTTCTTTGGAAAATCATACTCGGCCCTGGAAAAAATACTTGCGGTCAACGGATTCAGGACGCCAGCAATAGGCTTCGTTTGTGGTCATGCACCTTTGATCCCACCAAGTCTCATCGAAGTCGATCAATATCCTGGACAATTATCGTGCTTCCTAGCCCGATCTCGAGAAAACCAGCTTTTTTGCAAAAAAAAATCAATTTTCATTTGTTTTTCGACATAGTCTCTGGTATACTTCTTTGTAGAGCGTTGCCAGCGGCATCATTTCTTTGTTGAAATGTCTCGATCCGACTGCCCGTTACCGAGTTATTCAATTTTTCCCAGAAACCCCGAAACGTCTATATCCGAACGGAGCTGAGCTTCCGGCGTTAAGGTTTTCTAAAGGCTACTAGCCACCCAAGTTTCATCGAAATCTGAAAACGGATAAGGGGGGGGTAGGGGCTGGGCATGACAGACAGACAGACAAACAGACCGACATATCGATTGACCGACGGACGGAATTTTCTAAATTCGCTCTCGAGTCGATAGATATGACTTTCATTTCGATCCGACGTTTTTTCGGGTTTCGATGGTCCACCGGAAAAATGCAAAACCTATACAGTTTTTTCAAAATGTTGTAACAAGGAATTAATTTTATTTTACACCCCCGCTGGGTGTGTGCTTTATTTTCGCACAGTGCGACAATGCTTAGTTTTGCTAATAAAAGTAATTTTTAATTGGTTAACTCTACAAGGAATCAGTTTTAATTATAGCCTTTTTAAAAGAGAAAATGCTACTCTAAAAATTTATATCATTTTTAGATTGATGATGAACTTTTATTAATTGGCCCCTACGTGTGGAAACACCCTCAGGTTACAATACTTACAACGAATTCACTTGATTATTTTTAACGGCTTTGTCTACTACCAGAATTGAAACCTATTTTGTTTCCTCGGACATTTTGTCATTCTCGGCATCTACTTAATAAATAATTTTTAAAAAAATAAGAAAGCAACCAGCAGTGCCCGCTGCCTGTGTTTGTGGAACCAGATGAAGTCGTTGTAGACTAGGTACTTTCGGCAGGTGCGTCTTTCGTCGGCGTCTTGCGGGTCCGTCTTACTGGATCCTCCATAGGCGTCCCTTGTCTCAGCAACAGGCCGGCTTCTGCTCGGTCGTGAAAATATGAAATTATGCATAACACCTTCCTCTTACGTATCACTAATCGTAAATTGGAATTAAAATTGAACCACAGTACGCCCTCGAGTACTTTGTGGTTGTTTAAATATTCACCTCTACCTCCGTTCTCTCTGCTTGAACATTCAATCGATTCCATCGTTGAATCTTTTCTTGGATATCACGTGAATGTGATTGAGCCTCTTTAACGTCGTTGTGCAATTCGACGTGCGAAATCGCTGATATGCGTTCGCTATACTTAAAATTTGGCGGAAACATCCTCTCCTCTTCATCGTCGCTGGAAAAGTTCGGTCCCTGAGGATTCCTATTTAGGTAATCAGCTAAGATATTTTCCTTGTCAGGCCAACGTTCAATTTTAAAAGAATTTTCTTACAACAGCAATGACCAAGGAGTAAATTTGCTCTTCTCGTCCTTGTGCTTATGTAATCAAAGAAGAGCTAGGCTGTTCGTCTTCACAATGAACCATTTGTCTGCTAAACAAATCTTCTATTTTCATATGTAGTTTACTACACTCAGACATTCTAATTCGTTTATGTGATAGGTATGTCTTTTTTGCTGGAGACAGCGTATTGCTCTCATATGATACTATATCTTTCTCTCATTGGTCACCCAGCTGATATAGCACTGCGGAGAACCCTTGCAAGGATGCATCGGTCTACAGAGTAAATATTTTATCGAAATTGAGCATCCCGGTTCCACTTAAAGCTCCAGTCCTTCGAGAAAAGCGGGTCAAGGGCTTCGTAATCGTGGAATATACCCCCTTGCCCAATTACGTAGGCCAAGGAAACTCTGAAGTTGTCGTTTCGTAGCAGGCACAGGATAACTTTGGATTTGTAAGAGATGCTTTCCTAACGGCCGCGTTTTAAATGATGCAATTTGATGGCCCAAATATTTTATTTCTTTGGTAGCTACCACACATTTTTGAGGGGATACCTTCAGATTATACAAACATTCGAATACCGATCCTAAGTAAGAGAGGTGTTAATCGATATCTTCGCTATATTCTTGTCCCTTGAAGATTCGACGTACGACTATTTTCATTTTGCAATATTGTAATGAGCTGGGATTGCTCTGCGGCCAAATTTTTTTTGATGGCTGTCGTCGTCTTGACTAATAGTTCATTAATCGTTGCGCCTCTTAGGCGAGATCTAAGCTCGGGGCGGAGGTGATCCATAATGATTTTCGTCATCAGGATTTCGGGCTTGAAACAATCTGTCCTTGACATAAAGCTTTGTTATAGCATGGGTAATGATCTAGCTCGAGTCAAATCGAAATCTAAATCTTTCGACAAACAGCCTATAGCTGGTGATGAAGGTGCGATACTGGTCAAACCGTATCTTGGCATTACCCTTTAACTGTTCAGTCATTGAAAAGAGTTTGTCCGTCTCATATGTTATGTGAGCACAGACGAAGCACTCTTCCGTATGTCTTATAAATGTTTCGGGATCTTCGTGATCCAGCCCGTGAAATTCGACATTAGGTGGTCGTCTGTCTCTCTGGACAGTAGTGCCATTATGAATAACTTTCACGAAGCTCTCAGCCAAACATATCTTGCATGCTTACCTGAACCTCGTCAGTAATAACTCTCTCAGACCTTGGGTGTGTTCGAGGGGTTGCTCCATCTCTCTAGAGTCAGTTGCTATTAAAAGAGTATTGTGCTCGTAAAAACGACTTGGAGTGGATTCAATCGAACCTTCCATCTCGCAATGTCTTTCTACTTTTGTAAATTAGCAATGTCTCTGTTCAGGCGCCATATAGATGAACCTAGTATCGACCGACTGATGCACACGACAAGGATTTTATATTAATTAGGCCGGAGCCGTGTCATCGCTACGATATCTATCAACTCTACTCACAAGGGGATTCAAGTTACCCTTCAGACTCCCCAAGACGAAAATAGACAAAATTATACTTACTGTGATTGCTACAGTCTGCTCTCTCCGTCGTAATCTAATGTCGAGCGGTGCATCTCTACTGAATATACCTTATAATTAGCACTTTCTCAGAAACTCTTCCTAATAATTAAGACGGTCGGTTGATTCTATGAGTACTCGGATAGTTACACCAACGTGACGGGATCGAAGGTGATCCGCAGTAAGTAGTTATCTGACTCACGCCACAGAATCGCACGTCGGTAGCCAATCTTATAATTAGTGAATCAATAAGGAATCGAATTCAAAATATATTTTCATTTATTGAAATAATTCATAAAAAATATAAATACTCAATATCTAACTAATGTATATAAGGCAAACATCAGAGAGCACTACCACTTGGCAAGCCGTTACATCCCATAGGTTCGTAACTCATCCAGCGTCGAAAGAACTATAACAGACTGCACAAAAAGACTCCCAGTTAATTATGATTGTATGTACTTTTTGAAAATTATTCACTTTTAATTTTGCATTGAAATTTTTGAATTGCTTGTAATCTTTGTCAGGATGTTTAAAGAAGCTACTTATATGAGTTCAATGGTTTTCCTGCTTGCATAAACGTACTAACGGCATTGAACCCAAATATAGCTTTTTTCCGTCGACTCGCATTCGAGCGACTACTATGGTGATTCCCACCTGGACCTGGATTAAAGATATTTTGGGTCCGTCGGAATCGAATCTCCGATTTTGAATTTTTTTACTATTTTTCATGGACGTTCTTGTGGTTCGGACTTGTATTTTCCACTACTTTCAGAGTAATTAAATGTGGAATTTGGTTTTTGTTGGAAAAATCGTCCCATTGATTTTTTCTTAAATTTTGGCATTTAAAATAGCTACTCGCTACATCCTGATTGAGAATTCCGCCCTGTGCAATCCTCTTCGTGGTACTTTCGAAAAACCAAATTCGTAGTACTTTCGAAAAAATAAATTCGTGGTACTTTTAAAATTTTTGTCGAGAGGACCGGTTTTCCACCCTGCGCAATTCTCTTCGTGGTACTTTTGAAAAACCAAATTCGTGGTACTTTCGAAAAATATTTATTTTCGAACGACGAAGCCCAAAGGTGGTTGATCGTCGTCCTCGAGATAAAAAATTTTCATTTTTTAGGACATTTTTAGTGAAATAATTTTTTATGCAGATTTTTTTTTAATCACTTATTTTAGATTTAGATGAAAGACGATGCCAAAGGTGGTTATCGGTGATAATGTGATAAAGTGATAATGTTTCAAAGTCGATTTCTTCATAGGAATTTTGGTCTAAATTTAATTTCTTAATAATTTGGATATTTTTAAAATGGATCACTTTACTGGGTTCCATAACACGTCTACCGAGGCGTCGGAGCGTGCTCCGGTGGGACTCCTCTGATGTCATCTAGTAGAATGGGGAAGGGCAGATCGTTCTTCTGCACTTCGTAGGTGGTTTGGCCTAACTTTTTGAGGGTCTGATGTGGCCCAGTTCATTTGACGTAGAACGGATCATCCCTTGGTCGCCTGGCTTGTAGACGCGTTCTGGCGTCTGATCACGATCGGGGAACAGCCTGCGTTGGTAGACTACTTGGCGGTCCATGTCTTGCTGGATTCTCTTAGGTCGTGCGACGGCTAGCGGTCATACTTCGACGGGGACTGCATATTCGTCTGGCCGGGGCAGAACGTGGCCTAGCAGGAGCTCGTTTGGCGCGAAATCGGTGGCTGCGTTCTCTGCGCCTCTTGTTTGACGGCGGCACATACTAGACAGGTCTTGACTCGTTGGCCAATGGCACCTGCGCTGAATGGCTATCAGGATTGCTTGCTAGGGGTGATTCTTGAAATTCTTCGAAGATAAGCTCTCGCATGTCGTGTGGGACGAGCAGCGCCCGCTGCTCATGTTTGCGGATACACATAAGGTCGTCGTAGATTAAGTATTTTCGGCTGGTGCGTGTTTCGTTGGCATCCCGCGGACTACCGTCTTATTGGTCCCTCCACAAGCGACCCTTGTCTCGGCGGCGGGCGTCGTAGTGACGCTATTCCTTTACCACTCGCTGGTTCGTGGTTCGTCGTCTTCACCTACCTGCTGCAGTATCGGGAACATTTGATCGTCTTAAGAGCGATCGGCGGGCACTTCTTGTAGCCCCGGGTGACGGGACTGGAAATCCGGCAATTCGTTACTTTTGCCTTGCACGTGGACAACAGTGAATCGAGGGAGGGATATGACTGTAACGCTTGACGACCCACACCACCGCAAAGACCTCTTGTTCGTTGCAGTGGTATTTCCTTTCGGCAGGGCTGAGCTTCTCTGACGTACAGGCGATGGTGATGGCTACCGTCGTCGTCTTTTTGGAATAGCGTAGCGCCGAGTCCCAGGCTACTTGTGTCAGTATGGAGGTGGATACGGCAGTCTGGATGAAGGCGGTAGAGCTACAGCGGCTGTGGTAGGGCATGAAAGCTTCTTGAAGGCTTCCTGGGCGGTGGGCGCCCATTGAAAACGGCGTCTCTTCATGGAGGTTCCCGTGAAGGCTCGAAGTTCCTTGATCGTCCTTGGTGGTGAAAACTCCTGAATATTCTCCAAGTGCCCCGTCTGTGGTAAGTTGTGGTTGGCTGTTATGGTGTAGCCCAAGTAGGTGACTTCCCTGGCCCCAAAGGTGCACTTGGCAGGTGCGCACCGTAGGTTGTCCAGGCGGAGTCGCTCCAGGATGAGGCTGAGGTGCATCAGGTGCTCTCTTTGGGTGTTGGAGTAGATGATCATGTCGTCCAGGTAAACTTTCACGAAGTCGCGCACGTACTCTCCTAGGACTTCCATCATGCACTTCTGGAAGCTTCCGGGGGCGCCTGAAAAACCAAAAGGCAACACGTTGAACTCATAGGGCTGGCCGTCGTGCGTTGAAAAGGCGATGTAGCGTCTTGATCTCTCTTCCATGGGAATCTGCCAGTAGGCGGATTTCAAGTGTAGAGTAGTAAACACCTTGACGTTGCCCAGTTCTCAGATGGTGTCGTGGCTGGGTGGTAGTTCTGCGGCTTCGACGATGGTTTTCTTATTCAGGTGGTAGTGGTCGACGCAGAACCTCGTAGTCCCATCTTTCTTGGTGACGGTGAGGGCTTGGCTCTTGTAGTTGAACGTGTTCCGACGGATTATCCCGTTAGTCAGCATCTCCTTGGTTTCCTCGTTTATGATCCGTTTTTTTTTGCTTAGAATATCTGAATGGTTGCACCTTGACTTATTGTGATTAATTAGACAAGCACATATTTTCTTCGTGTAAATGTATTTTACTATTTTTATTATTGTATGTCTAAAAATGTTTGTAATGTTTTGTTGAATTTTATGCAACATTTTTTTGACTTGTGTAATTATTATTTTCTCTTTCAAACACACCAATAAATTCTATTCTATTCTATTATTCTGCTTGCAGGCAAGGACGACATCCACGGCGGCCTGTCTTAGTTGTTGATTCTCCACGTGGGTTGTGTGGATGTAGTTGGCACCGGTGTTGATTAATGCGGTTAATCGTCGTCCGTCTACCTAGGTGTGGACTCTCAGTCTGTGGTTGTTTGGTTGGTAGTTACTCGCTGCGGGAGGGTCGGACATTGCCCCACTCAGTGACAATCAAAGAAGGCAAACCAATTGGCTCCTATGAACCGGCGAGGTGGATAACAAGGTCCGAGGAATAAACATATAAAGGTTCGTCTACGATGAAGTCTTATTTGAGGATGAACGTAGGAACACAATCAAGTTCTTGGAAAAGGAGAGTTTAGAATTTGCCAAGAATACAGAGGCTCTTACAAAAACTGACATAGTTCAGCATTGGATAAATACTGGTGATTCCCCTGCTGTCCCAACAACATGGAGGATCCCGCTGGCCAAGCATGAAGAAACCTCTGCGATGATCCAAAAGATTCTACAAGATGGAGTCATTGAGGGCCCAACTAGTCTCTGGTCATCGCTGGTAGTTTTGGTTGCTAAGATGAACGGAACGTTAAGATTTTGTGTCGACCGGAAATTGAACGATATCACGATGAAAGACAGTTACCTATTATCCCCAATTAACGACACGCAGGCTCATGACGGTTTTCTACGTTAGACCTGATAACCAGGATGATCAGGGAAAGATAGCGATAGGCAGAGAGTTATATTTGTAGAGTATTATATTAAATGTTAGGAGGTGTTCAATATGACAGAAAATAAATAATGATATTAAGACCAAGTGTCATAAATTATATTGTTTAAGGTTATTAATAAATAAAGATATATAAGACAATACATGGTGTCAGAAGATGGAAGATATCAAAAGGATTACGGAGGAACTGGACATCGTCAGAAAAATTGTAGCAACTCTTCAAATTCAGAATCACAGGCAAGTAGAACCCCAAGCTACACGTAGAACATTCAGCTCAATCCCCACAGTAGAAAAATTCACGTTTGAGAAGTCTGATTGGGAACAATGGATTACTCACTATGAGCGCTACAGGATAATATCTGGGATAAATGGAGCTGAGCAAAAGTTACAAATAACTTTTACATATGGGTGCAAAAGTTGGTAAATTACTTGAAAAGTTGAAGAAAATGAAGAAAGTTTACAAACATATGATGAAGTGAAAACTCTATTCGAGATCCACTTTACTGGAGAGAAAAATATAATTTATGAAAGGGCAAAGTCCAACCTACGTCATCAATATGAGGGAGAAATTGCTAAAGATTATATTGACAGTCTGCGACAGTTGGCAAAAAGTTGTGATTATGGAATCCTAGTAGGCGAACTCATAAGAGAGAATTGTTGTAGGTATACGGGATCACAAACTGTCAGAACACCTTCAGCTAGATGAGCACCTTACTCTAGAAAAAGCACTAGTCAGAAATGACTAGAGAACAAAATAAAGAAATAAGAGAACAATTAATGAGCATTGGAAAAATAGATAAAGTAAATCAAAATGGAAGAAAATACAAATATAGAAGAGGCGATGGCTCTAGAAATGAGAAAATTAAGGGTAAGAACACATCACTGTGTACAAGATGTGGTGCAAAAGCAAAACATTCTTTCAAGGAATCCCAGCAATAAACGAAAAATGTAGTCGATATTATATAAAGGGACATTATGCAAAAATCTGCAAGACACAATTAATGAAGGGTGTAGTATTGTCCACTAATAGTAACTATAGTGGAAGTTCTAGCGAAAGCGGTGATGGTATGGAAAGTTCAAACTCGTCAAGAGATATTGTGGAAATCAAGGATATTAGCAAAGTATCAAAACCATGGTTAGCAGAATTAAAAATTATGGATAAAAACTTGAGATTCAAAGTGGACTCAGGTGCAGATGAAATTATTACAACAAAAACTTTTAAAGAACTGTGTAAGAATAGTGATCTAAAGCTTAAATCTACCAAAACTAAATTAATAGGACCAGGAGAAAGCAAATATTCCGAGTTAAAAATAAAAGGAGTTATTAAAGTTCCTCTAAAATGGGAAGATAAAGAAAAATCAATAAAAATGTTTGTTGTTAAAACTGCAGAAAATCTCTTAGGCAGACCAGCACTGGAAGCACTGGAAGCATTAAAAATAATTGAGTGGCCAGGAAAACAGATTTTACAAATCAATAAATCAGAAAGTGAAAGAAGTTTGTTCAACAAGGAAGAAATAAAAGACAAATTTCCAGATCTCTTCAATGGTTTGGGAAAATTAAAACATTTTCGATATTCAATAAAACTGAAAAAAGACACTGAACTTGTAGCAGTTAAAACTCCGAGAAGGGTACCGTTACCACTATTAGAAACAGTGCGGAAGGAGTTAAATGACATGATAAGAAAAGCAGTTATTAAAGAAATTAATGAAGCGACCGAGTGGTGTTCACCTATGGTAGTTGCTAGTAAACAAAAAGGTGTTCGTATCTGTACCGACTTCACGGAATTAAATATATGTCATTAGAGAGAGGTATTTGTTACCAACAATAGAAGAAACCATGGTGAACCTCAAGAATGCTAACTACTTCTCAAAACTTGATTGTGCAAAGGGATTTTGGCAACTTAACCTTAACCCACTGGACCTGAAATTTTTCAAAAAGTGCTGAAGAACATTATGACAGAAGAAATAACCCTTTTTCAGTCAGGAGGGAATTAAGCCAGATCCTGAAAGTATCGATGTTATCGAAAAATATCCACTACCATGCAGTAGACTGAAGTAAGAGAATTTTTACATATTTTTCAAAATTTATTCAAAATGCTTCAGTGAAATCTCAAATCATTAGGGAATTGTTACATGAAAGAAATGAGTTTGTTTGGAATGATGTACACCAAAAATGTTTCGAAAATCTGAAAAAGGAAATAAACGATGCCTCAGTACTTGCTAACTATGAAATCCATCGATTAACTAGAATTAGTGCTGATTGTCTCTCTTACGGCATAGGTGGTGTTCTCGAACAATTGCAAAACAATAATACCTAGAGGCCTGTATACTGTTTCAAAAACTCTAAGTACTTCAGAAAAACGTTACGCTCAAATCGAGAAGGAAGGATGGAACAGGTATTTATTATGCGAACGGATCATAAACCTTTATTAAGAATTTTGTCAGACAAACCAATAGATCAATTAACAGTCAGATTACAAAGATTCAGAATGAGACTGATGAAATTCAATTATAAAGTTGAATTTGTTCCGGGAAAAGAATTTTATTGTCCCGACGCTTTATCTAGAAGTCCTTTAGAGGAAGGTCAAGAAGATAAAGATGTCATTTTTACAGATGAGGTGAGAGTTATCAGTTCTGTCAAAATCTCAAATTTTTGTAATAAGGAAGTCGAATTAGCACAAGATGATGATGAAATCTTGGCTTTAACTAAAGGATATGTCGTCAATAGATGGCCAAAAAAATATTGCCCAATTATTCTTTACCCTATTATAAGTACAAAGAAGAGATCTCGTTACTTAATAATATTCTCACATATAAAGACAGAATAATTGTGGTGCCGGAGGAATGGCGAAGAAGATGCACCTGAGATATTCATGCTGGACATTTTGGATTAGTAAGAAGTAAGCTACGAGCCAAAGACACAGTCTGATGGCCTTCTATCAATCATCACATCGAGGAGAAAATTAAGAATTGCGAAAAATGCATAAAAATTGCTGTCATTAGAACTTCCCTCACTGCCATGGAACACCATTGGAATCGACCTCATGGAATTGCACGGAGTGACATATTTGGTAATTCAGGATTATTATATCCGTTGGCCTGAAATTTTTAAACGAAACAATATTAAATCAGTTACAGTAATCGAGTGCCTAAAAGAAACTTGCGCTCAATATGGAATACCGAAAAATGTTAGATCAGACAATGGCAGGCAGTTTGACAGTCACAATTTTAAGAAATTCTCCAAAGAACATAAGTTTAAATGGATTTCAAGTAGCCCACGTTATCCTCAAGCGAACGGTCAAGCTGAAAGTGCAGTAAAGCTAATAAAAAAATATTTTGAACAAAAGCGATCCATATCTAGGATATAGAAATACAATTTTATCATGTGGAGCTTCACCAGCGCAGCTCATGATGGGCAGAAGATTGAGAGAAAATTTTCCTGTTCATGAGAGGAAATTAAAACCAAAATTACCCAACCATGATAATGTTAAAAAAACATAAAAAAGGATAAAGAACAACAAAAGACAAACTGACAAAAGACATCGGGTAAGAGACTTGGAAAATTGCATGTAGGTGACAGAGGATGGATAACAGAAAATAAAGGACAAATTTTAACCAAGAGGACAGAGGAACCACGATCGTATAAGAAACGGAACATGGAATATTAAGAAGATATAGAGTACATTTACAGCTCTTATCACCTGAACACAAAAAATTGGAAAAAGGAGAAGTGAGGGAAGAGATAGCAGATAATGATGTAGAAGATAATTCAGAAGAGGGAGAAGGAAGATATGTAATTGAAAAGACAGAAGCGGAAAAAGTAGAACGGCCAAAAAGAAAATCTGAACTCCCTTTAAAATTAAAGGATTATATTATACTCAAATAAAGAAAATGAAGAAAACGAGATGTAGAGTATTAATTATATTATAATTTTAGGAGGTGTTGAATATGACAGTAAATAAATAATGATATTAAGACCAAGTGGCATAACTCATATTCTTTAAGATTATTAATATATAAAGATATATAACACAATACAATGTTTACCAATTTACTGTGATGTCTTTCGGACTTTGCAATGTGTATTTTTTATGGAATTCGTACTGCCAGGGCTCACCTAAAAGACATGTCTGGTTCACCTAGATGACGTACTGGTTATGGGACGGTTTAGAGAATACTTGAAAAATCTTCCCAAGAAGTATATTAAAAATCAGAAACGCACACCTGAAGTAGAACCCAAAGAAGTGACTACTGTTCCAGAAAGAAGTCAAATTCCTTGAACACGTATCTCCGGATGCAATACAAACAGACCCAGACTAAATTTCTGCCGTATGAGATTAGCCAAGACCATCAAAAGGTAATGAGGTACGAAGTTTCCTTTGGCTCTGCACTTATTATATACGCTTTGTGGAAGGGTTTTCGGAAATTGCAAAGCAATTACACCGGCTAACAGAGGTGAAAATTCAGTACCAGTGGACACCGGAATGTGAAACGGCATGGAGAAAACTGAAGGCAGCTCCGTACACTGGTCCTATGCTAGCATACCCACAGTGAATTGTAGACACACCAATTCTTCGGTCAGTTGCGTACTGTCCCAAATCCAGAACGGGCAGGAAAGAGTGATCGGGTACTTCAGCAAGGTGCTCTCCAAATCAGAAGAAAATTATTATGTAACCAGGAAAGAACTACTGCTCCTCGTCAAATCCATAGTCCATTTCCCTAGGTATCTCCATGGACAACATTTCAAAATTCGGACCGACCATGCTGCGTTAAAATGGCTATTGCAGTTGAAAACTGAAAGGTCAACTGGCTCGTTAAATAGAAAGGCTGCAGCAGTAAGATCGAACATCGACCAGAAAAATCACAAAAGAACTCCAGAAGACCGTACAAAGAAGTGCACTACCACTATATGGACAAACTGCAGGCACGCTATTAAAATTGAGGTTTTGGATAATTCGACAACCGAAGCTTTGAGACATTACAGAAATTTGGCTTATATTGAGAGCGAAAGAAAAAGGAATTCGTCTAGAGTGGAAGGATGTTTCAGATAAAGCAGTTGAACTAGAGGCTTTGTGGGCGTAGTCGGACTCAGTCACTAGAGTCATAAACGCGCTACTGAAGAGAACCCGGATGAAAAGCAAGTTGTTATGGGTCCAGTGAGCCTTAGGTGTCGAATACCGAAAATATTTCATGAAGTGCATAATGAAACATTCGGTGGACACTTCGGCGTTAATAAGACCTTGAATAAAGTACGAGAACGAATTTACTTGATAAAAAGTCGTCAGGGTGTGGAGACTTGGTGTTGCAAATGCAAAAGTTGTGCAGACAGTAAGGAACCACAGAACAGTTCCTTGTACTGTCACCGATTTAGGTGCGGGCACTCGATCGTCGAAGTTAAGCTACGTCGGTCGGGTCCAGCGCATGGATGGGTGAGTTCTCGTTCAGGTACGTCAGTCTATGTCATGAGCTGAATAGCCTTGGCTGGACTGAGACGACTTGGCTGGACTGAGACGACTTGGCGAGACAATAAAAACAAGGACTGATAACTTTACCAAAGAGCTCCTTATCAACAGACTCGAAGTCTTATGAGGACCATGTCTGGATAAGGAGCCCTAAGGTATAAAATGGAGTACTACAATAGACCTATACTGGTCGCAGTAGGCAAGGCCAATCGCCAACTCCTCCATCTAAAATCTAATCTAATCTAAGGAACCACAGACTAGAAGTAGCGATAAAATGAAGCAATATAATGTCGGAGCTCCTTTTGAGAGGATTGCGATCGATATAACCGGATCATTTCCAGTAACCAAGGATGGTAACAAGTACATACTGGTTGCTGTGGACTATTTTAGGAAGTGGCTCTAAGCATATGCGATCCCAAACCAGTAAGCGGTCACTGTCGACTGTCACCAAAGTCTTGGTAGATAACTTGGTATGTCGCACAGTAGGAAATTTAGCACTTTCTTTGGACAAAAGTCCATTTGACGCACAGTTGTTGACCGATTTTAATATATATTTTTTTAAATACCCGTGAATGATTCTAGTTCACCCTCCGATTGCTACAATTTAAATATCTATTTTTCTGGTGAACTTATCTGTCCCAATATCGGAACATCAGCGCGCTGATGTTATCACATATATAATGTAATTAAAACTAGCTATTATTTGAATTAAAAGCGCATGTAAGGTAAAAAAGTAACTAAATTTCAATATTAGAGCTAAAAAAGCATAAGAAGTTGGAAGTATAAGAAGCCCATAGATATGCAACATCAAAGTTGCTTATCTGCTCCTTAATTGTAAACACAAATACATCTATTATATTTTATATAGCTTGAATTTAACGTCATCCTTGAGTAAATCTTCATATTTTTTATATTTGTTAGGCTTTTTAAAATTAATTTTATTCATACACACAATTAATTAAACAACCTAGAGTAATAAATTAAATATCGAAAAGATCCTGAAAACCGGTATGTTCCGATATTGGGTCAGATACGTTCATCAGAAGAATAGATATTTAAATTGTAGCAATTGGAGGGTAAACTAAAATCATTCACGAGTATTTAGAAAAAGAATTATTCAAATCGCTCAAGAACTGTGTGTCAAATGGACTTTTGTCCAAAAAAAGTGCTAAATTTCCCACTGTGTGTCGGTTTGGTGTACCCCTGGACATTTGAATCAAGGAATAAACTTTGAACTAGGGGTGTTTCGGCAGATCTGCAAGTTATTAGAAATTCACAAAACACAGGCAACAGCCCTTCATCCTCAATCAGATGGAATCGTGGAGTGACCTAATAAGACCATGAAAGAACATCTCTCTAAAGTGGTTCATAAAAATCATCGAAACAGATCTCCACATATCGTTTATCTTCATGGCATACAGAGCTGCCATCCACGAGTTTACCAAGCAGACACCGGCCCGTGTGGTATTTGGACACAAGATCAGAATACCGTGTGATTTGATGTTTGGAACACCAGGCGCAGAACCACTTCCTGTGAACAGCTATGCAGATGAAATTAGTGAACGGCTAAGAAGTGTCAATGAGTTGCTTAAAGACGAAATCGCTATAGCCAGTAACGGAATGAAGTCTCGTTATGACCGTACTTAAGGGTAGTTCAAGAGAGTTCAAGGTGGGAGATCTGGTTCGGCTGTACAACCCGCAGCGAAATAAAGGAAGATCGCCGAAACTGCAACAACCTTGGGAATGACGGTATAATGTTATTACCCGAATCAATGATGTCTATTGAATTCAACGAGGACAAAAAGTCCAAGATAAAGATCGTGCGTTTGCATCGACTGGCGAAATATACTGAGGAGCCTGAATTGCCCGACTGGAATGTTCAGGCTTAATGAGGAGGCAGTGTTACGCATTGGCGCCCCCAAGTGCTGGTAATAAAGTAGCCGGGATGACAGGCCACTGCATTCATTCATTAGCATATCTCCATACCCAGCCTATATGCTCTAGAAACTGTGGAGTTTCAACTATCATGACAGAAATGACGCTGGGGGTATGGATTCTAGAAGTAGCGATTCGGGGTTCTTCTAGTAGAAGTTGCAATATTGGAAGAATAGTCCAGAAACTTCTAGATGCCATCTGTAGGTTATGTAAGACTACCCAGTCACCGCGGGAAGGCAGTTTTTAAATAAATTTGAGTTCAGAGAAATTTAGATAAATCCTACTTGATCCCAAATGAATAGTAATGTGAAATATCAAATAATAAACATTGTATAAGATTATATTAGACTAATAGACATTTAAATAGTAAGCTGGTAAATAAAATTGTGTTAGTGGTTATCTCGTGTTATAATTTCCGAACCCACGGTTTTAGGGCGTTTCCCAGGGAGTGAAGATCCGCGACAATAAGATTATTTGCCAGATCGATTGAAAGACCTAGTCTTTTTGAATATCCTTTGAATAAGTACCTAGCAGATATTTTCAATAATACCTATGGCACTACAGTAAAATTCATAAGACCACAAAAATATTTCAGTATAAATCAACACCATACGAGTTATAATAAAAAATTATTTTCTTTGTACTGATTTTTCTTTTTCTTTGTCCTACTGTCATGTCACTCGACGAGTTTTAATCGTACAGGAATAAAAAATAAATTAAATTGTAGTTAGATTAATAAGCTTTCAAGTTTATATCACGTGTGTTCCATTTACAAGTAGCTGCTGCTTTTAAGATATTGGCGAAAATTATCTGTTAAAGTCAAGTTAAAGTCAATTATCTCTAAATTTATGGTAAATGAAAAGAAAAACAAATTGTGGTAGTTTCATAAGTTTTATTTTGAATATCCTGACTTTTCTATATAGCTTCCCTAGGTTTCAAAATATTTGCAAAAGTATGTCTACGGTCATTTTCCTAAAATTCAGGGATAGGTGTAGTCCGGTGAGGAGTTACACGTCTTTTCAACGTAAAATATTTTGATTGTCCTTTATGTCATAAGATATGTGAATCCCTACCTATAGGAAACCTAAAGTGTACCATGATCTAAAAATTTACGATCACCTGCACTTCTAGGTTTCAAGAAAGTCAAAGACTCAGGGAAAATGATGTTAATCATACTGTTCTAAGATGCCCAAGGCCTGTAAAAATTACCTATTTAAACAGTGCATAATATTCAATAGCTGAGGATTTTATAAACATTAGGAACTTTTAAAATGCATGTTTTTTCTGATGATTCAACTTTTGTTTTAAACGGTTTCTAGATAAGTAAACCGGCAAAATTGTAATAACTGTAGCAAGAAAAGGTTAATGTTTAAGCCGAAATCATGCAATAGATTCGGTTTCCAAGGCTAATGATTTAAGGTAAACGTATCCAGAACTTCTTACAAAAGAAGTTTAACCTGCTTTTTGAATTAAATAACGTTTGTTCAGACACCAATAAACAGGATATCTCCAATAAAAATTATTGCCATACACCGCATTTTATCATGATCTAGTATTTTAAAGAGTTTGAAAGGCCAACCAGGTGATCAGATCTAAACCATTGGACTTTTGTCTGTAATGCTATCTGTTCTAATGACATCGAGGAGCCAAGGGAACATATTAGAATATAGATTAGACAATAGTCTTACGGCAGACTATAATAGATTGTTGTCAACAAGTAAACAACCATTTTGAACATTTACTTCATTAACAATATAAATGCTGTTTTGTTCATTAATTTATTTCAAAATGAAATTCGCTTGCTGTCGTTATTAACATCAGGAAACTGTGATTATGGCCAAAATAATTAAAGAACAATACATGTATCAAATATGGATTTGCTAAGTCATTACCAGCAATATGCAACAATGAAAAAAAATCTAAGTAAAATAATCAGTTTAGTGTCCGAACGTTTTGGTAAGATATAAGTGAATAAGTTACTGACTTATGATTTGAATTGCGCATACGTCAACTTACCTTACAGCTTACGTATGTATGTAGATGTAAGTACATAACTCCACTCCGCCTATAAATCCACAAATTAAATCCAGAAAAAGCAAATAGAAGGAAAAATGCATAGTGGGCGCTTCACTCATCTTCAAATGAAACCTCCTTCAACAGGGAGTCGTTGCTGATTTCTCGCCTGTATCTCTCGAAAGTTTCATCTTACAATAACATTTTATGATAGAAAACATTGAAAATTGAATTTTCCTTATAAAATGTTCTACAAATCATCTTTAGTATTAGTTTTCGTGTAATCGAATCGCGAAGTGAGGGGTAGTTTGAAGTATGCATAGCGAAAAATCCGATTGCCGCGTTCTGGCACTGCAAATATCTCGTTAATAATTACATTTTACGTTAACATGCTCTAGAAGGAATAGAGTGGAATCTCCTGCACCAGATACATTTTTCAGAGATTTTCATTGGTCTTTTTTAGATTTTTTAGAAAATGTGTAAATCGTAATTTTCAATTTCATGAATTTCATTTCAAACGTCCAATTCCAAAAAGGTAGACTTTTGGAGTAATTGTTTTTAGCATTTTGTTATGTTAATTGAAGAACATGGAGCAGTAGAACCAATAAGAAGGGTCCTCAATGGACCACTGGAGCCTACAGCTTTCGCATTTTACAATCCTCACAAAAGCTCCAAAAAACTGCAATGAAATTCTGTTATTTGCTCATGGATTTTACGACACCGACTCAAATTCTGCATTTTTCTTAAAATGAAAATTTTCAACAATAACCTTAATTCAGCAAGAAGAACTTGGAAATTGTTTGCACATTTGACAGTCTACATACAATCTACAAAAGGAGTCGCGAGTGCGGGAGAACGATTTCCTTTTGCTCTCTATCAAAACATGAGTATACATCAACAATTTGGTTGGCAATTCCGATCTCTTTGTTATCGAGAGTTCCGTCAACATCTGCTACTTCGAATTAGCGTTCTTACAGACCAGGCACAGACATGGCAAAGACAGACATTGCAGTATGAGGAATGCAGGTGGAAAAAATCCAGCAATTCTCTAATTCGATAATTCACCACCGACAGTGGCGCCAAATTCTATTGTACAATCTAGAATTTAGATCACGCAATTGCAAAATGGGTTGTGGAAAACTATGCGAATATGCCAACAATGTCGGTTTACAGTATTTGTGCATAAACTTCCATAGACAAGGCTATTTTCAAAGTAGTTATCAGTGAAGAAATCGCCGATAAGGGTGTTGCTACCGACTAAAACATCTGGGAATAAAACAGATTTTTAGGAAAAAAACGCGCTAAGAGTGTACATCTTGGGTGGTATCAAAAAGAGGGGGCACTTAGCTAAACACGGAATTTCTAAAAAAACAGCGCGCACTTCAAATTACTCCATTCTCACCTACGCGCATCGATTACACGAAAACTAATAATGTATACATGGTGGATGACCCATAATATATTTATTTTATAAAATTTAATTCCCAATATTTATCTTCCTGTACTCTTTTATCGTAGAATGAAACGTACAGAAGATACTACAGGCAAAAAATCAGCATCGGTGCCTGTTGAGGGCGGTTTTTTACTTTAAAAGGGTTGAAACATTTATCGGCAGGCGGTGGTAGAGCAAGGAGTCGCAGGGTCCTTTTGCAAAAAAATTAATTGGGCCCCAGATCACATTAAAACTATTTGTTTATTGAAAAAGCGTGATACATGAACACAAAGAAAATATTGCTATAATTTAGGATAAGCTATGACAATAAAAAAACAAACGTTGTAAAATATATAAAAAATAATGGGAACTTACAGGAAATATTTAATATTTTATACAGTGAACTTAGCTTTTGACTTGGAAATCGATGCGAGTGATGTGACCCGAAATTAAATTGCAGAAATGGTCTCATAAATATGTAAAAAACATCGACCAAAATCGGCTGTCGGTCAAATTTCCTGAAAGCTATGGATTTATTAAAAAATGTGTTTAGTGTACTACACTATAATATACTTCAAGTTAATGAAATTACCCTGAATTTGAGATTAGTCTCGTCCAGTTTGGTAAGAAACTGACCGAGATTAAATTTTTTAAGGTTAAGTATTTTATGAACTCCTTTCAAAACAATGCGTGCTTCTTGCGCTTAACTCAAACACTAACAGATTATAAAAAATATGCATTACAAAGTTCATGTGCAATTTCCTACAATATTATTCTTAGTACAATTCAAGTTATGGCAACATCTTTATTAAATCAAAATTAATTCTTTTAATTACGTTCTGACAAAAAACTTTTGAAACTTTTTGTAACTTTTAAAATAGTAAATCTACTAAGGCGTAAAAGGGACGCATATATTAATTTATGTTTTCATAACATGTTTTATTAATTCCGTGATACCTAACGCGGAATTAATAATGAAATAATTATTTCTTCATTACGTAACAGGGAATTAATTATTTCTTTCAACTGAAGTAAACAGCAAACACGAACTTGTTAGTTTTGTTCAGCCGCAATTCCGTATTACGTAATGAAGAAATAATTAATTCACAATTAATTCCTCGTTATGTAACGGGGAAATAATTATTTCATAATTAATTCCATGTTACGTAACGAGGAAATAATTATTTCATAATTAATTCCGTGTTACGTAACGGAGAAATAATTATATCATAATTAATTTGTTACGTATCCCGGAATTAATAATTTTTGTTATGAAAGCATTAAAAATTATATACGTGTCCCTTCTACGCCTTCGTATAAATCCAATGGCATCTATTATTTACCTTAAAAACTTAAAAATAACTTATAATCTAAGAAAAAAAATCTATTATCCAAATTTGCTATAAATAATCATCTTTATTTCGTAAAAAAATCAAAGTTTGGTACATTAATACCAATAACAATTATATATTCTTGGGCACCATCTTGTACTATGTTTATGATTGGTTCTTTTATTTAGTCACTTAGTAATTTTTGTATTAAATATTTTTATAAATAATATATTTTATGTAAGGTATATTGTTTCCCTATTGGATAGTATTATTTTGTGTTGTTGTATTGTAAAGCATGCTATTTATCTTTTTTTACGTACCTAATTAATTAGATATATTACTTATAAGGTAAAGTATAAGAATAGCCACATGGTTATACTAATTAGTACCAAGAAAAATTAAAATATATTCTTGGTTACCATTTTGCGTTAGGTTTATGATTGATTCCTTATAAGTCATGTATTCTTTAATATTTTTATAAATAATATATTTTATGTAGTGTATGCTGTTCCCCTAATGCACAGCATTATTGTATGGTATTGTATGTCATATTGTAATGCATCTTATCTATTTTATTTTTTAAAGTAATTAATTATAGGTAAATGATTTATAAGGTAAAGTGTAAGCCGTTTATTATTATTATTAAGCGAACAAAATATTACAAACTAATGTGAAATAAAGTTTATTCAATTAGAATCACATTCATTTGTTTTAATTACAGCATTTTCTATAGACACTGGTATCTGTAATAAAAATAATGGAAAAAAACAAAATTTTATAGTTATTATCCAAAAGATATTTTTAACGCGTATAAAAAAATTAATATATTTCGTTTCTTTAAGTATATATCATTACAGCTAAACGATCATGGGGGATTTTCTTTTTACTGTTAAGTTTTTGATACACGTGCTTGAAAATCACCTTTATTGGGATAATTTAAATATTTTGAAAAAATATGCATTTTAGTGCACATCATTAAACATTAAGCTAATAAAACTATCTTGAATTTGCTTCGTGGTAGATCTTGATTCTGTACGAAATTGGTATCCATTTGGACAAAAACCAACATATTTTTTCTAAAAGTAATTATTACAATAATTTATTAATGTATATATTTTCTGTCTAGATATGGAAAAAAATCGCCGAGGATTAGGTAGAATATTTATTTTGAGAACGTAGGTACTTTGTTCTGTTTTTTTTTTCATTTGACTCGAAATTACACGAAGTCTGAAAAATACTGAGAGCACCTTGCACGTGCTAAACCGAGACTCCAGTTAAATTCACATGAACGCTCAGAAGACTAGATTTAGATGAAAATGAGGGTTCTGTATAAAAAATATCTGTTGCAAAACTTGAAACATATTTAATTTAATTTTTTCTGTTTCCAAAAATTCGTTATTTTCTTAGTTTATCTAATATTGCATGATTTTGATTTTGTACTATTTCAACTTTGATAGGTATAAGTCAAATTTGTATGATTTTGATCTTAAAGTCGATCTTGGAGCAGCCATTTTATTTATAAATTTTTAAACACCAGATTCCTAAACAGTTACCTCTTACAATAATTTTTGCTCTACACACAAAAAAATCAGTCAGCAAAAGAAGTGATAGATACAGTGGCGGATCCAGCGCGAAGCGGTGAAGCGACCGCTTCAGCGCCAGATTAAGGAGGGCGCAAATCTAAGGCCAGCAGAAAAACGAAAAATTAAAAAAGTTCAATGTAAAATATAATATAAAAGCGCTCTCACGTAAAAATATCTTTAAAAAGATTCATGATCCATCATATTGATATTGTGAATCAATTCCTCAAATCAAAACAGTAATAATTCTTCATATTGATATTATTCATTCGTAATCTAACCAACTAACCCATAGACATAACAACTAAATTAACTTTATACATCGAAAATACAAAATAAAGGAATGATTGATTATGATACAAACGCCCAAAAAAACGTTTTAATTTTATACTAGATGTATGTATAAATTCTGTTAAAGAGAGATTTTCGCAATGAAATAACCGTAGTGAGCTTTTTGGTTTTTTATACAACATTTCTTCTCTTAAAGAAACAGATCTATCTATCTATATTCAAAGCGGTGGCTAGGGTAGTGTGACCATCGCACAGTGCCATGTTGAAGAAGAAACAGATAACAGCATGATATTAAAATATTGTTAGGATTTACATACATTTCTAACTGATGATATACATCCTTTTGATTTGCATAGTGAAGTTCTTGTGTTAGAAATTTGGTAAAAACCAATAGTTCACCTTTGGATATTTAAAATTTTTGTTAAAAAAAAAACAATCTAGAATAGATAATTTCCCAAATGTATCAATAAGTTTACATATCCTGTTAACCCTACCTGTTTCAGTTGTAAGCGGACAACGATCATTCTCTAAACTAAAATTCATTACAAATTTTCTTCGTTCAACAATGGCACAGCAAAGGTTAACTGATTTGGGAATTTTGTCTACTGAATATAACAGTTCAAAAATTAAGCTTTAATGACGTAGTTGATGAATTTGCAAAACAGAAAGTTCAAAAAGTTGCTCTGTAATTTTTGATATTTCGTATTGTACTAGTTTCTTCAGTATAGTTAATGTTTAAATTTAATATTTTTTTAAATGTTAGTTGTTACTTTATTTCGATTTAAAACGTTAGTTGTTACAGCACATTTAAAAAAATGTAACGGGCGTTTAGTATTTAAACAATCGGATATTTGTATTATTTATGTTGGTTTATATTTCTAGTATTTTATTACTTGATCTGATATTTTTTATAGTGTTACTAGTTATTAATTTTATATTATTGTATTTTGGTATTTTGATGCGTCGCGTCGATAGTATTTTCCTCAACAACCGTAAATAAAAAATACAGATATTATTACTAATTTGTTTGTTTTTATTTATTCTATTTAAGTGCAAATTTATTTAAAGTTTTTTCATTACAATTAATTTTTTGATAAAATAGGGGCGCAAAATTAGCTATTCGCTTCACTAGAAAAAAACACTAGATCCGGCACTGGATAGATAACTTTAATAACTAACTATGATTATAGAAAGTTATTAAAAAAGTTTAACGTGATAAATAAAATGTAAATAAATTATCACAGGTGAAGTCATAACCATGAAAAAAATAAATAAATAAAAGAGCACCTTAAATTTTTACTTTGCAAGTAATAGTCCCTTGAAATTAGGTAAAATTAAAGAAATTTTTCCTACAGCTGAGACCTGTAAAAAGTGAAGCATTTGGGTTGTTTAAACATGATTTCCACCCCCGCAGTTCTAAAAAAGGGTGGTTTTTGAGAAATACATATATATGAATTTTAGCTCTTTTTAGCCTTTATCTCTATTTTGAGGAAAAACTATGCATTTTGGTGAAAAATATCAGGAGAGCATTGTTGTCGAGCATAAAACTTACTATAAGTTTGTACGTTTTTGTCCGAATTCAGCATGGTTTCGCCGCTAGAGGGTGCGTCTTTTTTATATTTTCAGCCAAAATTATGCATTTTGGTGAAAAATATCAGGAAGGTTGTAGATCATAAAATCATAGTTTCGCCGCTAGAGGGCGTGAAAGAAAAATATATAGACTTTCGCGCCCTCTAGCGGTGAAACTATGTGGAATTCGGACAAAAACGTAGAGACGAAATTTGTGAGAAATTTTATACTATACAACTTTGCTCTCCTGATATTTTTCACCAAAATGCATAATTTTGGTTGAAAATCTAAAAAAGCAAAAGTCTATATATACTTTCCATTCGCGCCCTTTAGCAATGAAACTATGCTGAATTCGGACAAAAACGCAGAGACATGCATGGAAAGAAAGGCGAAAAGGCGCTAAAATTCATATACCTACACGCTTATATTTCTCCAAAACCACCCATTTTTTAACTGCGGGGGGGTGAAAATCATGCTTAGGCAACCCAAATGCTTCACTTTTTACAGGTCTCATAGGAAGTTTTTCCATAATACAGCGTTTCTTTGACTAATTTGAACGGATTATAAAGAGTCAAATTTGTAAGTCTGTCATATTTGAATGAACATATCTCTCCCCCCCCCTGCATGTTTGACGCTTGTGCATGTTCATGCACAACCGTTGTAGGCCATAGCTACGCCACTGTGCGCAGGTGGAACTCTTCAGATATTTAGCCCTACTTTTATCGGGAATATCCACAAAATATTTACCTTTTATATATACATTTCTTTCTTTATATTTTTCTTATATTTTACGCCCGCCATTTTGAAATTTAGTAGAATATTTACCATAATTAATCATTGAAGCAGACAGATACAATTCGAATGTAGTTTTCAATAAAGAGATTTCCAAACATGCATTTCTTTTTTTGCGCTAAAATAACCAAATAAATAATAATGATCTTGCTGTGAAGAGATAAGAAATAAAGACAAGGTACTGAACTAGGGAGGTACCTATCTACAATTAATATAAAAAGTAATCATGTTTAAAGTATAAAAATAACTATTGTTTAAACTGCTCATAAAAAATTATTTTTTTTCTTAGGTCCTTATTTCTTATTGTATTAATTTTTATTAAAACGGTGAAATTTGAAGGTACCTACAATCAGGCCTGTAGCCAGGGGGGTGTCCAGCGTCCTCTGGGAAGATTTGAGCACTATCTGAAGAAATTCCAACATTAAGTAGGTAGGTACCTGTATTTTGCATATTTTCCTACATTATAAAGGAATTGGCACCCCCTGAAATCCGATTGGCACCCCCTACACTTTATTTCTGGCTACAGGCTTGTACTTGCAAAATATTGATATTTTACATCAATGCGCATTCTTAAAGGCTGGGCATAGGTACCTATCTTAATCCAATTTTCTAAATAGGTGCAAAAGTTAGGCACTAATGCTAATGAGTTAAAATAAATATTATTTAAATGATGATATAATAAACAGTGTTCACTATGAAATATTATTATTAAAGGCAACGGATAATAACATATATAATACCGTGAATACCTCTATCACATAAAATATAACAACTACCATTAGAAACTGGAACTACTTTATCTAAAAGTGGGAATGCACGTAATGTAATGCTAACATGAAAGAACATTTGCTATCCTTGTCCGTTAAACACAAAGAGGCTCTTCGATAAATTATCCACAGTAAAATAAAAGCAATATACAAGTCGTATTCTATTGGATGCTCCGTTTTGTGTCTACCGCAGGTTGAAATATCATTGGTTCTAAAGGATTCACTTTAGTTTCTACTCCTTCCACAAGAGGGGATGATGTAGCGCCCCTCTTTCGTTAGTCGCTATGAACATACCATTTATTTAGTTCAGCGTTCAGCTTAGTGACTTGTGTGTTATGTGCAAGGATATGTTTTTGTTACTGGTCGGTAGTGAAGTTTATTTTCGGTTTAATTGAAATGATGTTTTGTTATATTTCATACATTTAAAATAAATCTAGAAATTGAATATGTGTTTATTAAAATTTACATATAAGTAATCTAAAAAACATTAAAATAGTGTATAAGTATAAATGTTTGTACAGGAAGTGCAACACTTAACACTTACCACGGACATATTAAATTCCATTTCCATTAAACAGTAACACAGACGTGGTTAACTTGAAGTGAAGTGGGATTATAGGAATAGGTACCGTCGGGTACCAGGAACATGGTGACTTTAATGCCTTGTAATTATTTAAATGCTCAAACTGCGAGGTGCACAATGATTGATAAAATGTGTGAACCAAAGGTAAGTATTTATATAAAACTTTGCGATTTTTGTTTTCTTAACAGTTTAGACTCTCGATCAAGTTATAATTTTACTATTATGTGAACTAAATTAGCGTAGCTAACAATGTCCTGCGAATTTACAAAAACATGTGTTAAGAACATACCTACCTAACAAATCTAGATTTCTTAAATTCCTTGCCTTTTCTCAATAGAATTTAAACCCGAGTAACGAGTTCTTATCCGCTATTTTATTAGGGTGGCGACCCCAGCGCTAGCATAAAATTTGTAATGTGCGTGAATATATATATTATATTTAGGTAGGTAACATAAAAATAATATATTAAGCAAGCAAAACAATAAATAGGTAGTCAAATTACAACTGTTCGGTATCTATCGCAACATTTTTAAGAACGACTCTTAGGTAGGTACCTATATACCTACACCTATTACGTTTAGGAAAATGCTGTTTTAGCCAATAAATTTTTCAAAAACCTCAAATAGCGGAAAAACTTTTTAGATGTGTGTGATGGACATAGGTAACTATATCTGTGTGATCTATGTATGTATGTATGTCAATTACTAGTTAGGTACCTATCCTATATTAAAAGAATTTCGAAATTTAAACCATACATGTTTAAAACATATATGTTTTAAATTTCGATTTTTTTTTGTTAATATAGGTAAGTACCGAGGTAAATGCGGAATACCATCATAAATTCTATGACATGTAAAATTTTAACAGTAGGTACCTAGGTACAATAGGGCGAAATTTTTTTACTTTTGCCGTCTTTATTTATGTGTTCTGTCTTCTGTCTTTATTTGAACTAGGAAGTTATATAAAGATGGAATTATATAGATGAACCACCAGTGAATTAAAAAAAACTCACTTTATCAACTGGGCGCTTAAGATATACTTATTAGTGAAATAGACGAGGGATGAACCGCTGTGGAGTATGGTGTACACATTTTGTGAAGAAGGTACCTACCTACTTAAGTACCTATATCTACCTACCTACTTACAGAAAAAGACAAAAAATATCACATACCTAAATTAGACAATGGGGACTTAGAATAATGTAGAAAATACTTGAAGTTTGCAATATGCTGTTTAGTATTTTTTATACACAACTTTTTCAAATCTTTCATTTTCGGGATTGTAAAAAACTATTAAACTAAAAAAATTGGTCAATTTACTTCCAATAAATGAACTTCCACTTACTGCTTTAATCGATTGAGTGCCATAATTACGACGGTACCTTAGGTTAGGGCCGTCGAGAGAAAATCGGGGCCCGGGGGCTAGTAACATAACGACTCCCACCAATCTTCAATATAAGTTTCGAAAAGCGGGGGGGGTTGCATTCATAAATCTCTATAAAAATTTTAAAAAGCGGGAGGAAGTATTCCTTAGAATTAATTATTTATCTCGATCCAAATTTTGGAAAACGGGGAGTGATATTCCTTAGAATTAAAATATTCATCGCGGCAAAAATTTTGAACAGCGGGAGGGTAATATTCCTTGACATTTGTCTCGCAAGAGCGGAGCATTTCCTTTAAATAAAATTTTTACCACGGTAGAAATTTTAAAGGGCGGGGCGGGGGAGGGGGTGGGGTATTCCTTTACACAACAATTTCATTTTTATCGCATTATAAACAATACAAATCATTCGGAACTCATTGTCATTAACATCACACTAATCATTTAAAAGTATAGCTCTCTTGTTTTACCTAATGCAAATCTCCAACTTCGGGTGGAACCCGGGCCCCCTCAAAAACCACCGGGCCTGGGGCGGATACACCCCCCCCCCCTCTTCTCGACGGGCCTGATACATAGGTATATTATTATACTCTTCGCAAATACAAAACGAAGAGTAGGTATATTGCATTCGATCGGCACATTTCTAAAACCGGTAATATTGCTCGTAGAGGAAAAATTTTCATATCACCGTGTTGGTGATCGAATTCGAAATAACTCTCAAAATGTCCGTCCGTCCGTCTGTCTGCTCGTCTGTCTGCCCGTCCGCCACGTTTCTTGTAAGCACGATAACTTAAGAACGAAAAGTCCGATTGTGTTGAAACTTGGACAAGTTAGTGCTAGCTAGAGAACGAACCCTATTATTTTTTAACAAAATCGATCAATAAATAAAAATGTAATACATTTTTTAAATAAAGAAGAATTTTGAACATATATTTTTTTAATGTTTTGTAGGTAATTAAACTAAAAATGTCTAAAACTAATATTATTTACAAAAACACTGCGAAGAGTATCCTATAGAATGTGCAACAATTATATAAAAAGTGCAATAAATCGGCGAAGAGTATAACGGTTAGCTTGTTTTTTATAGAATCTCTGTTTATATAATATGACTCGTGGAGAGAAAATACGGACTGTGGGGGAAAAGAGGAGGTCCAACTTACGAGCCCCTTATATCTGAAACATACCTCTACACATAGAGCTTGGTCTTCAACTGTTTATACATTTTAAAGAAAATTCGTTATATAAAATATCAAGATTAACCGATTTTCGTTCAAAATAAAAGAAAATATAAGTACCTACTTTTCGTAAAAATCTTTCCATGGGCCTTACTGCAAAATCCGGGCCAGGGGGAATCTCCCCCCTCCCCCCCTCTCACCCTATTATATAGTGTCGTGTGAAAGTGTCCGTATGTCTTGTCTCGTTTTGTTCATATACACAAAAATATAATTGCCACTATAGTTTTTCGTGGGAAACAAAAAAAGTTTCTTTCTAATTGAATTATGGGTAAACTTTAAATCTCTTAAATATAGCACCACCAAGGGGATTTACTTTACTGGAAACAGTGGAAACTGTTTTTAGGTTTCTTATTTCCTGGATAACGCTACCTTAGGCCACGTCTTTGAATATTGATAAATAGATATATCCTGGGTATATATCCATTAATGTACCTAAGTATTATACATATATCCTCGTATATGTACCTACTTAAGCACTTCATGCAGAAATATGCAGAGTCTTTAGTAGGTAGATAGGTAAGACACCATATTTCGTACTTCATGTTTTCTACACTGGATAATTTTTCGGGTTTTTCATCGTCAAATTATGTGGTGTGTTTTTAAGTTGCCATAAGTCCCTACTTCATATTCTTTCGTAGATCAATATTTAGCGACAAATAAAATACAATCGAAGATGGAACCTAGCAGCCATCTTGCTCAATTTAAAACAGCACTTGAGGTGTGAAGTTGAAAATTCACCGAAGTAAAAACTAAGTGAAATCAAATATTAATATTCTCAAGATAAATATAATTTTGTTCTTGACATGGTCGAGACCACATATTATGTACGTATGTACTAGAGTTTCCAGTCTCGGGTCCATCCCGGGATTCTACAAAAAAAATTAATCCCAGGACCACAGAAAATGTTCCGGGTGCTTAAAATGTCCCGAAATTGATGGTAACATCACCTGTATTTTTTTTACTGTTATAATATTACATATGCTTAGCTCTGTTTACCTATTTTAGTGATGACCAATTTGATATACCTATTTGTCTATCGAATGCATTCAACATGTAGACTAGGGGAAAGCGTCTATATTACATCCTAGGAGCATTTCATATACCATTTGAGCAGTAAGCGTTTTTTATTAATTTCATCCTGCTAAATTCGAAAATAGTTATTCTGCCATAATGCCATAATTATTATTCCCTTCGCATATACAAAGCTAAGAGTATAATGCATTCGATCGGCACATTTCTAAAACCGGTAATATTGCTCGTAGAGAAAAAAATTTAATATCACTGTGTTGGTGATCGAATTCTGAACAACTTTCAAAATGACCGCCCGTCCGTCCGTCCGTCCGTACGTCTGTTTGTCTGTCTGTCTGTCCGTCCGTCCGTCCGTCACGTTTCTTGTAAGCACGATAGCTTAAGAACTAAAAGTCCAATGGTATTGAAAATTGGCCAGTAAGTTAGTGTTAACTAGAGGAAGAACCCTATTTTGATCAAAATCGATTAATAAATAAAAAAGTTATTATTGAAATAAAAAAAATTGTTTTGTAATTAAACAAAAAATGTTTGAAACTAATATCATTTACAAAAAAAACTGGGAAGAGTATCCTATAGAATGTGCAACAATTATATAACAAGTGTAGTAAATCGGCGAAGAGAATAATGGTTAGCTTGTTTAGTTAATAATCTACATCAGGAGGGAATTAGAGAGGGCGTTTTCAATGGAAGGTTTTTTTCGAAAGTCCCGCTCCAAATTAAATCTTTAAATGCTCCTCGAGATGCGCCTGTGGTTCTAGGGTCTCATTTTATTTAATTTTTTATTTTGTATGCTTAATTTATAATACATACGGTATGTCTCTACGAATTGAGTTCGAAAGAACTGTTCAACCAAAAGTCATTCTGTATAAGAACGAATGCTTTTTGTGAAAAGTCCGAAAATGGGACTATTTTGCAAAATTTATCTGCAACGTGTCAAATATTTGCAAACATGTGAAAAAATCCAGAGTGAGGTGCCTTCATTTGTGAATATTTTGAAAAATGCTATTTAAAAAAATACATTATTAGTTGTAGTCAATTCTGAAACCTTGACCTACTGCAAAATTATTTTTCTGTTCTTTTTCAAAGATTAACTTTTCTGCGAACAGTTTCCTTTCTTTTGAGTTGATTTATACTAGATTAGATTTTAAAGACAACTAGCTAAAAATTGTTTGTAAAAACGTTAATGAACGACCAGAAAAATAAATACGCAGTAGGAGATTTAGATTTTACATTGCACTAGTACAAATCCATAATATATTTTTGAACACCGTTTCTCAATACTTTCACAAATAAACTTTACTCTGCTCTACTCTACTCTACTTTTCAGTTTTTTTATATTTTTGCAAATATGTGCAGCACCTTGTGTATACATTTTGGTAAATAGAATCATTTTTTCGGATTTTTCATAAAAAGTAAACATCTTTATAAAGAATGACTTTCTATTGTACAGGTAAAAAAGTTTTCCCTCTTCCGAGGTCAATCCGTGGACTGTATATTTTTTTGAATTTGATCTTTCGTACTTATACCGGGTGTAACAGGATCATGGTATACCCCCCCCCCCTTTCTCCCTTAGTTTTGAAGATAATTGATTGAAATTAAGGATATACTAGATACATAATAAGCGGCACTTTTTGACATACAAATGATTTTTTTTTAACTTCTGGTTTCGCCAGATTATTGCTTTTTTGAAATCTGCATAATTTTCTGAATCCAACGATGTCAAATAAGTGACATTTCAAACATCAATTTTTTTTATAATATAGTTTTTATTTTCCATTTACTTAAGTGTGCCATGACGGTTCCGATTTATTCTAAATGACCCGTGTAATGCTACAAAAATCGAAATCCCGTTAAAAACAATAGATTGCGTGATTTATGAGCAAATAAAACGCACCAAAATTGTTTTTGGGGCAAAACTCAATTTTTTCAAATGGAACCATATCGGTACCGTGGTACCATTTATTAGTACTATTAATAAGGAATTTATTCATATGTCGTATTAAAATGTGCGATAAATACAAACAAAATTACAGCTAAAAGAAAATAAGAAAATACAATTTTATTCTAATTACCTTGTTACACATAAGGTGGTTTTGGAATACAAAAAATTAACACAAAACATTACAACAGTTGTTCAAAATGCTGTCCATTAACGTCAATTCACTTCTGAACTCGCATAGCTGTTTCTCGAAGAACGTTCGCCAATTGCTGAGCCGTTATGCAATTAATTTTTCGTCTTACTCGTAGCTCCAGCTCTTCACGGGTTATAACGGCGGTTGCATAGACAACATCTTTTAAATGACCCTAAACAAAGAAATCAAGGGGCGTTAAATCAGGTTACCTTGGAGGCCACCTCACAGGACCATTCGTCGAAATTACGTTTTCTCCGAATCTCCGTTGAAATTACGTTTTCTCCGAATCTCCGTTGAAGGTAATCAATTACTATCCTTGAATTATGGGGAGGAGCGCCATCTTGTTGGAAATACATTCCCTGTCCTAAATCCAAAGGTAACTTAGCTAAAACGTCCTCAATCTCATTTTCCAGGAATATCAAGTATCTGGCTCCAGTCAGAGGTCCTTTAAATATTATCGGACCAATGATTCTACTACCGATTATTCCAAGCCAAACATTGAAACCGAACCGCACTTGAAAGTTACCCTCCCGTAATAAATTTTGATTTTCTTGTGACCAATATTTTGTATTTTGTCGGTTAAACAATCCCAAATTTGTAAACCTTGACTCGTCCGAAAATAAAATCACTCCAAAAAATCATTGTTTGGCTGCACGTTATTATACCTACAAAATCCAGTTGCAATATTCCATCCTACGTTCGTTGTCACTTTCGTACAAATGTTGGTGCAATTGGTATTTAAAAGATTTATAGTGATATTTGTGTAAACTTCGGCTTACTGTTTGGTGACTGATGTTCAATTCAAACCCAACTTGCCTTAAAGTAACAGTCTTATCAACTTCTATTCGAGACAAAACATTTATTTCCGTTCCTTGGTCAATAATGAAGTTTTCTTCGGGATCATTGTTGCGCTCTCTTCGAAATTGGTTTTCAACACGTTTAAAATAATTTTTTGCTGGACATTGTCTATCAGGATATCGTCGGCCATAAAGGTCCATAACTGCAATTGCATTTTTTTTTTACTTTCCCCATAAATAATTAACATGTCCACTTTTTCATCTCTTATATAAATTTGCGGCATTTTGAACACAATTAACAAGAATTTTAAACAATTTTTAAAGACAGTTAAAACACCGTTAAACCAACAAATGTTTGAGAAACTAAATATTTCATTGTTTTCAAAGCCACCCTAGTTACTTCTTAACATTTAATTAGAACAAAATTGTATTTTCTTATTTTCTTTTAGCTGCAATTTTGTTTGTATTTATCGCACATTTTAATACGACATATGAATAAATTCCTTATTAATAGTACTAGTAAATGGTACATGGTACCGACATGGTTCCATTTGAAAAAATTGAGCTTTGCCTCAAAAACAATTTTGTCTGTCTGTCTGCGTGTCTGTTTCCGCCTGTCACGTTTATTTTAAGCACGATAACTTAGAATAAAAAGTCCAATTGGACATAGGACATGTTCCCATCAGCGAGAGCTACATGATGCATGGTATAGGAATATAGGATGGGAAGTGTACGTGTTTGTGAGGTGCTTCTTTCAGGTTTCTATGCTTCTTTTAAGTTTCCATCTATCACCATCTTGTTCATTCTTCTTCTGAGTCTTTTGTTTCTGAATTTAGCAGTCTGACATCATGCTACCTGCTTGTGTCCAGATGTGGTTTTGTGTTTCCTGGAACTTTGTGTTTTCGTGTCAACGTCCTGTACTAGTGTGTCCATTTGGTTTATTTGCCAAGACATATATTAGCTTGCTGTGAGAAGCTTTTATTTTCGAGCAAAATTGATCAATAAATAAAAAGTTAATAATTACTTATATTGAAATTTTAAAAAATCAATTTTTATGTGATTTTTAATTAAACAAAAAATGTCTAAAACGAAAATAATACCACTCCCCTGGGGAGAGTTCTTAAAAATATTTAGAGAGAAAAAAAATAATTAGATACCTAAAGAAAATTTTAAAGTTTAGATGTGAATAAATATTGTTCCATTGCAATACCGACTGTGCATAAATTCCAATAATGTTTATAAATTTAAAAGTAATAGGTACCTACTATTTCGTTTTCTGGACAATTTTCGGAACTAGTCCAGTGACATGAAATTTGGTTCCAAAGTACTGAAAACATTTTTGGTCTCGGGACTTAGAAACACTAGTATGTACAATATAATTAATACTTCAGGTATTTGACAGTTAGTAAGTACTTCGAGTATATACAACCTTGGGCAAATATGGAATTAAAATATATAGTCGAGTGCAATTAGATACAAAAAGTAAGAAATGACGGAATCCAGTTAAAATGAATGGATTTTCATGATTTTTTTTTTGAGTTTCTAATACTGAGGACAAAAAAGTTTACCCCTTAAAAATTGCCGCTTTTTTAGTTGGGGGTGGACCACCCCCTCCAGAGGGGTTGGCTAAAAAGTAAAATAGTAACCATCGAATCTGACATAGAATCATATTGTAAGAGAAAGGTGGTTTACAGTTTTTCATGAAAATTTATATTTTCCAAGTTATAACGATTTCAAGATTACGATTTTAGCTTTAGAAAATTGGTACCTTGAGACTGTTCTTCATAAATAACTCAAAAGTCTTACATTTATGGAAATAATGGTATGGTATAAAAAAATAAGATTATGAAATTACAACTGTTTTATTTTTTTTTAAATTTTGTGTTTTGTCTGTCCGATCAATAGTTCTAAAAATATGATAGTTTAAAAATGGCGCCCGAACGTTTATCAGTCGAGATATAATGTTTAAATCTCAAATATGTCAGAAACGATCAAATGATGATGAATTGAAGCACTCTTTATGATTTTTTTCCATCCGTACAGCTTGAAAAATAACGATGTTATATGCAAAACAATGAGTGTTTTGTAATTAAATAAAAAATTTTGGATTTTCCTGCACTGTCATTGGCCATAGAATAGAAATTCCAAAAATCTATACTAGGTTTTATTAATACATAGTATTACCAAACATACTCTGATTTTGAGAGCTTTAAAAGTATTTTTCAGCGAGGGGTAACAGTTCTCAAGAAGGGCTTGATACCCCATATTCTTAAAAGCTTGTAACCTAGAAGTTTTTATGATGCAGTTCTATGTCCAGAAGGGGTGAAAAGACTGTATCAACCCCTTCGGGAGAATTGCTACCCCAAGCTGAAGCCCTTTGCATTAAAACAGAAGAGTACGAGAGATAAAAAGCCTCCATTCATACTTCTTTCCTTAATGATATTTATATTCATAAATTTACCTTATTGAAGGGATGTTTTTTCCTATGCACGAACATTTAAGAGGAATACCTACGATTTTTTTTTAACTCGGATTCAGATTCAACGTCGAAAATAGGACTACCATGGTCAGTCATTCGGATCAAAAGCCTTTTTGTGGGGCTGTGTAATATTACTAGCTTTTACAAATGTGTCAGGTGATTGCACGCTGGCTCCTGTACTAATACCTATAGCTAATGTTTCTCGGTTTTTTACTTCCACAACCACGTAGTGGACAGGAAGTATAGTAATCGCGAAAAAAAAATTCAAGTTTTTTCTCGTTGAAATAGTAGGTACTTAATGAGTAATATATATATACTAGAAGCCAATGCTTTAAATTTTTTAATAATATTTGACACCACCCACCACTTCCACTCTGTTATTAAAGGCGTTAATGCAATAAAATTGAGATATTGACTTGAAATTTGATGCACGTATACGTATTTTAATGAGATCTGGATATATATACTGTATTTTAAACTTTTCCATTGAAGGATTATTGGAGGTAAATAGTTCAAAAGTGGTAAAGCAAGCTAGTAAAGTACAGGAACTTGGTATTTGGCGTATATACTAGAATCCAAGGCCTTAAATTGTTTAATAACATTTGTGCCCCCTTCCCGTGCCTCAAGAGGGGTGAATTTTTGCATAATTCTTAATATTTGGGGTTTTTGCTATTTACCTCGCAAAACATCGCATAAAGCAAAAAATGCATAGAAGATAAATTATTCCATAACTAATTGTCTATAAGAATGGTGTAATGCAATTTTATTGTAAGACGTACCGATTTGCGAGAAATTGCATAGACGTACATTCAGATCCAAACGTTACATTTAGGCAGATTAGATTAGAAGATAATTAACATCTAGGTAACTAAGCTTGTTCTTAAAAATATATTATCAGTTGTTTTATTTAGCACATAAATACGCTTTAGTTGAAGTTTAGGGCTTGAAATGTTCTACAAAAACCAAATATACGGACAATTTTAAATTAATAGGTAAAATTTTATAAAATGCGAAAAACGGAAAGAAAACTTTAAGAAACGGTGAAATATGCTATACAGGTAGATTCAAATTGAATGCTCACCATTGAGATTTCGGAAACCGTTAGAGATAGAGAGTCGGTTAAATGGTGGCAAAGTATTTTGGTTATTATTGAACTTATTAAAAATCGAGGAATAATTTATAGTGGAGTAAATAAGCCGGAAAATGTGGAAAATTGGTGAAACAGCACCGATTTGAAAAATTCGTTTTTTCACGTATTTCCTAAACCCCCCGGAGTATTCATCAGCATTGACCGCTGCATTACCTCTGACAATGAGAAATTTAGGGGGTCTTGAGTGCCCCAAGAAGTAACTATCATAAAAAAATTATAAAATGATTATTTCGCCTCGGAAATGGGCTCTAGGAGGTTTTTTGGGTCGCTGATCACGAATCCGAGGAATTCCATATTCCAGTATGGAATTCGTGCTATTTTTTGATGAAGATTCCACTTTTTTGGGCGGAAATTTAAATATGAAATGTGCTGCAGAAGTGTGCTCTAGGGGTTTTTCTTTAGGCTCAAATTTAAGAATTCCATATTCCAGAGTCTGATTACATCAGAATGTTTTCATAAGTTTCTGGAGCAAAATTTTGTTTTTATTTTTTAATAAACATATTTTTTTGTGTCACAAAAAATTCTGAAAAATTTCTGACGTGTTTTTTGTAAAAAAATAAACAACTCTCGTCCCTGAAATTTTTTTCTTAAAGTCCATCATTTTGCGGCAAAAAATGTTTGGAACACCGAAAATTCAGCTTTTCGAAGCTCATTTGCGGCGAAAGGTAGGTGCGGAGAGAAAAAATGTTGGGACCAAAAAAATGGTCTATTTCTTCCACGAAAATCAAAATATGTAATAAAAAGTAGGAGTGGCTATTTGAAATTTCAATGCTGCGCCCACCCCCGGATGGGGTGAGGAAAACAATTTATTTATACTCTGATTTGGGTTGGAAATTGATCGACGGCGCCTTGCATCCCGTAAGGATGACCGAACTGCCCTCACAAAAAAAGATTATGGATGCTATAATGTGTGACTGCCAACTTGGATGCGGAGCAGCTTGTGGTTGTCGCTAGAATGGCGTATATTGCTCTCAAACTTGTAAATTTTGTCACGGAAAGAACTGCAATAATGCAAGGCACCTGGAGCTGCAGACGTAACGGAAAATGAATCGATTTGTGCGGCTGAAATATCGGATGAACAGGAAGATGAAAGTGACACTGAAGAAAAAACAAAAAAATCTGAATTATTACTCGAATATGATTCAGATTATGATTGATGTAAATGGTGTATTATATAAAAAAATAATGATAAATTAATAACTATTTTATCACACGGAATACCACATTTTGTACCAACACAATAAATGCTATATTTTTGTAAAAAAAATATATTTTAATCACTTGCCTCACTTGAAAGAAGAAAACATTTGCATGCATTCCTGCAGTGTTTATAAAATTGCCATGTATATTAATTTGAAACGCTCGTAATATCCATACATAACTTATTTTCTTCAAAGTGAAATTGACCTTAAAAATTATTTTGAAATACTTACCTACCCGTAATATTCATGCATTCTTTTTTTCTTCAAAGCGAAATTCGATACAAAAATGGCACGAATTCCATACTGGAATATGGAATTCCTCAATTTGGACCTCGGATTCGTGATCAGCGACCAAAAAACCCCCTAGAGCACATTCTCGTGGAAAAATGTTAATATTTAAATATTTTCTGAAAAAATGGAATTTTCCATGGCACGTATTCCAGTCTGGATTATAGAAATCTTAAAGTTGGACCTCAAAATCGTAATCAGGTACCAAAAAACCCCCAAGAGCTCATTTTCATGGAAAAACGTTAATATTTAATTTTTTTCTTCAGAAATTGAATTTTTCATGGCACGTATTCCAGTCTGGAATATGGAATTGCTCAATTTGGACCTCGAAATCGTGATCAGCGACCAAGAAAACCTCCTAGAGCCTACTTCCGCCGCAAAAAATTCACATTTAAATTTCCGCCCGAAAAAACGGAATTTTCATTTTAAAAAATGGCACGAATTCCATACTGAAATGTGGAATTCCTCAATTTGGACATTGGAGTCGTGATCAGCGACCCTAGGAAACCCCTTGAGACCATTTCCGAGGTGAAATATTAATTTTATTAATTTTTTATGATAGCTGCTTTTTGAGGCACTCAAACCCTTCTAACTTTCTCATTTTCGGAGGTAATGCAGATCAATGCTGATGAATGTTTCTAGGGGTCTAGAGAACACGTGAAAAAAAGATTTTTTCAAATCGGTGCTGTTCCACCACTTTTCCACATTTTATGTTTTTTTCCAGCTTATTTACTGGATTGTTATTAGAGCAGAGTTGCAAAAGTTTGAAACGAGTGTATATATTAATATACGACGTAACATCTTGCACTCGCAACGTATTCTGCAGTTTGTTTTATTTTCTGCCTTACCTTTATTCTTAAGATGATATCTCAAGAGGCAACAGCCCATTAGAAGGCCTGCCATCGGCCTTAGGTCAAACTTTTCGAGTTTTAGAAGTGTTGTGGTAATCTTTGTCGAATAAGTTATGAACTGTTTTGCTTGTCTTTGGCCTGCCGTGTAATACATTGCAAGTTCCTAGCAAACTCTTAATCAACAATATGAAGTAACTAACTTGTGAAATTACAAAAGGTGGTACTGTTACAAAATAGCGGAATGTAGTTGTTTAAATAAATTATAAATTGTTTAAATACTTTGAAAATCATTAAAATGTCAACTGGAATATGACTACCTAATTAAAAATAATTTCTGTAAAAAGAATGACAAATAAGTAACAATAAACATCAAAAATATGCGGTACTCTACTTTTGCCCTTATGGGGTTACTTTGGGGTCCTAAGTATAAAATAGCCTTAATTAAAAAATAATAGTTAATTCGTTTCTCTGGACCAGCTTAAAGAGACGCGTTCGATTTTTATTTCACATTTTGACGATTTTATCGCAAAACGAAAAAATGTCTTTTACTCTTTTGAAGCAGGGGAAGGTGTTGAGTTAACCACCTAAAATTCTGTGCGATTTTTTTTTCTTATATTAGAACACAATGAGTGGGTGGGAGGGCCACATTAAAAAAAAATCCCACACCTATAGCCAAGGACCACACAACTGTATATAGTCCAGGTCTCAATTTTCTTTATGAGATCTGCCATCCACAACACCACCTCCAACGTCCCCACTCGATTGTTAAAGAAGTCATCAAAATAAAATTGTTTTACTCTGTGTATGAGAACAAAAGTTATCAAAAAATATTTGAGCAGTCATCTCCATTAGCACCTTGGGGCAGACGATTTCAAATATTATTAAAATTCTATGAGCAATTATTATTTCCGCATACTAGAATGCAATTATAATATCAACATGTTTTCCTTTAAAGAGTTTAGATGGAAAATCTGAATGTAGAAATAGTGATTCCTTATGGGGTTTTTGGTTATTCAGTGGTGCATCTTGACTTTTAACTGCTTACCATATTTCTTGAGATATGACGTCATTGAAAATTTTAAGAAATGGATGACGCTATATTTAGTTTATACGTCCTTTCGACGTATCTTCAGCAGTTACAGTAACATAAGGTTCTAAACATATGCAACTTCCCGTTTCAAAAATATTAAATGAAATAGTTAAATAAAAATTTATTCTTGCAAAATGAATGCAAATATTGGAATGAAAATCATAATAAATATTCAAACTGAAGATCCTCAGCTGATTAACAATATCCCAATCGATCGTTATTTTCAAGGATATTTTGAATAACGTGTGGGGATATTTCTTGAAAAGCATCCTAATCAGAGCCGGATTATCCATAAGGCAATATAGGCAGTTGCCTAGGGGCGCCGACGGCTTGCGGGGCGCCACCGACGAACCAAGAAAACAACAAATTTTCATACTTGTAAATTATCAACAAAAAATAAAAAATTTCTTAAAAGCTATTATCATTTCTTTTCTGTCTGGTAGATTTGGTCACAGATGTGGGTCGAACACCGGACCACCTTAAGGTGGCCATGTCCTAGAAAGAGACATCCGACAGGGAAATATTTATTATTTTTGGCCATAACTTTTTCTTCTTAGTACGTATATTTATAAAAACTATAAGACTACCTAAGTAGAACCATAAGAAGACTATTACTATGAATTTTCACTCAATAATTTCAGGGGTTTCCAAAATAGTTAGATTTAAATTTAGAAATTATGCTAATCTTCCTATTTCACAATTTTAAATCTAACTATTTTGGAAACTATTGGAATTATCGAGTGAAAATTCATAGTAATAGTCTTGTTATAATTCTACTTAGGTAGTCTCATAAATACACGTATTCAGAAAAAAAAGTTATGGCCAAAAATAATAAATATTTCCCTATCGGACGTCTCTTTCTAGGGAATGGCCACCTTAAACAGAAGCGTACCCTGCGTTTGTTTCAATCCGCGTAGTTCAACTTTTTTTTCAACTCGCTCTATTACAATTTTTCATCGGCCTGTGTGGAACTTAGTACAAATGATCCTTAAACACAATATAACAATACTGTAGATCAATATGTGTCGAAACTTGAAACTCCCTCGATACTTTTTTCCTGAGAAACACAGAAAACTGGAATTTTTCGGCTATTTGTTAACATTAAAATAACTGTAAACACTGAATGTTTTTCTGCATGTCCTGCAATCATATGGCAGCGCTAGAGTGTAGGGAATCGTTTGAAATCAAAATCGATTGTTTTTGTTCACATCCGGCCGAGCAATGGCAATTCATGTAAACAAAAACGATTGATTTTCATTGATTTCGAGAGTGAAATTTTTTTGGTTTTTATTTTTTATCTCGAAACCAAATAATTGGCTATACGCTCATATTTATTATTTCTTGTTTCGATGAACATTTTTTTCCGAAATATTTTTCGGTGATTTTTCAAGATTTCCCTAGGTTCTAAGCGCTCAGCGAAAAGCAAGTTTAATGCACGCGGCACTTCAATTGTCATACTCGTTTACTTCCACATTCACATAGTGGGGTGGAAGTATGAAATCGCAAAAAAAATTTCAAAATTTTTTCTTGTTAAAGTAGGTTTAGAATGTCATGAAACGCCGAGATTTTAAATATGAGCGAAAAAAAATTATGTCTGTAACTTTTTTTTTACCGATTATAAATAGGTTCGCCAGTAAGAAATCCAAAAAATGTACATAATAGTTATTTGTGATACAAGTGGTAAAAATGATGTTTCATTTACAAATTATTTGTATTTATTGTTTTGTCCCCACTCACAAAATAAAATATCATTTTTAACATTTAATCATAAATAACTATTATATCTACGTATATAACTTTTTCCGTTTAATGTTTTTTTTTCGCTTGTGTTGATTGTATATTGTTTTTTTTATATTATATTATTTTATATTAGAAATAAAAACTTTAACAACATTTTGAAAGTTTGGTAGTAGGAGGAGGGGGCGCTATAATACAAGTTGCCTATGGGCGAAAAAAGCCATAATCCGGCACTAATCCTAATTTGGTGTCTTTCAACCATTCTAACGATTTGGGTTTACTCTTATAGACAACCGATTTTAAATAAATTTAAAGAAAAACCAAGGAATTAAATCCTCCTAACTCTGTGGAAAATAGTGGTACCAGGTACACGACCGTCGGATAGTAAAAGAAATACCGCATTTTAAAATAGGTACCTACAATAAAATCTCATTGGCATTTAAAAATAATTATTACTGTTATAATAGGAATTAATATAAAATAGTGTTAATGAAGTCTAAATAATTGATTCCTATCGATATACCTATCGATGTCGGCCGCCTACCGTATCCAGAGCGCTCAATACATTCAGCGATTTAAATGAGGGAAACGTAATAAAACTAAATTTTGCAGAAATTGGATATGTTGAATTTAGACATTATTGAAACAGAGAAAATTGCAAATCGGGAAATGTTTAACATTAGTTTTGATTCTAATGATTTTCCTTTAGCCTTAATAAATAATTGCTTCATCCAAACGAGTCAAGAACATATCTGTATTTGAAATAAATGTCATAAATAGTGTCAACATCTGCATCTTAGCTAAAGGCGCACACTCGGCTGTACACAATTAGAATTTTGTACCATAATTTAAAAACGTATTATGTAAGTAATAAATTAATTAATAAACGAAATATTTCTGTCAAGCTTCACTATGAATCCTTATTTTCATAAGGAGGATAACTAGATTGCAAATCAACAGTTATTCTCATTATTCATAGAGGAGCTTGACAGAAATATTTCGTTCAGTAAACATTCTGCCCGCTAGAAGCATACGATTGAATAAATTAATTGTGATGTTAATTGTTTCATATATTTATTAATTTGTCGTTTTTGTTGCCTGGCGCGGGTTATTGCATATTACATTTTATTACATAATACCCGGCGTTACAAGGTCCATCCCAAGTGGAAAGGTTACATTTGGGTATTGTCTGTATTAACTTCACAGTGAGGAAGAACTCTATACCCTGCTGATATACCACATTTTCTCTGGTAGTTGTTCTGGATTTGCTTGGACATAAGCGGATTAACGTTGTAACGATATGATCGCGCAGAAGTTATAAATAGCAAACTGAATTTAATTTTTTTTCTCATAATAAATGGTTCAATGCTGTTTCTCCTGATTATATTCGTCCATTTGTGTGGCATGTTATCCCATTTGTAAATAAAAAACCGACACGCGCAATAATACGATTCCGTAGTCGTAATAATAATAATAATAATAATAATAATTTATTAACCATGTTGATACAAATATAGTATATATGGCAAGTCAACAATAATTAGTGTATAACATAATGATAATAATAATAGCAATAATATAAATTCACCACTAAAAACGATACAATTCAGTATATACGACGGCAAATGGCAATACATGGTAGAGATAATATAATGATAAAATTTGATGATAAGAATAACAAACAAATAAATAAAAATTAAGTAAAATATAACTAACAATGTGACAAATATAGACAAACAACATTCATTTATTCAATTTTACTCTTATTTTGAAGAAGACCGTTGGCAAATGGTCAAAAAAGTATAAAACTAATGTAAGACAAAACTAATATAAGACATATGACGGACAACATTCAAATAAGTTGATTATATAAAACAAAATTAAAAATCAGTCTGTAAATATTCTGTAACTGAATAAAAGGAAGATTTTAATAATAAACATTTCACTTCTTTTTTAAACAGATGAATGACATTTATTCGCTTTATGTGCAACGGTAATTTATTAAATAATTTTATAGGCATTACTTTTAGACTTTTTGCTAAACTGGATAAGGTATGAGGAGGAATATTTAGTGAGTAGTTTTCCCGAAGATTATGACCACTACTAACACAAGTATCATGTCTACTATTAAAATGAATTAAATTATTTTTTATGTGCAATACAGAATGTAAAATGAATAGTGACGGAGCCGTCAAAATTCCTAACTCCCTAAAAAGATTCCTACATGAATATTGCGGTGGTTTGAAAGACATTGTACGAATAATTTTTTTTTGAAGAATAAATACTTCATTAAAACGAGCGCAATTTCCCCAACATATTATGCAATAACTTAACTGAGACTGAATATGTGCAAAATAATACATTTTCAAGATGTGAATGTTGACGGAAGATCGTAACTGCCAAATAACAAAGCACTGGGCCGATAATTTTTTATTTACATGATCAATGTGATTACCCCAATTCAATGGGGGATCTATGTAAACGCCGAGAAATTTAACATTATTACTTTGAGTTATAGAACGATTGTCATGTTTAACAAGTAAGCTATAATCAGTTGCCCTAGTTGAGAACAATAATAAATCTGTTTTTAAATGATTTAAAGCTAGACCCAAGGAGGTACAGTAATTGTGCATAGCTTTTACTGTTGCAGTGGCTTTACAACTCAGCTTATCAATAGAGTTAGAATCAATTGCAATTGTGGTATCATCTGCAAAAAGAGCTATAAATACATTTTCCAGGTTACACCCAATATGATTTATAAATATAATAAATAATAACGGCCCCAAAATACTGCCTTGCGGCACGCCAGTGGAGACCGCCAGTGGATTAGATGTTGAGCTATTACCAGGATTATTTAATGTAACAAACTGAGTTCTCCCATTTAGATAGGACTCTATCCAACTAAGGGCTGTGCCACGAATGCCATAGTGTTCAAGCGTATCTAATAATAATTTATGGTTAATAGTATCGAAAGCACGGCTTAAATCAAAAAACAGACAGGCAGTTTTCGATTTCTTTTCGAAGTTATCCAAGATATAATTACAAAGAGGCACGACTGCATCTTTTGTTGATAGACCTTTCGAGAAGCCAAACTGATAAGGGGATAACAGATTATGTTTTGATATGAAATCCGTCAATCTCAGGTGATAAGATTTTTCAAAGGCTTTAGAAAAAGCCGAAAGAAGTGCAATACCTCTGTAATTGGATATAAGAAATTTACTATCCTTTTTGTGAATTGGTATAATTAATGACTTTTTCAGAATAGAAGGAAAAGTGCCCTCTATAAACGATAAGTTGATAATGTATGTTAGTGGTTCGACAATAAATTCTGCCACGTTTAATAGAAGAGAGCAAGGTACCTCATCTTCCCCCGCTGAATTTTTTATTGAGACAGATTTTATAATTGTAAGCATTTCAGATGAGGTTAACGGATTTAGAAAAATTGAACTATTATTGTTAATTATTTTGACATTATTTAGTGATGGAGACATATTTTCAGTTAAGTGTTTAATAGAGTTAATAAAGAAGGTGTTAAAGGCATTTGCAGCCTCATCCTGATTATCAAGAATAGTTCCATCTATGTTGGTAAAATGTTTAGGAAGATTATTATTATTATTGCAAGTATTGTTTTTAATTATTTGCCAAGCGGTTTTTGATTTATTATGTGAATTTAGAAATATAGATTCGTTATAAGATCTTTTGGCAGCTTTAATTTTGTAGCGATGATTTTTTTTTATTATATTATAGCGAAGAAAAACTTCTTCATTTCCACTGAATTTAAAAGTTTTGTACAAGTCTCTTAAAAATATGCCTTCGTTAACAATGTCGTTAGTTAACCACGGTTTGCAATTTGTTAATTTCTGCTTTGGCTTATAACATTCCAATGGAAATGCTTTGTCCATTAATGAGAGAAAGGTAAAATAGAAGTTTGAAAAGCAGTCATTACAATTATAGTTACGATTTTCTGATAAGAAATTCCATTTTTCTTTTGAGAGTAGATATCTGAAATAAGTCAAATTATCTGAGTTGTTAAAAAACCTTCGTAACAGAAGTTTATTATTATCAACCGGTCTATCAAATTGACATGGATACGAGATTATTTGCATAAAATGATCGGATAAGTCAGAATATATAATTTCTGGATTTAAGGATTTAATATTTATATTAGCAAAAATATTATCGATGACAGTTTTAGAATTGCCTTGAATCCGAGTAAAATCTGTAATAGATTTAAGCAGACCATAACACTTGAAGATGTTACATAAGTTTTTAGCGTTTATATCCTCGACGCTCTCGTCAAAATTGAAATTGAAATCCCCACAAATGAAAGTGGGAGTATTAGCTTTATACACAGTATTTAATAAGGTATCCATATTAGATATGAAATATTCAGAATCAATTAACTTATTTGAGGGCGACCTGTAAAAGCAGCCCACTAAAATGCTTCTGTCCTTTAACAAGACTTCAGTTAAGCAATATTCAAATAGCAACTCAATTTTTTGCACATTACATTTAACAATTTTAAAGTCTATATCATTATTTACGAAAATTCCTACCCCACCCAAATTATGATTAGATCTGCCATAGTAGTCGGCGATTTTATATCTTTCCAGTTTTAAAGTGGAAATTTCACAATTTTTGTAACTTAATTCAGAAATACATACGATCTCTGGATATTCTAAACTGTTTAATAAAAGTTCAAGTTCTTCAACTTTATTACGTAAACTTCTAATATTGAGATGACAAATTCGTACAACTTTTGCAGAATGTTGATCTACGTTGATTGGGGATTCCTCGCTTCCGAGGCTGGTAGAGGAAAATTTCGTTTGTTGAAAGTGAAGCGATTTACAGCAGCTCCCTCCGGCCAAATTTCGGGATTGTAAACATCCTTCACATGAGTAATAGGAAAAGTAGCCATGTATGATGAGGTGTATTCATTTCTACGTAACTCCTTAAACTCAAAATTAATATGTGGTGCGGTTTCTTTTAAGCAATCCTTTAATGCCTCAGTGGTAGTTTCCGCATTAAGTCTGAAAACATGTAGATAGCCCAATTTTGGTACTGTATTAACTTTTGATAAAGTCTTGTTACTGCCTATTATCGGTTTTCTACGATTTCTGAGGGAATTATTATGCATTTCGAGCGACTCTGATTGATTCACAATTTGTTTTGGTGCAAATGATTTATTTATCTCTTTCATTGAAAGTACGTACTTATTAAAAGGTACTGTCGGATAAAAATCTGATTTTTAGAACAGTGTCAAGTTGGAAAATTAAAGGGAGGAAACAATGTAAAATTGCCTTACAACCAAATATTTTGAAACTGAAACTTTCAAATGAAAATCTGTCTAAGAAATCTCAACTTCATTTTCAAAGATTTGTTTAATGACACTCACTCGATGGGGTGCATGAGAAAAGAAATCGATATAATAGAGTGGTGATGTAGGGACAAAAATTGTTTTCAAGATTTTATTTTGTGCCTGCGTGGTTATAACAATCCATAATTGTACAATATTTCAATCAGGTAGACCCATTACTTCCAGAAAAAAGCCTGTGACATACAGACGGCCATGACGAAACTATAAAAATATAAAAATCACCCTCCAAATTGATTTTTTAAAAACGACGGAACAATTTTTGCAAATGAATAATATATTTTTGGAGTAATGGTATTCTACAGTTTATGTTTAACAAACAATATTCGAAATGACAAATTGATTTCTTTACAAAAATGAATTTCTATTGGATTAATACAATATTTTTGCTGCTAACTGCTAACTTTCTAAATGTGAAATCCACAAATTGTATATTTTCCTTGTTAATTTTGTAAATCGTTTTGCGCGGTAGGTATGTACTTACACTTCAAAGTAGCTTTTATTATGTAATGCGTTATTTGGGTGGTTTTGCACAATATATTAATTTAAAATCTCCAGGTCTTACGATTTATTCTACCAATATACTGTATGTATGTACATTGTACATGTAGGTATCTGGTTTAAAAAAAATCAGAGGCATGTCGACGTTTTTATGTTTAAATGCACATCTCTGGATAATATACACAATTTGTTACGCCATCCGCATTGTTTTGGTGGCGTCATTGATATTTTTTTTAAATAGGAACATAAACCGTTATTTTTTTTTTCTTTTCGTAAGGTATTCCTATTAATTATCTATCTCACCAATATACTAGTATTAATAAAATAAAATAGGTATACAGGGTGGGCAAAAATGTATTTTATGTTAAGTTGAAACTGTGATATTGTTGTCTTTAAAGTTTTTAATGCAAAAAATGTACCCACCAGAAAGTTATTTTTTAAAGTAGATGCCAAAAAATTTGTAAAACAACGTAAAGAAATAACCCCATTTACTGTGTGACAAAACTATCAAGTAGACTATGAAAGGAATATTTTTCTTTCCAATTAGTAGGTATCACTTTATTCTAAGTTCCTCACAGGCATCGATAAGATTTCTTTGTTATAAATACATTATGGCTCATTTATCCGAACTCAGGGAATAGATATTCTAATTATGATTATGCGGTAACAAAACAAGAACTAAAAGGAAATTTGTGAAATGTTTAATAACAAATACCCTGGTTACTAGGTGATATCGGTATATCGGCCATTTCGGCGTTGTGGCCGATTATCGGTATCGGCCGATATTGGATTGTAATATCGGTGTCGGCCAAAAAATACTTTTTAAATAAATTTCAAGGTTAAAACAAGTCAAAACGTAATAATATTAATATTTATTTAATTATAGATATTTAATATTTAAAGTTAAGTTTAAGTAAATTATGATGTAATAAAGTAGACTTTCTGCTCGATCTGGATTTAATTGGCTTCTCGTTAAACGTTACCAGCTGAAGAAAATATTCGCTGTAAACGCTACTTAGTGGTGCTAAATGCATTTTCAATTTAATTTTCAACTTTAATTAATAAATCTTTCTTTGTATGTTTACTTGTGCTTAATTCATTTATTGTATTTCCCACGCCCGCAAACTCTTCATAAGTGAGCCCAAACATTTCATGAATAACATTATTGTTATTACTCTGGTTATCGACGTTATCGTTGTTTGAAGATTGTCTGGCAATTTTTGCCAATGGAAAATCATCACTGCTAGGTATCCGAACTACCTACTACTAAATAATATTGTGGAAATATAGGCAAATTTTTTTATAGCAAATTTTGATGTTTTAGAAATAAGAGATAGAGTAATCAAACGTGTGCGTGTGTGGGTGCGGATGGGGGTGGGGGTGTGTGTGGGTCGAGGTGTGGGTGTACGTGTGTGGGTGTGCATGTGCGTGGTCGAAAATTTGAGACGTACGCGTCTACTTCAACATGTATGTTCGGGAGTGAGCGTGCGTGTTCGAAAATCTTCAACCTCTGAATTTCATTTTTCCTGATGTAATTCTTGTGTTCACCCAATCTTACACTGAAAGCCTGAATGACTCACCCACCTAATGTTTGTTACACTCACATGGAACACTGTAAATGCAGTTGTTTACATTTTGCTCGTGGTTTAGCGCTTTTGTTTTTGTCAGAATAGATCTTATAGGGGGTGGTGGTCCCCACTCCATTATTAAGAGAGTTAACATAATTAAATTGTGATTTAGGGTATGTTCGAGAACAAAAGTTCTCACACATTTTTTTGTCATTAGCCATCCCCATTACCACCTTGGGGCAGACGATTTCAAATATATCATTAAAATTCTATAAGCAATTATTTCCACGTACTGAAGTGCTAATATATGAAGCATCAAGTTGTTCTCGTTTAAAGAGGCTTGGAAGGGAAATCTGGATGTCGAAGTAGTGATTTTTTAGGGAAAATTTCTTTAAACTGTATTTCATTACTTCAACATTCACGTAGTGGAGTGGAAGTATAGTAATCGTCTGTCTGTCTGTTATTACTTCCCTTGCATGCCGAAGGGAAGTATTGTATTCGAGAACAAATCACCCTCCAAGATATCGTGGTATTTCCACGTTTAGATCATGCAGATTACAAAAATAAAGGTCTTTCAATTCCGTCCATCCGTCTTTCTGGCTGTCGGTCTATTTACCGGCCTGTCTGTTGGCTCATTAACTAAAAAACTACTTGAAGGAGAACAGTCAAATTTGGTAAGTAGTTGACGCTACTGTCAACGAAACATGGGTAGACTTTCACTGGAAAATAAACAGGGCGGACCATCTAAAGAAAATAGATAATGAAAATATTTGTTTCCCCTCAAATTTAAATTGTTTACGTTTCATGACATCCTAAACCGAATAAAAAAAATTGAAAATTTTTTTCGACTATTTACTGTATTTTTGAGGAAATAAAAATGTCACAGATGGCAGTAATATTTGGCATATAGTTAACACAATTGGCAAGGAAGACACTTATTATAATTTATTGAAAAATATACAAGATGGTCATGGTCATCCTAAGAAATAATTTAGCTGTTGTGGAAATTAGTAGGCTTTTTCCCAATCCTTCCGTATTTTGCACCTTTTATTTTATATTTGTTCTTTGCTGTCGGATCTCTGTATATTTTTGTGACCAAAAGTTATCAGGTTTTCTTTGTAATAAGTGAACTACATTCTGATAATTTTTCTCATATGTCGTTTCTTAATTAATAATTTTTTAGAGTGACCGCCCTGTATAAATAAAGAGGGAAGTTCTATGTAAATACCTTTATCGATACTTTTTTGTGCGCACGTTTTCTCTGGAGCGGTTTAAGATATTCTCTAGAAATTTGGTGCACATATGTATTATAACGACATCTGCCAACACCGCCACCAACGTGGAATTTGATGTACATATTAGAAGCCAAGGCCTCAAATTTATGAATGACATTGGCATCTCCACCCCCACCCCCACCCCACTTCGTTATTAAAGAAGCTGGCCTAGTAAAATAAAGATATTAACTTGAAAGGTACACGTATTATAACGAGATCTAGATTACAGTATTACGTATTTCCACCTTTTAGGAAACACCATGTATGAATCTGTGGGTTCTAAATAATTTTAACAAGGGGTAAACCACTAACACTTTATTTAATAATTTACTGACTATGCAATACTTCAAAATAACCTTTACACTTTGTTTACTTGATATTTAACCTCACTTTTGTTACCGAACGTCACTGTCCTAAAACTTCTTCACTTTTATAAAACTTCTTTCTCTCGCCGTGGAATCTCGCCTTATATACCCTGAAATTGCCTTTAGAGTCATCTAGAACAAAATCGAGAATCTTCTCCTACCACACTCTAGAAAACTCTACCAGTTTCCAGTCACTATTAGGCATAGGCGTATCATCTCCAGTTTCAAGGGGGTGTAATACATAAAACTGCCCCTTCCTTAAGCCTGATCGTCCCGATCAGGCAATTCATAATCATCAGTGTATTTCGCCAGTCTATCCAAATGCACGATCTTCATCTTGGACTTTCGGCTTTGCTGAATCCGATAGACGACATCATTAATTTGGATAATAACACTTCCCAAGGTGATTTCGGTGACTTCCCTTTCCTTCGCTGTAGGTTGTACAGCCAAACCAGCTCTCCCACCTTGATGAACCCTTTTGGACTACCCTTCCGGTCATATCGAGCCTTCATTCGGTCACTGGCTGGTGATGACTCCGCTATATCGTTAGTCAACTTCTTGAAAGGAGCTCCGGCGCTGAACTGCTTCTTTTCACCCTTACTTCCAGTCTGTGGTCCCTTACTGGCTACACAAATCTTGCATTTCGACACCAAGCCTCCACATCCTGACGACTTCTTATCCAATAAAATCGTTCTCGTATTTTCTTCATGGTCTTGTTAACACCGAAGTCTCCATCGGATGTTCCATTGTGCACTTCCTGAAGCACCTTCGCTACTCGACACCTGGGAATCACTAGACGCATAACCATCTGTTTTCCATCCGGGCTTTCCCATGCTCTCCGCAACAGCCCGTTCATGACTTTCAGTGAGTCCCACTGCGCCCATAGTGCCTTCAGTCCCCACTCTTTTGTCCGAAACATCCTTCCATTTTGGACGAGTTCCCCTTTTTTTGGCTCTCAATATAGGACCAATTTCCTCATCGTTCAGTTGCTCTTGTCTGAGTGCTTCATCTGTCCTGTTATCCGGTACCTCCACCTTGACAGTTTTGACTGCTCCCGTGACCTGCAGTTTCTCCCGGTGGTTGTGCTTGCAACCTTCCTTCTACCTTTTTCCGGATGAAATGTTTGCATCTCTCTGAGGTTTCGTTTTATCGTCATATCCTTGTAGTGGTGGCCTTTTTGTAATGCTCCGAAGCTGGGAAATCTTCACTTCTCTAGGGGCACCACGTTCCTTATCTGTCACAGCCTCTCTGGTACCAGCTTCCTCTGGTTTTCCCCTCGGCTTCACAGCATCAGCATCTACTCTCTCCAAGCTCCTCCGTGGACATTCTAGCTGGATATGTTCTCGTTATCCGAATCTGTAACATTTCATACGCCGTCAACTTGGCCTTTCACTACTTCTATTCTGTGTCTCATCCATGTTTCTAGCATTCACATTCCTCGAGTTCCGCTGTCGACAGTCTCGTTTGATATGCCCTGCTCTGCCACAGTTTTAACATTTAATATCCCCGCTTGGTTTGCCTTGTCTTTCTGCAGTATTCACTTGAGCCAGTAACTGATTGAACATTTTATGTATGTCGGCCAACATAGCGTTCTACTTCTCCTTTTCAGACTGCTATCTTTCGAGACTCACAGCTTGTATTCTTGAACTCGGGATATCCTGAAAGACAGCTTCCACCTCGAGTGCATGCACCAATGCTTCACTGCTGTTCTGGTATCGAGATAATCTGAGGACTCGCCTGATCTCATCGTCCTGTATACCATCCAGAAATGCCTCTACTACCAGTTGGTCTTGGAACTCTTTCGGTACATTGGGGTAAGCCAGATGAACCAGGCTCCACACGGCAGCTTCTAACTCTTGCAAGCTTTCCCCAGCCTCTTGAGCACGTGATTTCAGCTGGGTCTGGTACACTTGGGCAAGGTGTTGTTCACAATATCGTAAGTCTAAGGCAGCTTCTAAAACTCTTAAGTTCCGATGTTGGTCTACCGGAATTGTCTGGAGTATATCCAATGCTTGGCCCCTTAATGCCACGATTAACGCCATAGCCTTCTCTTCGTCATTCCAGTTGTTTGCACTCGCTGCTGCCCAAACTGCCTGTTGTAAATAGTCCATGAACTTTGGCCGTCAAAGGAGGGAGGTTCGAACAGCTGACCTGACAATACCACTTGCTGGCTTCCTTTATCCCTCAACTGTCGCTTAAGTTGGTCTATTTCTCCCTCTACCTGGTGCATTTTCTCTTTGACTTCACTTACTTCCTCCCGATGCCTTCTTTCTAGCTCTTCCAACACTTTCTGCAATTGTGCAAATAAGTCCTGTATTTGCTTTTCGGTTGCCATACTTCTGGTTGTTATAGGCATACGATTACGTTGAAATCAAATAAATTTAACAATTACGTCACTATCGGTAATGTAACTGTCCAAAAATCTCGAAACAGCACGAAAATAAGTCTTATCTAAAGTCTTTGTCACTTAACCTCTAATGTCCAAATAAAATGTTCCGAAAATGCCTCAAAAAATGCACTTAACACTATTTTCCTGTTCGAAAATAACCCTCGAACAACGTCCAGTAAATCAGTCCACTGTGTTAGCACTACTTCCCGAGAATACACTGTTCAAATCTTCTCGAATACTTCCGAAAAAATCCTCTTGTTAAAATTCCGCTTCTGACATCAGTGTTACGTATTTCCGCCTTTTAGGAAACACCCTGTATCAATCTGTGGGTTCTAAATAATTTTAACAAGGGGTAAACCGCTAACACATTATTTAATAATTTACTGACTATACAATACTTCAAAATAACCTTTTCACTTTTATAAAACTTCTTCATCTCGCCCTGGAATCTCGCCTTATATACCCTAAAATTGCCTCTAGAGCCATCTAGAACATAATCGAGAATCTTCTCCTACCACAATCTAGAAAACTCTACAAGTTTCCAGTCACTATTAGGCATAGGCGTATCATCTCCAGTTTCAAGGGGGTGTAATACATAACAATAGTTTGAGCTTAATCCGTCGAAGATTTCGAGGGGGCAATAGGGGTAAATAAGTAAAGCAATCTAGAAACCTTAGATTTGGTGTATATACTAGAAGCCAAGGTTTCAATTTTTTTTTTATGACATCTGCTACCACCACCACCTCCAATATGTCCACTTCATTATTAAAGAGGTACTAGAAGCCAAGGTTTCAATTTTCTACGATATCTGCTACCCCCCACCACCACCTCCAATATTTCCACTCCATTATTAAAGAAGTTAACAAAATTGTGATATAGTCTGTGTATATGAGAACTAAAGTTCTCAAAAATATGTTCGGCATCAGTCACCCGCATTACCACCTTGGAGCAGACGATTTCAAATATATTATTTTCGCAAATACGAAAACGAAGAGTACGTTGCATTTGATCGGCACAATTCTATAACCATGAATATCGTTCGTAGATAAAAATATTTCATATCGTGTTAGTGATCCAATTCTGAATAACAGTCGAAATGTCTGTCTGTCTGTCTGTCTGTCCGCCGGCCCGCCCGTCCGTCCGTCTGTTCGTCCGTCACATTTCTTCTAAGCATAATAATTTTAGAACGAATTGTATTGAAATTTGGACAGCTAGAGCAACAAAATTGATCAATCAATAAGAAACCGCCACCTAAGGGATCACTACTTCTCATGCAATCTCTTTAAACGAAAGCATTTGATATTATATTTACACTCCATTGTGTGGAAATAATTGCCCATAGAATTTTAATAATATACGACGTTGAAGGGGGGCGAGGGTGGCTGATGCCAAAATATTCTTTCGAGAACTTTTGCTCTCGTACACACTAAATCACAGTTTTATTTTGTTAACCCATTTAATAGTGAAGGGGAGTGAGCGTTAGATGTCACGCAAGGCATTTTTTTTCTAGTATACAGGGTGTTTCACTTAAAAGTCCCCAGGCCATTATCTCTAAAAGTAATAAAGATATTTTATTTTTGTAAATGGCAGATGATTGATACCAAAGAAAGGTTTAAATAACGGCGATTAGAATTTTTCCTCAACAGCACACAGAGATGGCGCTGCGATGCAAAACTATTTTTTGCTGGCTGGAACCTTGAAAAATGAGTCATGTGATTAAACAATAATTTGTGAATAATTTTGATGGTATAGAGAATTTACAAAAAACAAGCCGTTTTGGAGTTACATGAGTTTCTTTCATTAATGCCAGTGCACGTGAATTTTGATAAATCCCTATAATTTATTTTTTATTTATTATAGAATATTGGTTACCAAACACTTTTTTTCAAGATAAGGAAAGTGATATAATACACTATCATAAAATTATGTTTACCACTTCCGGCCAAACCGGAACTAACATGAACCAATATCCATATGTTCCTACATATTACATTTTTTTTCTTCTAATAACGCTTCTAATAAAACGGCTCCAGAAACTTAAAGTAAGTAAGACAACAAAGAAAATACACACTAATTTAGAATGGGCTAAATTTATATTAACAATTCAGTAAAGAACGTAAACAAAAGTTTTATAAACAAACATTTAAAAACTATCGAAATATTATTAAAAATGAAATTAAACTAATTTCTTTCTTATTAGTAGGTAGGTACTTATTATATTAAATGTTCAAAATTTCTCCCTTCTTCATGAATACACATATTGTACCGTTTCAGTAACTCTTCATTGCAAACTTTTTGTAACGTATCTCTATTTATAGCAGCAACACTTGCATATATTTTATTATACAAATCGTCCATAACCTCAATGGGTTCAATGTACACTACACTTTTTAAATACCCCCAAAGGTAAAAATCTAATGGAGTCAAGTCAGGTGATCGTGCTGGCCATCTGACTACTCCATTAGTACCAATCCATCTCTGAGGGTACATTTCATTAAGACAATCTTTGACTAGTACTGAGTTATGGGGTGGTGCACCATCTTGGTGAAACCAAATATTCTCCTGGTTATGAGGGATAGTCTCTAATAATCCTGGCAATACATTTCTCAAAAATATCTCATATTTTCTTCCATTTAAAGTCCCATGGAATAGATATGGTCCAATAATATATGAATTTAATATTCCACACCACACGTTAACTCCAAAAGTTACCTGATTTCGGGTCATTCTCATCCATCTAGGATTGTTTTGTGACCAGTATCGGCAGTTATGCTTACTCACAACTCCGTTGTTGTGAAAACGGCTTTTATCGCTCCAGAGCACATTTTTTTAAAAATTTGGGCATTCTTCAGAAAGAACTGAAAATTCAGCTAGAAAATGTAATCTTCGTTCATAATCACCAGGCCTTAAATGATGGATCAATTTTAATTTGTATGGATGGTATTTATTTGATTTTAATATTCTATGGCACGAAGATATCGACAGATTAGTTTCCGATGCCAATTTCCGGAGAGAACATTGAGGGTTGTTGACAACACTATTTAACACCAAGGCTGTATTTTCATCGTTTCTAACTGGCCTATTTCTGCTACGAATAGTTTTCTTAAAACTACCCCAGTTTCTTAAATTTTTAAACAGCATGATAAATGTTTTTTTATCGGGTGTAGGTCTATTTGGAAATCGTAAACAAAACAATCGTTTTGCTTGTCTTTTGCATTCACCGTATATTAAAATCATATTTAACTTATCTTCATTGGTGTATCTAACCATTTTTTAAATTTATTTTTTTTATTGCCTTATTTGGATTAATTTGCTTTGAATTGTTTCTAAGTACACTATTTCTGTTTGAAACTATGATTGAAATGCACCAACTACAAACTTTGTTTAATAACTGTCAAACTTAAAATTAAATCAAAGCCTGCTAATATCTCTTAAGTAGATTTTTCATTACCATTCTAAATTAGTGTGTATTTTCTTTGTTGTCTTACTTACTTTAAGTTTTGGGAGCCGTTTTATTAGAAGCGTTATTAGAAAAAAAAAATGTAATGTGTAGGAACATATGGATATTGGTTCATCATGTTAGTTCCGGTTTGGCCGGAAGTGGTAAACATAATTTTATGATAGTGTATTATATCACTTTCCTTATCTTGAAAAAAAGTGTTTGGTAACCAATATTCTATAATAAATAATAAATAAATTATAGGGATTTATCAAAATTCACGTGTACTGGCATTAATGAAAGAAACTCATGTAACTCCAAAACGGCTTGTTTTTTGTAAATTCTCTATACCATCAAAATTATTCACAAATTATTGTTTAATCACATGACTTATGTTTCAAGGTTCCAGCCATCAAAAAATAGTTTTGCATCGCAGCGCCATCTCTGTGTGCTGTTGAGGAAAAATTCTAATCACCGTTATTTAAACCTTTCTTTGGTATCAATCATCTGCCATTTACAAAAATAAAATATCTTTATTAATTTTAGAGATAATGGCCTGGGGACTTTTAACTGAAACACCCTGTATACACGAAATCTAAACTTTCTGGGCTCTTATAGGTAGTTGTCTCCATTGATTTAATGCACATTAAAAAGTTAATAAAAATTAGGCATCCAATTTTTAAAGACACGGTATTACAGAGCCGTATTACAAATTTTTGCGTATTAGAATGAACAAAATATACTAGATGTTTAAAAATCGTATGTTCGGTAGAAACTTAATGACGTTTTGGTAAATTAAAAAATCTTACTCTGTTTTACATGAAGATAGGAATATGTGATACATTGGTGGACATATTGCTCGTCCTTCACGACATTGACAGATAAATTCAAAGCATGTCTGTTTATCTGTTCCATAAGTATGACGTTTTAGTTAGGGGTGTTTCGTGTAACTATATCACAAGACTTGGAAATCTTAATTAAGAAGGCGTGTTTTCGGTTATTTCTTATCTTAATCATGCCAGAACATATTTTACATGAGAGTAATGATGTTTTATCTTTTAAGTAATACATTATATTTGTTATTTAATCTAATCCAGAAAAATTCAGTATGCCGGGATCTCATTAGCTCGGTCGGCAGCTTTTGTGTGCAGTAAAAATATGGAGTGAAATATACTAGCTTGCTTTACTTGCTTGCTTGCTTTACTTATTTACCCCCCAAACCTTTCAACAGAATAAGCTCAAATAATTATAATCTAATTAGTTCTAGATCTCGTTATATTACATCGTGTACGTTTTAAGTCAATATCTTAATTTTATTTTGTCAACCGTTTTAATTATAGTGTGGATGGAGAATGTCATAAAAATATTTGAGACTTCTAGTTTATAGGCAAGATCCCAAGTTTCTGGACTCTTATTAGCTTGTTTTACTTATTTACCCCAACCCTTCAACGGATTAAACTCGAGATATAATTTATTTCTGTATTTCATTATAATACATTTGTGTACCCAATTTAAAATCAATATCTTAATTTTATTTTGTTAACCTCGTTAATAATGGAGTGGAGGCTGAAATATCATTAAAAAAATGAGATCTTGGCTTGCAGTACATACACCAAATCCCAAGCTTTTGGACTTTTACTAGTTTACTTAATTTATTTACCCCTATTCACCCCCAAGCCTTCAAGGGAATGCTCTTAAAATATAATCTAATTTCATATGTCGTTACAATATGTACGTGAGAAAATGTGTTCACAAAAAAGCTACTAACATGCAGACTGACCGAGAGACGGACAGAACTATTTTTCGTTTAAATTTAAAATCTCGACATTTCATGACATTCTAAACGTATTTCTATAAACAAAAATTGAACTTTTCTTTACGATTACTATATTTTCATTCCACTACTTGGATGTGGAAGTAAAAGTTATCAATTATGTCGTTAATTATTTAAATAAAAAAAAACAATTCTTTATGTTTCGTAATTAAACAAAAAATGTTTACAACTAACATTATTTACTAAGAAACTGCGAGAAATATCCCATGAAATGTGCAACAATTATATAAAATGTTCAGCGAATACTGTGAAGAGTATAATGTTTACTCTAGTTAAAATTCTGTATCTCAAGTTTCTGGACTCTTTTTAGCTTGCCTTACTCCTATTTATCCTCAACCCGTCAGCAGAATAAGCTCAAAATTTAATCTAGTTCCAGATCGTTCTATCTCGTTATAATCATACGTGTACCAACAGACAGACATTTTTTTTTCGATCAAATTTAAAATTTCGATGTTTCACGGCCAGAGGGAGCGCTCGGGAAGTTTATCTCGGTGACGTCTTTATCAGGGTTGGCTCTGTCAACGTGGACAGATTTTTGTGGAAGTATGACACAATATATCTTACTTTGTACTTATTAGGGAATTCCATAATATCCAAAGTTAATATGGTCAGTTTATTCTAAACACTCAATCGAAGAGGGATGTAACACCGAACTAACATCTAATTTCGACCACGGTATGTTATACCCCACCATCACTTCCACTAAATCCAAATTAAAATTACGTTGACTGTCACTATCAGTACAGCCACTAGTACTCATATGCTTTTGCGAGGAAATATGTCTATTTACATTTGTTTTAGATACCGAAGAAATTGTTTTGTTGCAACTGCTACAATAAAGATCTGTTCCATCAAATTGCAGTTCTGGAAAATCGCGAATCCACACGTATACTTCAGCCTGAGAAGCACTATACATTTTTGTATTCCGCCGACTCCGCATAATTTCACACTAAGTTTGTAGATAAATATTTACCTACACAGTAAACACGGCTAGATTTATACTAGGTACGATTTACGAACTACGTAACTGCGATCTCGAATGGACTACTCTTTCCCTTTATTAAATGTTGACATAAATGCCAAGAATTGCCACAGTGTAGGTAAAAAGTGATTTTGCAACATTTCACAATTTCGGTGACGTTGTTTAATTAAATGAGATAATAGAACCGCATTAGTAAAAACATATAAAAGTACCACCGTACACTAGAATCTAGTGTTCACACTCGGTCAGTGTCGAATGCCTTCCACACTGCATTTGTAAAAAATCTACTGCGGTTTTAGGTAATCGTCAGTACGTTTCACAATTGTAGGTAGTAGACTTCCGATGAAACTAGGCTATACGTAGACCGATGTATTAATTAATATTGCACATACGTTTTCACTATCTCTTGCACACGAACTTAAAGCCATAGCTTAAAGACATTGTCAATGTATGTCTACCAAGATTCTTTCCCACTTCTTTTGAAACGGAAATATAAAATGTACACTGAGGAGTGAGAAACATAGTCATAAGCTCAGTGATTCTCAAACTGCGTGATTTAACGACGAATATTATTTATTTCCGGGAACTAACACCACTCTAAATATGAAAGTCTTTATAGTGGCGTGTGTGAGTCGGAAAAAAACGCGAAAATGGTAAATATTTTGAGCCGGAATGAAATTACCCCCCCCCCTCTGTTTTCGAGGATGCTGAACACGATGGCGGTGTCAGAATTTCTCTTTGGGGTTGCACAACCCCTCCAACAGACCAAAAACCCCCTAGAGGGGTTAAACGCGATTTAATAGGTTTCCCTTCAGAAAATAGTACTTTCCTCCCGTTTTCAAGGATGCTGAGCACGGTGGTGGTAATTGCGTCGTAATTGCGTCCGACCCCTACCAACCCCTCCACCGGCCAATACTCGCCCCCGAAAGGGACAATTTTGAAGAATGACTAACTTGAGACGTGAATGCGAAGTGTTTCTGAGTCCCAATGCCTCACCAAAGCAACTTGGTGATGTAGCAATGAAATTGGTAAGCCAGATATATTTTTTTTTAAATCCACCCGTCGCTGATTTTGATTCAATTCGATATCAGTATATGTGCGCAAAAGCTAAGAATATTGATATTTGCAAGCTTCCACCGACGGAAGACGCAATTAGGCAGCACGCATTGCGAGTATATTATCAATGTCAGTGTTGGTTATGAAAGCTCAATCCTGTAGAATGGGGGTGGCGAAATCGCAATAAATGCCTGGAACCAAAATTTTCTGAAAAACCGTTGGTCCCTGAATCTTTTATACAAGAATATAATTGCTCGTGTAAGACTGGATGTTCGACAAGATGCACCTGCGTAAAACTAGGTTTAACATGTAGTGCCTTTTGTAATGCCGGGGTGAAAATTGTACAAATACAACAGTAATTGATGTAAAAGACCTTCCTGAATCCGAATGTAACGAGAATGAAAATGATAATGAGAAAATATTGATAAATCTTGTACCGGAAATTCACATGAGTGAATCTGATACAGAAACTGCTGACGAGATCTGTGATTTGGAAGATTGCGATGTTCATTTCGAAGAGTATCAACCTTGTAATTCTACTTGTAAGAGGCGAAGGTTAAATTAGTCGAGATAAGGTATAAACGAAAAATATATTTTATTGTAAGCGGACTTTAGCTTTAAGTAGTATAACGTTATATTTAGGTACCAATTATTGTAATTTAAGAAAAGACACTGTAGCAATTTGATTTCATGCATCGTAATAAATGTTTACAATTATTTATATGTAGAAATAAAAGTATGTAACAATTATTCAACAGGCCTACTGGCGGTGTTTGATGATATTTTTTCAGATGAACGGGAAACAAAGGACATTACAACCAAGAAAAGAAATAAGATTATTCTTCCCGTAAACAGCAACCTCGAAAACGGGGAGGGGAGGGAAATATATATTCCGAAAAATAAAATTTACCTCTTTCGGGGGCGATTATTGGCCGGTGGAGCGGTTGGTACGGGTCGGAGTCGATTACGAACACCACCACCGTGCTCAGCATCCTTGAAAACGGGGGGGATATATATTTGCCGCTGATAATCCGAAAAAAAAATCCCCCTTTTGGGGACTAGTATTGGCCGGTGGAGGGGTTGGTAGGGGTCGGACGCGATGGGGAACACCACCACCGTGCTCAGCATCCTTGAAAACGGGGGAAATATATATTTGCCGCTGATAGTCCGAGAAAAAAAATTCAACCCTTTCGGGGGCGAGTATTGGCCGGTGGAGGAGTTGGTAGGGGACGGACGCGATGGGGAACACCACCACCGTGCTCAGCATCCTTGAAAACGGGAGGAATATATATTTGCCGCTTATAATCCGAAAAAAAAAAATTCACCCCTTTCGGGGGCGAGTATTGGCCGGTGGAGGGGTTGATAGGGGTCGGACGCAATTACGAACACCCCCACCGTGCTCAGCATCCTTGAAAACGGGAGGAAAGTACTATTTTCTGAAGGGAAACCTATTAAATCGCGTTTAACCCCTCTAGGGGGTGGTTTTTGGCTTGTTTGAGGGGTTGTGCAACCCCAAAGAGAAATTCTGACACCGCCATCGTGTTCAGCATCCTCGAAAACGGGGGGGGGCAAGGTAATTTCATTCCGGCTCAAAATATTTACCATTCGTCCGACTCACACACGCCACTATTGTATGAAATATTTAAGTTATTTTTAGTGGTAAATAGTGGATATTCATTCGTCAAACGAACAATGTCAAACCACTAAGTCTTGCAATTTTCTAGTACGTAGACATTACACGTTTTAGAGTAGAATAAACACGATAGCGTAGCTCAATCGATAAGATGCTCGAACAGCAATAAATATAAATGGGGTTGTTGCGAGATCGATCCCCAAGCACTTCCACTTTTTTTTTGTTTGATTAATTATTAAAAGTTAATAATTTTCCTTCTAAAATTTTTATTTTATTAAACTGCGCCGCAAGTTTTGTTAAAACTTTATTTTCCCCAAAAATGTGTCTTTTATTACTACTAGCGCGTGTTTATCTCTAATGAAATCTACTTTCTTACGTTACATAGTAATACACGAATGGTGAAACATGCGTTATCCTCATAGAGATTTCAGTTTTTTTTTTGTTATATGAAATATTTCATTTTTACTGACATCGTTTCCCCTACATTTGTGCCCGAACCTATGTACCTACAGTGTAAAGTTGGCTACATATGGGAAAAATTTGTATTATTGAGGTTTCTAAAAAATACTATATTGGGGGTTCGTTTCTTTTTTTACATGCAAATACCTTTATGCAACTAAAATATATAAAGTTTTTGTCGAAACTAATTAAATATTTGTGAAATAGACACAAGAGTTTATGATAATTAATGGTAGGGGTAAATTTTGCACTTTTTATTTTCCTCATATCTGCTTCAAAATTAATGTATGGGGTCCTAGTTGCATTCTATATGCACTTTTTCTTCATAAAATTTTTCGATATCTTAACAATTTGACCCACTTTTCGGTACCACGGTCAACTATTTTTTACAGTCCTACCAAACCGGTGATCACATGACATGTGTCAAAAGGTAATTTTTTTGTTGTTGGACATGCATATACGAAGCCCCAATAGAGTTTTTTAGAAATGTCAACAATACAATTTTTCCCATATGTAGCCAACTTTATGGACACTATAATCAAAATTCCACTAAAATTATGAAGTTACTAAATTAATAAAATAAAATCTTAGTTCAGATGTTTTAGCGGCCATGTCACAAGTCAGTTTAAATTGTACCCGACTCTATTAACATTTTAAAATGAAATAAAATTCACTTTATCACGGGTGCATTTGTGATACATACGGTACGTGGCAGTTTTATGCCATTAATCTTTAACTTTGTTATGTATGATTAAATATTATATAAAAATGGTTTATTTTATTGGGAAAAATGTTTTAGCAGCAGTTAATTAGGTTATTTTATTTAATTATTATGAAAATAAACACGCCACACATATTAAACAGAACAGAAAACTATGTGTTTGATTCAAAATTGTCTTTTTATTTGCTAGATATGTATTACATGTTTTTGTAAAAACCACTACCGTTTTTAGGTTAAATTTATTACAAAAATACGTTGTAGCTGACAATTGTGACTATTTCACTACTTAATAATATGTCTATATGAGAGCCGTCTCTGGCGACGAGATAAAATTCCCGTGCCTTGTTCATGACAGAGAAGTTCATGTAATATCGAGATTTTCAACAAAAAAATTGATTTTTTTAACTATGCCTGCTCCCAAACCACTACGTGGGGATAATATTTGAACTAGTAGAGAGATTTCCCAAGAATTTGATACACGTTATCTGATCAGTCTTTCTGTTCAACATGCAACAGTAGCCACCGTAAACAGATTGTTTAACGCTACTGATTGGGTAGTGAAGAAAAAGTTAACCTATCATGCAGAAATCGACAGAATCCCCATGACTAAAATATTTTGACCGAAATCGTGTAAATAAAAGAGCAAGTTTAAAGAATTTGCCATTACAATTGAATCTCTCAAAAGACCGCGTGAAGATGTTTTATTCCTCACAACATAAAGCCCTTTAATCCTAAATTCTACTAACATACTTTGATAGAAGGCAATGGAAATAGAAGATTAGATTATTGTTATTGGTCCCAGGGAAACTTCTTAAATGACCGAAATATTTTTAAATAAAATTGTGTTTACTGACGAGGTCACATTCACTTCCAATGGAACAGTGCCTTTTCAAAACTTCAGCTATTGGGCTGCTGAAAATTCTCTTTGGGTAATTAGCTGTAAAAGCCAATATTCTCAGAAGGTCAATCTGTGGTGTGCAATTGTTGGGGAGCGACTAAGCTCTAAGCTCCTTTTTCCACATAAGTTTAAACGCAGCTCGATTGGTAAATTGTTTTGACAATGACTTGTTGGAAGCAAATGAAAATCTCCCATTAGCAGCGAAACAGAAAATGTATTTCGAATTATCAATGCTCCATATTAATTCATCATTCTAGGAAAAAATTATAACAATTGTTATCATTAATAATCGATATCTTTCTGAAACCGTCCTTCGAACTTGTTGAATCTGCAGCTGGGTTTCATTCATCGATAATAATAATCATAGCACTTGTTATACTACTGCTGATAATATTTCTCTAGACATTACATTTACTACTAATAATAATGACGTTTGATTTGCCTAATGATCTCAAAAAAGGGTATTCCGTTGACTTCCATGTTAATGAGTGAAATAATCACTCATATTGATTAGTAGTGATACTAGTGATTAATATATACTTCGTCGCTATATACAGTGCCTAGAAATTAAAATATAAATAGTTCCTCACAAACGTGACCATGCCTAATTATTGTAACACGTACTGGACAAGAGGGTATGGGCTCCATAGAGTGAAGGCGGAAAGTGGTGCGGCCCTCCACCCAGGTGGCCCCTGTGTAAATCTGGGTCGCTTGATGGGGTGTAACTACCAACTACTTTCTACAAAAGTATATCAGTTACTGCCGACTACTTTATAGTAGAATTTGATTCTCTTCATTATCATTTAATCATATGTACCATGTCTCAAAATAATTTTACTTCTCAGGGTCATCTCTGTGCACTGTATCAGAAAAATTGTAACTTGGTACAGTTATTTAATCTCTTTTGAAATCTATCATATGCCACTTACATTTTTCAGATATCTTTTTTTTTGAGATAATAGCCTATGGACTTTTATCTGAAACACCCTGAACATAAATTGAACAAATGAGGTGCATAGAGTAATGTTTTCTACTAAGCCCATTTTATCATTTTAAAAACTGACACACCTTAAATTTCGTCTTCTTTCGTTCTTGTGTTCACACTGTTGGGGACTTTGCAATACAATGCGCTCTTATGCCGAGCAAAATGTTTTTTTTTTCACAAAAAGCAGGATACTTTTCTAAAACGTCATTAATTACTACACTAAATAAATCAAAATCTCTTTACAATTAGTACCAGTATTTGTAACAAGCGAATATTTTTTGTATCCATTACTTACCGCACTTAGTGAATACAAAAATTCAATTGGCACACATCCTGGTTAGTGCAGGTCCAGCGACAGACATTCTAAACCTGCCAACTATGTCACTGGGCATGACAAAGAAGTAGTAGGCTGATTTTTTTTCTTACCGATTAATTACCACTTAGTTATTACAAAAATACGATCGACACACATCCCGGTTAGTGAAAGTCCAGAGACAGTCATACATACCGGTTAGTTAAAGTAGCTTTTTTGTTAGTTAAATCCTGATTCAAATGTTTAGTTACGAATATTTGTTTTATAATGGTATTTATGACGTGATATTTTCCATAAATATATGATATTTGTCACCATATATATTAAGGTGACCCACCCAAAAACGAAGTCTAGAATTTTATCTTGCGCATATGATGATTAGTTTTTATTTTGGGTCCACATGAAGTCCTGAAAATTTCATAAAAAAGTATTAAGATTTAGGGATCACTAGTCTGAATTTTTTAAGACTCGTCCAGTGATTTTAATTTTCACGGTTTGAATTCATTCGGATATGAAATTTTCGAATAAAGTAAACGCTCCAGACATGAGTCCTTATGTTTTTGGGGCCGCTGGACACGATGGTCATGGTTAATTCTCTATACAGATGCTGCATCTCTCCGTACTAGCCAAAATGTGTTTTTTCCTCTCAAGCTTAAACTAAACGACATTGTAGGGGGAAAGCATACCGAGAAATTCTGGACAGACACGATGGTTCAGAATTTTTTCCTGAAGTAATGAGCGAGAGTACTTTATTCAAAAGTTTCATATCTGAATGAATTCAGACCGTGGGAATTAATAAAATGGCTGGACGAGACGAGTTTAAAAAAACTCACACTAGCGACCTCTAAATTTTAATAATTTCTTTATGAAATTTTCAGGACTTCATGTGGACCCAAAATAGAAACTAATCATCATATGATCAAGATAAAATTCGAGATTTCGTTTTTGGGTGGGCCACCCTAATATGCCGGATGTAACAGAATCCTAGTATACCCCCCTTTTCTACTTTAGATTTGAAGATAATTGGTTGAACTTTAGGATATACTACATACATAATAAGCGACACTAGTTGACATACAATTGATTTTTTTTTCACTTTATTTTCGCCGGAAGTGACACTAACTTTCGATTTTTAAATGGAACACCCCATATATTATTGCATTTTTGAATTCTGCATAATTTTCTGAATCCAACGATGCCAAATAAGTGACATTTCAAACATATTTTTATTATAATATAATTTTTAGTTTTTCATTTAAGTGTGCCATGACGGTTCCGATTTATTCTAAATGACCCGTGTAATGCTACAAAAATCGAAATCCCGTTAAAAACACTAAATTACGTGATTTATGAGCAAATAAAATTCACCAAAATCGTTTTTGGGGCAAATCTTATTTTTTTCAAATGGAACCATATCGGTACCGTGGTACCATTTATTAGTACTATTAATAAGGAATTTATTTATATTGTTATGTATTACACCCTCCTATGATACGCCTATGTCTAATAGTGACTGGAAACTTGTAGAAAGAGATAGAGTTTTCTAGAGGGTGGTGGGAGAAGATTCTCGATTCTGTTCTGGATGACTCTGGAGACAATTTCAGAGTATACAAGGCGCGATTACCGGCGGAAGTGAAGTAAAGTTTGGTAGCGAAAAAAGCGAGGTTAAATATCAAGTAAACAAAGTGTAAAGGTTATTTTGGTTAATTAAGAAATATTGAATAATCAGTAAATTATTAAATAAAGTGTTAGTGGTTTACCCCTAGTTAAAATTATTTGAAACCAACTGATTTATACAGGGTGTTTCCTAAAGGGTGGAAAACACGTAACAACATGTATTAAAATGTGATAAATACAAACAAAATTACAGCTAAAAGAAAATAATAAAATACAATTTTGATCTAATTCAATATTTAGAAGTAACTAAGGTGGCTTTGAATACAATGAAATATTTAGCTTGTCAAGCATTTGTTGGTTTAACGATGTTTTTATTGTGTCTTTAAAAATTGTTTAAAATTCTTGTTAATTGTGTTGAAAATGCCGCAAGTTTATACAAGAGATGAAAAAGTGGGCATGGTATTTATGGGGAAAGTAAAAAAAATGCAATTGCAGCTATGAACCTTTATGTCCGACGATATCCTGATAGACAATGTCCAGCGAAAAATTATTTTGAACGTGTTGAAAACCAATTCCGAAAAGAGCCCAACAATAAACCCGAAGAAAACTTCATTATTGAGGAAGGAACGGAAATTAATGTTTTGGTTCGAATAGAAATATTGCAATTGGATTTTGTATAATAACGTGCCAAACAATGATTTTTTTGGGACTGATTTTATTTTCGGACTAGTCAAGGTTTACAAATTTGGGATTATTTAACCAACAAAATACAAAATATTGGTCACAAGAAAATCAAAATTTATTATGGGATGGTAACTTTGAAGTGCGGTTCGGTTTCAATGTTTGGCTTGGAATAATCGGTAGTAGAATCGTTGGTCCAATAATATTTGAAGGACCTCTGACTGGTGCCAGATACTGGAGATTCCTGTAAAATGAGATTGAGGATATTTTAGATGACTTACCTTTAGATTTAGGACAGGGATTGTATTTCCAACAAGATGGCGCTCCTCCCCATGATTCAAGGATAGTAATTGATTACCTCGTTGATTACCTTCAACGGAGATTCGGAGAAAACGTAATTTCGACGAATGGACCTCCTGTGAGGTGGCCTCCAAGGTCACCTGATTTAACGCCCCTTGATTTCTTTGTTTGGGGTCATTTAAAAAATATTGTCTATGCAACCGCCGTTACAACGCGTGAAGACCTGGAGCTACGAGCAAGACGAGCAATTAATAGGATAACGGCCCAGCAATTGGCTAACGTTCTTCGAGAAACAGCTATGCGAGTTCAGAAGTGTATTGACGTTAATGGACAGCATTTTGAAAAACTTTTAATTTTTTGTATTCCAAAACCACCTTATGGGTAACAAGGTAATTAGAATCAAATTGTATTTTCTTATTTTCTTTTAGCTGTAATTTTGTTTGTATTTATCGCCCATTTTTAATACAACGTATGAATAAATTCCTTATTAATAGTACTGATACATGGTACCACGGTACCGATATGGTTCCATTTAAAATTATTGAGATTTGTCCCAAAAACAATTTTGGTCCGTTTTATTTGCTCATAAATTACGTAATTTAGTGTTTTTAACGGGATTTCGATTTTTGTAGCAATACACGGGTCATTTAGAATAAATCGAAACCGTCATGGCACACCTTAAATGGAAGACTAAGAATTATATTATAAAAAAACTGATGTTTGAAATGTCACTTCTTTAGCATCATTGGATTTAGAAAATTATGCAGAATTCAAAAATGCAATAATATATAGGGTGTTCCATTTAAAAATCGAAAATTAGTGTCACTTCCGGCGAAACCGGAAGTGAAAAAAATCAATTGTATGTCAAAAAGTGCTGCTTATTATATATGTAGTATATCCTAAATTTCAATCAATTATCTTCAAAATTAAAGGAGAAAAGGGGGGTATACCATGATCCTGTTACACCCGGTATATGCTCGAATCCTGAAAAATAAATTCGCGTATTTAGTATTATCAATAATATAACTTATAAAATATAAATATAAATATTTTCAGGTCAAGCGGTCTCGAGTTGATAGTGAAACGCCTGAAAAAGAAAGGTAAGTTTTAATTTTTAATTAAAAGCCTAAGTAAATCTAAGAATCTAATTTGTGACTCCTCTCCTCTCCGTGGTCAGTTTTGTGGTGTCTATTATAATAATCTAAAAGAGCCTAAATCTAAAATCGTAGAATTTAGTACTATTCGTTACCCCATATTTCTGAAAAATCAATTAAACAATATGAACTCCTTATTAAATATTCAAAAAATACCAATTAAAATTTTCTAAAATTCCTTCTATCTAAAAAACTTTGATGTTTTCTTAACCGCTTCTCAAGTCACCGAGGTAACTCCTTGAAAATCCAGAATGATTTTGTGTTAGGTAATGAGACACGAGGCCCTACAGTTTATTAGTGGAATCCGAACCACTTCTTGGGGATAATTTTATAATTAAAATTATTTCGCGGTGAGCAGGGATTGAACCTACTTCGCTAGGGTATGCCAGTATGCAAGCTAGACGCGCTAAACCACTGAGCTACACATTTTGATTTATCTATAATATGTAGGGAGGTATTTCGAAAGAGAAAGAACGCATAACTCTCGCTACGGTTTAAATGAATATTTTGGCGATTTAAACATTGATATATGAATCGTCAGCAATTAGAATAATCTTTTCGCCAAGTTTCATTAACATGCGAAAAATAAGTTAATAAAATCATTATTACTTAGGTATGTTTAATTGTTACTATTATATATTAACGTGCCTATGTACTGGGTGTTCCTTAATATTTCAGGGTGTGATTCCTTAGGTTATTTTATGAAGAAAAGTTCATATGAACATATGTGCGCAACGGCTTCAATTTTTTGCTACAGGGTGTTGAAAATTTTTTTTCTAATCGTTATTTTTTAATATCTCAGAAAGTATTTTAGATATTATTTTCAATTTTGGCATGTGTAAATAGGATATAGAATCACATATTTTAATTAGTCAAATCATTTTATCGCTCCACCGATGCCGTCCCTGCGATATTTTTCACCAAAGAAGTGGTACGCCACTGACATGTTTTCATGTCAATATTTTTCCTAATTAGCCTGATCAATTCTACATGAAAACGGTCTCTTCCATTTTTCTCGTCAGACGCACTGTTCTTGATTAAAGCAATTAAATTCATATTGAAACTAATTACAGTCACACAAAAAAAAAAGTTGATTACACTGACCAGACCAATCATCTATAGTGTATTTTGGCTTGCTAAATCTGAATCCAGTGTCGCAGTTTTTCTCTCCTCAGAAAATCGTTAGAAAAAGGCAATTTTCCCTTTTTCTGTTTTTTGAGGAAAAAAAAATTGTGATGTGGTGGAGCATCCCCACCTAGGCAATAGAGGCGTAAGTCAGAATAGGTGCAATGAGGGTCCTGATAAGCGTGAGTGTGTTCCTCAGGTTGAGTTGACTCTGTCTACCTATCATAGGGTGGAGTAAAGTCCTCCTCATCCTCGCTTTATGTATTATCACTTCCGTGTTCTGTCTCCACGTCAGGCTTCGATCTATGATAATACCAAGGTACTTGACGGTATCGTGCCACTGGATGTTATCGCCGTTCATGGAGACGTGTCCTGTGGGAGTTTGCTTCCTGACTCTCTTGAAGAGGATGGCTTTGCTCTTCTCTGCGTTGACTTTGACGTTTCACTTGTTGCAGCAGTCTTTCAGAAGGGATGCTGCTTCCTGGAGGTTACGAGTGGCAAGTCTTGAGGTTCTTGGCATGTCGGAGGTGTAGATGGTGAACGGGTGGGGAGACAGTACCAATCCCTGCGGTACGTCTGCTTCCATGGGCCTGTAGTTCGACAGCTTATCGGCAATCTTCACACGGAGTTGCCTCCGATGAAGGTAGGATTTCACAAGCTTGATGATGCCGCCAGGGTAACCCATCGACAACATCTTCGCCAGGAGACCTTCATGCCAAATCCTGTCGAAGGCCTTGGCTACGTCTAAGAAAGATCGCTCGTGTGACTTGGCGGTGGTTGAAACCCTCCGTTATGTACTCCGTTAGACGAAGTACTTGGAGCTCGGTGGAATGTTCGGTCCTATAAACGAACTGCTCATCTGGGTTGATCTGCAGCTCATCGGTCAGGGTTTTAAGTCTCTTCAGGATGATCCTCTCTGCTACTTTACTCATCTCCGGTAGAAGACTGATGGGCCTGCAACTTGAAGGAAAGGTTAGATTCTTACATGATTTGGGAATCACGATGATGTCTGCTTTCTTCCACTTGGTGGAAAAATAACGTAGTCTCAAGATGGCGTTGATGATGTTCACCATTGCTGTTACTCCTTTGAGGGATAGTTTCTTGAGTGCTTTGTTTCGTATTCCGCCGTTCCCCGGCGCTTTGCGGGGTTGAGGCTTCTCAAGATTTCCCTGACTTCTTCAGGAGAAGTCGGTGGGATATTTTCTTGCGTTGCGTCGTCCAGCCAGACCTTGTCTTCAATCTGCTTTTCCCTGCACTGCAGTTCCAAGCTGTCGGCAAAAGCCTCGGCTTTTTCCTGACTAGTGTAGACAATACCGTTCTCCCCTTGGATGAGCGTGATTGATTTTCGCTTGGCACGCAGAGCCTTCTGGGTGGTCCACATGCTTCTGTCCTAAGAGTACGGCGACTCTAGGTGACGTTGCCATCTGTTCTGCCTGTTCTTGCAGGGCTTCTTTTACTGTTCGAGTTAGTTGCTTGTATTCCTTTCGGTGTCCAGGAAGTCTTGTCCTCTACACCAGTTTCTTAACCCTCCTTCTGTCTTGAATGAGCTGCATGGTATCTTCAGGGCATTGCAACTCTTTCGGCATTGCAACTCTTCTTGTTACAGTTTCCGTCGTGCCTTCCGTTAGCGCTGCCTGGATATGGTTTTCCAGGGAGATGATAGCCGCTTCTACTTCTCACTTTCGATTCTGGGAATGTGTGCAATGTTCCTTTGCAAAACTGCTTGGAGCTGTTCCCAGTTAGTTCTTCTCTTAGTGAAGGTTTCTTCTTCAGGCACTCCATCTCCTAGTTTTAGGAAGATGGGGTTGTGATCCGAAGAGCCTTCAGCTTGGGTGTGAAGTTCGACGGTGAAGGTCATCTCGTTGAGCAGGGCTATATCCAGCACGTCGGACCTATCCCTAGTAGCACAACATATTGGACCAATATATAATCCATATAGGACCAATATATGAATATTGGTCCTATATGAATTATATATTGGTGCAATATTGGTGCTACTAGGGATGTCTTCCGTTGTTAAATGTCGGTTCTTCTGGACCTAACGCCTGTACGTCATGGTGATCCACGGGTGTTGGTGAGCCTGCAATTCCAAACTGGTGATTTGGCGTTGAAGTCTCCTATAGCGTCCGTCTGGGTACCCCGTGTTATGAGGGCCTCCAGGTCATGATTTAAGATGGTATGTTGAGGTGCTTGGTAACAGGAAGCTATCTTGAGTGAGCCGTTTCGTTTCGTTCAAGCTACTATGGCGATGGCTTCCATGTTTTCCAGTTCCGACGTGTTGATGGGATGATGGTCTATAGCCCTCTTGGCGATCAGGGCCACTTCTCCTACGTTGGCTCTTCGTTGTCTCTATATACTTCATAGCCTGGAATTCGAAATTCCGTACTATCCTGGCGAAGTTTGTTTTCTTGGAGGGTCATCACGTCGATGCTGTACCTTCAAATCAAGACATATTCGTCGAAAAGTACATTGATGTTTCATTGACTATAGACCAAACAACGGGGGTGTTGCAGAAATTAAAGGCCATTGTTGCGAATGCGCCAATGGTCGAAGAGCAGTTGAATGTTGTTGCCATATAGTTGCATCATTTATTACTTTTCACAACCACGATACTTAAAAAATTGCAAGACCTGCTGAAATCCTAGGTAAATTGTTTACAGAATGCAATATGAATCCCGTGATTGAGGAAGACAGTGATATAGGTTAAGTGTCTTTCACATTAGAGTAGGGTGTATTGTTCAAATAATAGTAATTTATTTGAAAAAAAACAGTAGTGTCCAATCAAATTGTTTATAAAGAAAAATTGTTGCAAAAAAATCCTATATTCGTTTAAATTATTGAGTATCAATTTTTTTACAATCGACGTAATGATTTTAGATTTTAGCTCCCGAATTTGGCTCATTCACATTTAAGAGAATCAATTTTTTTTATTTTTCAAAAATTCTTTTATAAATTAAAAAAAAAGTAAGCTGGCATTTGGGCTAAATCATTCTCGTAATGGTAGGAATTTACCTCCCAAATATGAACCAAGTCCAAGCCGATGCAGCCAACCCATTTTTATCCGGCAACGCTCTTTCAAGTCAATGTTTTAAACCTAACCTACCTAGAGTAATCGTGCACACAAAAAAGTTTCAGATATATTGACAGACAGAAATTCTTTTTTACTCAAAATTTAAAATCTTGACGTTTCACGACATTCTAAACCTATTTCAACAACAAAAGAAATTGAAAATCTTGCTGCGATTATTATACATCTACGCCTCTACGTGGATGCAGTATTTACTTGAACGGTTTACATTATAACGAGATCTGAAAATCAGCTTATTCTGTTGAAGGGTTTGGGCGTGGAAATAGGGATAACTAGAGGTAAATAGTGGTAAATAAATCAAGCAAGCTCGTAAAAGTCCAGAAACTCTCAGCATCAAGTCTCAGATGTATATTAGAAGTCAAGGTCTCAAAATTTTTGAGACATATGCCACCCCCACCATTCCCATGTCATTGTTAAAGGGGATACAAATTGTGATTTAGTGTGTGCACGAGAACAAAAGTTCTCAAAACCATTTTTGGCGTTAACCACCCCCATTACCACCTTGGGACAGATGACTTCAAATATTTAATTATTCCCACACACACTACAGTGCTAATATAGTAGTAACTAAGATGTCTTTCTTTAAATAGACTCGGTTTTACTCATTTATTTTATTAAGTGCGACGTTATAAGAGAAATTAACATATCATGATGATAAAATGGCATAGTCGGCCTTTTAAACAAAAGAAAATACATAATTAATTGAAATGTTAGAAGCATGTCTCGAATTATGAGATACAAGAACACAAATATTCAAACATAGAACTCATAGAATGAATTCGAACTCGGATACCCGAAGTCATTTAAAAAAATATTTTTTGGTATTGCAACCTAAGTTCAGATAACAATTGAGAATATGTACCTAACGTATTTTTCATAGCAACCCATTCTTTAAACCAGCAGGTTCGCCGTTTTCCTTTTTTAGTTTTTTTTACAATATAATTAATAATCATTCCGACAGCGAAATGACGGCTTCTCGACATAGTCAAAAGCTGTGTGTTAGAAGTGTCTAATATACACCAAAATGAATAATATGAGAATACAATGATAGAGAGATCTATTGAGTTGCTCTAGACATCTTTCCATTAAAAAAAAAAAAACGCTGCCTAAGGAATCACTACTTTTACATCTAGATTTTCCGCCGGAAAACATTTTGACTATATTTGCATTCTAGCATGTGGAAGTAATTGGTCAGAGAATTTTAATATTTGAGGCAGATGTTATGAAAAAAATTGAGGCGTTAGTTTCTACCATATACGCCAAAAATGAAGTGTCTGGACATTTATTAGCTTACTCTATTTATTTTCCCCAATTTCCCCATTCACCGGATAAGTTCAAAAAGCAATCCAGTTCTAAATCACTTTATAATACACACTATATAAAATTTCAAGTCAATGTCTTAAACCGTTCCAGAGAAAACGTGTGCATAAAAGAATGTTACAGACAAACCGACAGACAGAAAATTGTTTATGCTCAAATTTAAAATCTCGGCGTTTTATGACATCCTAAACCTATTTCAACAACAAAAAAAAACGTTTTCAATTTTTTTTACGATTATGTAGGTACTTCCAATCCACTACTATGTGGATGTGGAAGTAATTAACATCAAAATGTAAATACACTGTAGGGTAATCTAGACACAAGTGTTGGCACTTCGTAGACTCGAAAATTTCGACATTTGTGTCTGGATTACTCTACAGTGTGACAAAGTGACTCTAAAGCTAAGGATACATCCTTCGCTTTAGTAGCGGTTTATCAATGCTGGGTTAAGCTAAGTTATCCGACGGATAGTGCCTGTCTAGAGGTTAGTCTGTTTATTCATCCAAAACTTGTAAAAGTGCTGGATAAAGATAACTATTATTTGAAACGGTACAAATTTTAACTACCAGTTTGTCTATAGGATAACTTTAGCCATAGGATTACTTTAACCTCGCATTGATAAACCGACGCTTAGGATCACTGTGTCACTCACTTTAAGCATTAACATAGTATCATTTCAAAACACTCAAATAATTTTAATATCCGCACATACGCGCACGCCAATCACTATATCATTTTTCTATCACTCTTTTCAAAAACAACCAAGAGGCCAAAATTATGTTAAATTACATTTTCTTTGAAACCAAACGTATATATTGATATGCATATTATGCTAGTAGCAAATAACATTTTTAATTCTATAATTTCAGTTTAATTGATGAAACACTCGTTAATATAGAATGCAGTAAGGCAACATTTAACCTATTCAGGGCTTGAATCCGCAATCTTTCGATTATAAATTTAAAGCAAAACAAGTATACTTTAAATTATAATTGTCTTTTCCAGACAATCGCTCTGGAGCCAGCCAGATATCCATGGCCCTTCGCACCATGGCTGTTCAAGGGCTGGATGGGGCGAAGTAGGCAATTTATATAAATGTTAACTCCTGTTTGCAGAGAGTCGCTTTTTCGTATTTTTTTTTTGGAGAACGGAGCTGTTGGTGCGATGGTCTGTTCAGGGAACTCGCAGCAAACGTCTTCAATCCCACATTTTGAAAGTATCAATACGCCACGCCGTCTGTTTGCCTCACTAATAGTTCATGTCTCAGCAGCGTAAAGAAAGTTAGAGAAATCTAGAGCGTTAGCAAGTCTTATCATTGTGCGCCCCGTAATATTCCTGCCACACCAGACTTTGCTCAGTTGGGAAGTTGCCGATCTTACCATCTGTATTTTTCGTCGAATCTCATAGTCGCAGTTTCCGGTGTTATCCACTAGGGCTCCGAAATAAACCATCTTGTTACGAACCTGAATGATTTTCACTTGCTCGGTCTACAATTATAATTTTTATTTTGTTGTAATTTACACTCAAACCGTATTCAGAGCTTTTTGTTGGGAGGCTGTCCAGCAGGTGCGCTAGCTCATCCTCGCTCGCTGCAACCAACGTGGTATTATTCACAAACCTCAAATTAGTTCCTAGTATTTAATGTAAATTATTGTTAGGAGGAAAAACATTTCGAGAAATCGACAAAAAACAACAAACAGAAACGAAGGCGGGAAAGAAAAAGTTTAAGATCAGAAATTATCTAAAGTTTTAATCACGTTTTGATTTACATGATACAAGTGAAGTAGATAGTCGTATTTTCGCTGACCATATTATATTACGAAATCTATTATTGTAGTAAAATGAATCAATAGGTGATGATACATTTTTTAATAACTGTCTTTTGTACTGATCGGTTTTGTTCAAAAACAATAGGAATCTTTCTCTAGCTAATACTAAGTTACTTACTGTCCAAATTTCAAGACAATAGGACTTCTTGTTAAGTTATCGTGCTTATTAAAAAAAAAAAACGTGACTGACAGACGAACAGACAGACGGACGGGCATTTTGAAAGTTGTTTCGATGACCAACACAATGATATGAACATTTTTCTTCTGCCAGTAATATTATCGGCTTTAGAAATGTGCCGATCAAGTTCAATATACTCTTCGTCTTGTATTTGGGAAAAGTATAATAATAGGAAATATCTTATTTGAATAATTATAACATTACCTATCTCTAATTCACAATTTGGTTTCAGAGAGGGAAGATCGACGCAGGATGCAATTGTGTAACTCACCTCAAATGCTTTTAATGCACTTGTGAAGGTAAGCCTGCATTCTGCATTTTCGTCGATCTTGCCAAAGCATTCAATTCTCCTAAATATAATTAAGTTTCCCGGATTTGCTTAAAATCTACATAACCCAAAGTTAGCGAATATTTTGTTATCTATATAAAAGATGTAGTGATAACAAAATTATGTAAAAAAGTATTTTTAAGAAAAAGCTTTTATTTTAAAAAACTACTAAAAAGTAAAAAATAATTTTTTTGAATTCATACACCTGGAATCCAAAATCTTTGGGGACGGTCATATAGCACTATTGCATAGTTACTTTGCTCAATTGACCGCCCCCAAAGCTTTTAGTTTCCAGGTGTATGAATTTAAAAAAAAATTGTTTATTTTTTAGTACTGTTTTTTAGTACAGTTTTTTTTAAATGAAAACTGTTTCTTAAACATGTTTTTTTATGTAATTTTTTCTTCGACATAAGCACACTTTGCGCTTGAACGATTTTCATATTTTTTGCCCTACCCTGTATACAATTTAACTTGAAGCCATTCTAAATGCACCTGAAATGGTTATCGGACATGCAATAACTTTTGGCGGTATTTAAACTTTGATTGTGCAACTAAAAAAAAAAATGTTCCATTTGTTGTACACTTAATCGCCTACACTGTATATCCTCGGTGTAGAATCAGGTCATGCCTCATAAAAATGCATTGTCATCGAAACGTGTAAAATTTCAACTTCGTAGGATAAGAGGAAGTGATTCTAATTCAGCTTGCAAGATTTGTCCTAAGCAAACTAGCACACTATCATTGCAAGTTAAATAAAAGCTTTTAAATAAAAAACAGTATAGAATTTGTTGAACCGCAATAGACAATGATAGACATTATACATACTATTCCTCAGACAGCAAATTTAGTTGACCCCTTATAAAATTGTTACACATTCTGTATAATATATTCTTCTCAGTTTCTTTTTAAATAATCCAATTTTTTCTTATCAAGATTCCCTTTAACAAGGTACGTACCGGTTTTGTAAATGCTCGGTACTGGACATCACCTGAAATTTCCATACCGGGAATCATTAGGCCGGATACCAGGTATTAATCGAGTACCGGGCACCAATAACAAAAACCGCTGCCTAAGGAATCACTACTTCCACATCCAACTGTCTATCCAAGTTTCTTTAAAAGAAAACATCCCCCATCCCCCACTCCATTTTTAAAGGTGTTAACAAAATATAATAAAGTTATTACTTAAAATTTGGTATACGTACAGATAATAGCGAGTTCTGAAACTGGATTATATTTTGAGCTTATTCCATTGAAGGGATTGGGGAATAAATAGGGGTAAATAACTAAAGCAAGCTAGCATGTGTCCAGAAACTTGGGATTTGATGTATACAGGGTGGAGCAGTAGTGCGTTAGACCTCGATATTTCGAGTTCTACGATAGCCAGAAATTGTTTCAAAAATTGCAAGTAAACTAGATAAAAAAGTCTACAACTGAAAATTATTTTCGAATATAAAGGGCGAGCCAAGACGAAATTACCGGACCGAGTGCCTTTTTTTTAAATGGAATGGAATGGACATTTTTTGAAGCCTCTTTCTAGCCTCTAATCATTCCTATATTAGCATTGAATATATCCCAACCACTTGGATGTAATGAATTTTTTTGTTGAAATAATGCAATCTGCAGATGGATATTAAAAAAAACCACCAGTCACAATTATGGGTTTTAAGAAAAATTTACAAAATTCAAAAATAAACTTAAAAAAGACGTTTCTTCAAATAGCTCAGTAGAAAAAATTATAATAAATGTTTCACATGTTGCCCATTTTGATTGACACATTTGAAATGAGGATCCCACCGTTCCTAAAACTGCCGGTGTGATAGATCTAAAGGCAGTTATTATTCTTTCCTTCATATTTTGTAACGGTGTTGGTGTGTCTCTATAAACAATTTCCTTCACATATCCCCATAAAAGAAATCCATTTTTGTAAGATCTGGGGATCTAGCAGACCATTTCGTGGGTCCATTTCTTCCAATCCATTGATGAGGGTAAGTATTATTTAAATGGTCTCTAACTGCATTTAAATAATGTGGTGGAGCACCATCTTGCTGAAACCACGTCCTATTTCGAATTCTTTCAGGTCAATAATTGTGGCAGATAGTTTTCCGAAAAATGAAGATAGTATTCAGTCAATGTACCATCATTGAAATGTGATCGTATTACATGTTCTCCAATAATTCCTCCCCAAACGTTTATAGACCATCTGCATAAAAAAGTGAGGATTTTCCGAAGCGCAATAATGGAAATTTTGCAAATCAGTGAATAAAACATTATTGAAGAAGTTGACATCATCTTGCATTTTGCCTCTGGCCCAATTACAAAATCGTAGGCACTTTTCAAAATCGTCATCAGATAATTCCTGGTGCATTTGAATATGATATGCACGCAACTTATTTGTTTTTAAGATTCGACCCACAGACCGTCTACTTATTTCCTACTAATGAGCTCACTTTTCTTTGACTCACATGGGGATTCTCAACCGTTGCCAACACCAGAAAAAACTCATTTTCTTCATTCAAAACACGTTTTATTCTTTAACTTTTTTTATATTCAACATTTCCAGTTTCCAGAAATTTATCGAGAAGGTTTTGGTAGCTGCTAACATCAGGAATCCTTCTTTCAGGATAACGTTGGTGATAAATTCTATTAGCAAGTAAAGAATTTCTATCTGACTCGCCCAAAACAAAAGTCATGTCTACAAGTTCCGCTTTATTAAAATTCATATTGTAAAATTCCATATATTTTAAATTCAATACATAAATGTGGTAAATGCTCCGTTGTACACGACAATGTATACCAAACTGAGGTTTGGTATAAAATGGCAAAGAAATGCACAAAAAGACATTACAGTGAAGGACCTGTTAAATACTATTTACCCATTTCAATGAATTGAAAGAAATGATCCCACTAAATAGCCTCATTTCAAAATTGCATAAAGACGTGTGTCAATCAAAACGGGCAACACGTTGAACACCTGTTATAAATATTTCTAATGAATTATTTGAGGGAACGAACCTCTTTTTTAAAGTTTATTCTTGAATTTACAAAAAATGTTCGTTTTTCATTTCTACATCACATCGTGGAAAAATATACAGGGTGTTCCATTTGAAAAAATTGAGAAAATTTAATTTAAAAAGTTCTTAATTGAAAAATAATTTTTGGCCACCCTGTACAGTTTTAGGACATGAAAATGATTCATAAACATTAATTAGATAACATAAGTTTTTCTCAAAACCCATAATTGTGACTGTGGTGTTTTTTTAAATATCCATCTGCAGATTGCATTATTGCAACAAAAAAATTCATTACATCCAAGTGGGAGATATTCAATGCTAATATAGGAATGATTAGAGCCTAGAAAGAGACTTCAAGAAATGTACTATATACATAGCACATTCCATTTAAAAAAAGTCACTTGATCCTGTAATTTCGTCTTGGCTCGCCCTGTATGTTGGAAAATAATTTCCAGTTATACACTTTTTTATCTAGTTTACTTGCAATTTTTTAAAAGATTTCTAGCTACCGTAGAACTCGGGATATCGAGGTTCGACGCACTATGCCCCACCCTGTATACTAGAAATCAAGGTATCAATTTTCTTTATGACATCTGCCAACCCCCACCACGTCCAATACGGAGTTATCAAAATAAAATTGTCTTATAGTGTGTGTGTGTGTGTGTGAAAACAAAAGTTCCATCATCAGTCCCCCCCCCCTATTATATTATTAAAATTCTGTGAGTAATTATTTCTACTTACTAGAGATATGGTAGTAGTAATTCTTTAGCCAGCAGTTTTTTTTGTTTATAAATAGGTTACTGTCATTTTTACTTTCAATTTTTCCTCCCATCTATAATGATATTTTTATTTACACATCAATTTCATTAAAAAACAATATGGTTCTTCCTCTAGCTAACATTAACTTATTTATTTAATAAAGTATAAAATGTAATATTCTTTAAGTAGTTCTTGTATCGCGGTGAGTCCTGGGATTCGGGATTATCTATTTTCAATCCTGAAATCTCCTGATTGGCTGATTGGATATTTGTCTCAGGATTATATTCTTTAGTTGGGATTGTTGGGAATCAAGAAAGCAAATATCTGTTGCACTCTTAATCACGTAGCAGAATATATAGCATTAACAGAAACTTGCAAAGAAAAGGTATATCTGAGAAATTTTTTAACAGAAATACCTAGAATGTCTAGAAATGTGTTGATCCTACTGTAATCTATAACGATAATAATCAGAAGCTCAGAAGTTGATAGTAAATCTAGTATGTCACTCAAGGACCAAGCATATAGATAAACGAAATGGTTTTATAAGAAACTCATATATGATCGAGGATTGTTAAACGCTATGTATTGTCTAAAGGCTCGTGCACACGAGTTTAGTTGCCAGCGCAAGTAACTAAAGCAAGTCACTATCTTCTTCCTACTCGCCTTATGTGAACAGGCGTTCCAGTAGCGAGTAGAGTGCTTGATTATAGTAGCGATGCTGGGCAAGTACTAAAAAGACTTTGAATATACCTTCGATATTTTGCTACTAGTGGTATAAAATCAAAGAATATACTAAAAAGCAAGTACACTCCCTCCACCAGAATTTTTACTGTACTGGATACAAAACTATGCACTAAACTCGTTTGAACACATTGGCTAGTAGTAAGTTGCATTCGAGTAATCCACAAGAAAGGTACTAATGTAAAATTTTAACACTTACTTACGTGTGAACATTTACTGTAATGAAACTAAAGACAGTCGAGTGATTTGCCATAGTTACTTGCGCCAGCAACAAAACCTGTATGCACGAGCCTGAAAGGCTCGTGCCTTGAAGAGATGTATGATATTCTCAGCAAACCTTTATTTGAATCAAAACATCGCAAGTTGTCAACATTAATAATTTATAATTTATTGGAAAAGTTTCAAAATTTGTAATTATACTTTGTTACAGTATTTTCAAATAAATACTGCACCAATTGCGAATATCTTGCAGGAAAGTTCAAATACCAAATCTTAGTTGCTGATGTAAAGATAATTAATTTAATATTATAGAAGTGCGTTTATCAAATAATATGAATTTTTTGAAAACGATATTATGAATATTTGCGGATTACGTCACAGCAAAACGTTTACGTTTCCAAGTGTTTTGGCAAAATACATTTAATTACTTCCACAAGCACGTGGTGGAGGAGAAGTATAGTAATCGTAAAAAAAACATTTTTTCTTATTGAAATAGGTTTAGAATGTCTTGAAATGTCGAGATTTTAAATTTGAATGAAAAAGTTTCCTCGTTGCCGGTCTGTCTGTAACTTTTTTGTGGGCACGTTGTCTCTGAAACGGTTTGAGATATTGTAAATTTGAGAAAATAAATAGAGCCAGCCAATAAGAGTCCGGAAACTTCATTTTTGGCGTATATGCTAGAAACCAACGTCTCAATTTTCTTTATGATATCTGCCTCAAATATTAAAATTATTTGACCAATTACTTCCACATACCAGAGTGCAAATATAGTCTAGATGTTTTCCTTTCAAGAGACTTTGATGAAAAATCTGGATGTGGAAGTAGTGATTCCTTAGGCAGCGATTTTTTAGAGTTACCTCATCCATTTCATAAAGTAGTTTTCACACATGTAAAATAATAATATAGAAGTGTGGTCTGCCATAATTTTGTATGTTTATTTTATTTCTGTGTAATTATAGGTGGGTGGACAATGTATATTATTCTCCCGAGTCACGAAAAGCACATAAATTAAATTAAAGCTGAGCTAGTCAGTCCATTGAGGACTATGTATGCTGCCGTTGATAGGTTTTATGTATAGTCTGTGTTTTCTTTATGGGATCCATTTACGCTGTTCCGTTGTTCACTTAGTTAATTCATGGAATATAAAGTATAAAACCAAATATGAAATTATTATAATAAAATTATGGTTAAATAGATATTTTTTACAAAAATAGTTGTTGTGAACGAAAGACGATCAGTGTTCGAGTATAAGGCGAAATTGTGCAACAGTGTCATAATCTTATCATCATGTGTTTAACAGTTGATAATTTCTAGTAGCAGTTTTATTATTGTCAGCATTTATTGCATGTAGGTCTTTGCAAACTGCATTTTACATATGCATATTTTTAACGGAATTTATTTAAAAATAAACTGTTTGTGATACTGTCTGGAAAAACTTTGGATTGTCCTTGATAGACCGGAAATGAAATCAGTTTGGTGTATATTAACTACTTCATGAAAAAAAATGTTTATGTGAGTCATCACCTGGGATGTAGGGAATGGGAAACTAGGGGTACGGTACGTGTACTGTACTCTACTGTAAAGAATACTTTTTGTAGTTAATACAATTATCTTTAATTACTTCTACAGCCACGTAGTGAAGTGGAAGTATACTGCCCCACTAAGCAAAACCCCCGTAAAATCATTTTTGTTGAAAATGAGTTAGAATCAGTTTCTTTTAGCTTACTAAGATAAAAATAAATCTAAATGTGTGTAACTGTGTATTATAATACCCCGTACTTCCTAAAATGCTTCGTAATACTAAAGAGAAACACAGTAAACTGTCATTACTAAGCTAAAACACTGCAAAACAAACATACCGTGTAAAATTTGCCGTGTTTTTACTTGGTTTATTTTTTGGATGCTGGGTTTTTCTTTAGTACAACGTTAAATTACAGCATAATATGAAATTATCAGTAGTACACAGTAGCAAACTAAGCTATGATTTAGGTGCAATTTAATTAATTCTAAATGTTTTATTGTGAAAAAGGTTGTTGTAAAAAAGGTATTGTTTAAACTTAAAAATTCAATAAACTGTTAAAGTAGTGTAATTGTGATTTTACCTCGAAAAATCTTATTGCTGCTCCTATTACTGTGATTTTGCTTAGCAAATATGCCATTTTTAAGACCTTAATTCTAGATAAGAACATAATTTAAGAATTTAATGCAAGAAGATATCACATCAGAACAATTGCAATTAATTCGATTAAAATATGCAACAAAATTGTTCTATTCGTACACAAAAATAATTACTTAGGTATATCTACCAGACTTAGCTGGCAGGTAACTTGGAAGTTAACCTCCTTTATCTCATTTCAGCGATTTTGTCATTTATGGGGGTTTTGCTTATGAGGGCAGTATACGTAGTAATCGTAAATTTTTGTTTTTTTTTGTTTAAGGTTTAGGATGTCATGAAATGTCGAGAGTTTAAATTTGAGCGAAAAAAAAATGTCTGTCTCTCTCTGTCGGTATGTCTGTCTGTCTGCCTGTAATCTTCTTGTGCACCCGTTTTCTCTGGAACGGTTTAAGATATCGACTTGAAATTTTATAATAATAATACTAATAAATGACTTTATTAAACAAAGTTTGTTTACATAGGCGAAGTTCGGCCTGCTCTTCCACTTACTCGTGTATACACTTATAATATATATTATATCGAGATCTGCAACTGGATTGTTTTTATAACTTATCCCGTGAAGGGTTGGGGAGTAAATAGGGGGAAATAAGTGGTCAATGTTTACTATATCCACTTATTCATTAGCAAAAAACTAAAAATACTGACATATACGTAATGTAACTAACAATTTGCCACCTACTATATGTTGCGCAAACACCTGTAACTGCCACAAAAGTATCCCATATTTTCCATCCTTCCCACCACCACATTCCAACATTAAAGGGGTTGATAAAATAAAATTGGGGCATTCACTTGAAATTTGGTATACATGTATATTATAACGACATGCGACACCTGGGACTAGATTACATTTTGAGATGATTCAGTTGAAGGGTTGGGGTTAAATAGGGTGCATACTGCATAGTGCATATACTAGACGCTAAGTCCTCAGATTTTTAAAAATTTTTCAATGCTCCCTCACCACCCCCACCCCATCATTAAAGGAATTGATAAAATAAAGTTGATATTTTCACTTATTGAAATATGGTACATACATGTATGAATTATAACGACATCTGTAATTAGATTATATTTTGAGATGATTCCGTTGAAGGGTTGGGGTTAAATAGGGGTAAATAATAATAATAATACTTAATATATCTGTGTATGTCACTTCTGTTAGAAACAGTAAATATTTTCTGGTTTTTGTTTTAAATGAAGATAGTGTATGAGTATATTTTATTTCAGTAGGTAGTATATTATAAAATCTTGGGGCAAGATACAGGTGGCATCTTTGCATCTTTGACCAACTGATTTCTGTGGAGTTGGTGTTTGTACTTGCGTACCTTTATATAAATCATCAGATAGGTGTTCTAACTTTGTGATATATTAGTTTCAGGAACTTCTTTAGTAATATTTCTATCTTCTTCAATCTTGATTCCACCAAAGTGTAATATGTTTTAAATTGTTTCTGGTCTAATATACTCCGACACTTTAAACTTAAAGAGAATTGATAGTAAATTTTGCGCCACGTCATTTACCTAGTAGTTATTTATGGTGACTCCCAAATATTTTATTTTCTCTCTTCTATAATATAGTTTATATTGTCATACATGATTTTCAATTAAACAGACAGACCGGTAAACCACTTTTATAGCAAAAGAACGGCAAGTATTTAGTTTTTTCAAATAGGAAAAATAAGTAAAGCAAGCTGGTAAGAGTAAGGAAACTTGAAAACTTTGATGGCTAGAAGCCAAGGCCTCAGATTTTTCAAAACATTTTTCAACCCCTCCATATTAAATGAGCTGTGACATTTGGTACACGTATGCATTATAACGATATCTGAAACTAGAATATATTTTGAGATGATTCCGTTGAGAGGGGGGGGGGGGGGTAGAGGTAAATAGGGGAAAATGTTCAAGCAATCTGGTAAGAGTACAGAAATTTTGGATATATACTAGAAACCAAAGCCTCGGATTTCTTTATAATATTTTTCAATTCCCCCTCCCCCTCCACTAAATTATTAAAGGGGCTGGTAAAATAAAATTGAGATATTCACTTGAAATTTGGTACACGCATGTATTGTAAAGGCATCTGGTTGAGGTGATTATGTTGAAGGACGATGGGGGGGGGGGGAATAAATTGGGAATATAAGTAGAACAAGCTAATAAGAGCCCAGAAACTTCATTTTCGTCGTATTGTATGCTAAAAACCAACGCCTCAAATTTTTTTGCCTCAAATACCTGTTATTAAAATTCTATGACCAATTATTTTCACTTACTTAGAGAGTTCAAATATCGTCAAGATGTTTTCCTTTAAAGAGACTTGGATGGGAAATCTGGATGTGGCGGTAGTGTTTCCTTAGGCAGCGGTTTTTAGTGTTGTAAACTGCTAACCCAGACACAATTTCTTATGCGCATATACTTTTACCAACTTTACCGATTTTAAAAGTACAGGTTATACTTTAAATATTTTACAGTTTCATATCTTACTGAATATCGTATGGGTATGTTATTCTGAAACATTATCCTATGAACTATAGCAAAACACAAAATAAAAGTAGGCTCTGGTTGAATGTGGGTTAGGTATTTTTAATGGTAGGTATAATTCACGTCTAGGTAAAAGATGTTGAAATATTGTTCACCTAGGCATAAAAAAAATACTTCAGAGATCATTTGAAATAATCCGCACATTATTTTCACAAAGATTAAATCTAATATGATTAGATTTACCTTTTAGATAAAGAGAGAAAGGTTGTTTCTACCTGTTAAAAATGCCAAGACCCATAGGATGTCGCTGATGGACAGTACAATATTTTTAGAATATGCTAAATACTGTATGTGCATATTAGTCAAATCAATCTATACACAAAGACCGGCCGATAAATACAAATTGAGATTTTTCAAATGTTCGGTATGTTATGTAGTCTATATTTTGATGACAAAAATAGGCTACTGTATATGTCATTTAGTAAGGAACAATTGCGTTAAAGGGTTTTTATTGTTTTATCCGTTAGTTGATCACCTAATTATGATAAAATCACAAAATGCTATTAAATTTAGAGATGCATTTATGGGAACGGGTGAAAGGGGTGTTTTTTTGTTGTTTCTTTAGTATAAGTCAAAAACTAAGGATAATTCGATCGAAAGAAGTACAAGAGTTTTTGTAGAAAATTAAATTTCCCGTCGAAATAACTGTTACGCGTTACGCCCCCTAGGAGCCGGTGCTGAGAAATAGCCGAACAGTGTGCGCCGAGACAATGGTAGTACTTATATAAGAGGATCGAGATTTCTGCATTATTCTAGATTGTCGCGGAAGGTTCTGGTCTTTGCTGGACGGTTCTAGAGGCAATTTATAGAGTATATAAGCCGAGGTAAACAGGCGGAAAGGAAGTTCTTAATAAGTTAAGGTTAGATAATCTAAAGTGATACAAAATGAACAGTAGAGTGTAAATATCAAGTAATAAACATTGTTAAAGGTTATTTTAGTCAGTAAAAGTGTATTTTAGCTAATAAAAGTATTGTGAAGTTTTCATTAAATTATTCAATAAAAGTGTGTTAGTGTTTATCTCTTGTTATAATTTTTGAACCCACGGATTTTTAAAGGTTTCCTAGGGGTGGAAACACGTGACATAACTATTTGCGACGTTGAAACCCATTTTTATATGAAATATAAACATAAGCAAATCTACAAAAATTCAGCTATTTCGATGGGAATTTCAGCTTTCTACAATAATGCACCTCTAAATTTAATAGTATTTTGTGATTTATCAGTAGGTGACCAACGGATGAAATAATAAAAATCCCTTAACTCAATTGTTCCTTACTTCCTCTTTTTTGTACATAGTCAATAACCTAATATGGCGGCCATTGACGTTGTCGTATTGGATTTTATGTGCAAGAAAATCGGGAGAACCGAATTGAAGCATGAACAATTCTGCATTAATTGATATAAATTAGCGCGAGTATGGCTATTTCATATAGCTGATATTTGATTAAATTATGTTGGTTAAATAAAGCAACACAAAATAGTGTATATAAACAACGCAAGAAAAGTGTACTGCTTGAATGCTTGACTAAAATATATACCTGGATTCGCCCCTTCTTGAAGTGGGTGATATAAAATAGGCAACAACCAGCCAGATGTGTGAATGAAACCGATAAGTTATTGTTTATGTAGCATTAGCAATTTATTCATGTCTTTATTAAATTTTAAACGAGAATTGGAGATCAAAATTGAAAACATTAAACATAATATATAGGTAATAAGCATAATATATAGGCGATGAAATAGAAAAACTGCCCAAAATTGAAACCGATTGTTTCAAGCAAACGACATACAGGGTGAGCAAATTATCCCTTCGGAACTCTTTTCTCATAACGCGCAAAAAAAATTGTTACCGTGAGATAGGGCCCTTCCCAGCAACTCCACCGTAGATGGGTATTTACTTGTGGAGCGGTTAATAAATAAAAAAAGAAAGGGAAACAATACAAAAATAAAATAAAAAATAAAAGCTGCCAGATTCAGAGGCACGAGAAGCAGAAAACTTAGAAGAAGAAAAATGAGGAGATGACGATAGATGGAAACTTAAAAGAAGCATCTCGCAAACAACTGCACCACACCCTAGCCGATGATGACAAATGGAAACTTAATAGAAGCATGGAAACTTAAAAGAAGCATCTCTTAAACACCTACACTTCCCATTCTATATTCCCACCTCATGCGTCGTGCGGTTCTCGCTGCTGACAACAAGCATGTCCAGTGTCCAACCCTGCGTATGCAGCCGGTCCGGCGGTATATAAAACATTCGAGATTTGGTACCGGCACGCGGTTTGGCCGTCCGTTGGGCGTGTTGGAACGAACCTCCATGGATGCCTGGAATTGGCAGCAATGCCCACCTTACGCTGGCAAATCAATCAATCAATCAAGAAAATCGGTATCTCCGTAATATATCGTTTCCGGTGAATCCTGCGACGAAAATATAGAAAATGTCAAAATGTACTGTTATGTGAACTATATACACATGCAAAATAAAACATCAGGAAGTGAGTGAACATTGAATTTGATGAAGTTCTTGCACATAAAAATCAATATGGCGGGTTGTACTCGTATAGTATGCATTTTAGTAACAAAGTGCCATTAGACAAAAGTTGGACAGAATTTTATACTGTACAAAATTGATAACAGTTTTTGTCGCAGGATTCACTGGAAACGAGATACTTTGGAAATACCAATTTTGCACATAAAGGTCAATATGGCGGCGTTAGCGGCCGCCATTTTTGTTTGCAAAACACGGACTCTGTTTTAGGAAGTCATTCTACATATCCAAAATTTGAAAAATCTCAATTTTTATTTTTATGTTTTTATTGATTGGCCTGTATCATATGCATGTACGTATGCGTAAAGGGGCAATAAAAATAACACAGTGCTTGTAACTTTAAAATTTCGATAGATATTTATATCGAGATATTAAAAGCGTCACTTAAATTAACGTACGCAGTTGTTATTTTTTAACCATTTTTAGTGTTCCGTACCAAAATTGACAAAACAGAACACTTGGAATCACCTCGATGCCGCCCGTCCATCCGTGTGGCACAGGCATTTTTCTCAGATAGGTACTGTTTGACGGAGAAACTTGAAATTTGGCACAGTTGTAGAAAGTTGTGGCTCAATGAAAAACGTGACGTACAAAAGGTAGAATTTTGATTTTGGGGGTTAGTTTCGGGGATAAAATGAGAAGTTAAAAATAGAAAAATGCTCAAGGACATCGTGTGGAGTGTCAAATAGAAGCTTGTTAAAGCACGAATTCAAAAAATATAATTTGTTTTTTATGTATTTTTTTAACGCTTTTCCGAAAAAAACACTTAAAATTCGCTGTTCCATCACCCTATTTTCAAAATTACAGCTGAGAAAAATCTGAAGAAAATCATGCACATTGGGAATGTAGAATATTGTAGATTGAACAAGGTTCCGTGGGCATAATCTAATTGATTCCCCAATCGAGAGCATCCTATTTTTTTGCCGTTGAAGAGCTGTGGCTCCATAGGGTGCTTGATTCCAAGATTCTAATCTCACAATGACACGAATTCCTCTACTTAGAATCTCAATTTTCCCATTGAATCTTCAGAGTTAAGAGGTTACGGAATCATGAGATTGCAGGTGTATGGTAGATAGTCAAGTACAAGAATTCGAGGTCGCACTCTAATTAACTCCCCAATCAAAATTCTCCACTGTTTTCATTGGATTCCCAGGGTTATGGGGTTGAGGGGTTAAAGAGTTATGGAGTTTTATGGTTTCTTTGAGTTTCGTGGTCAATACTATGAAGTACCATAATATTAGTTTGAAGTTTTTTAAAGTTGAATCACTTTTGGAGGCTGATTTAAATGAACTGCTTACGCAATATTGCAATCTAATAGATAGGCTAGATGACGAGGGATTTTGATTGGAATCTTGGCCCATAGGCGAGATTATTGTTGGAATCGCTTCGTTTAGGGTGTAGTTGAACACCCTAAGATTGCTTAAAAATTAATGAATAAAATAGGCCCTTTCTATATTTCTTTAAATATCCCCGTTCCTGCTAATTTTCAGTATAACATATGCATTAGGAAAATTGTTCGTTATGAAATTCTCCAAAAAATGAGCACGATAGAGGTCGCTAGGTGCAATTGTTAACTTGCAAATGGCTTCCAAAGCTTTCAAAACACGTTATATTCACTATTTCCTTACTCGAAAACAACTGCAGATAGATTGATTGATTGATTTGCCAACGTAAGGTGGGCATTGCTGCCAATTCCGGGCATCCATGGAGGTTCGTTCCAACACGCAGCTTGGTCGTCCGTCAAATACGTCCAACGGACGGCCAAACCGCGTGCCGGAATCAAATCTCGGATGTTTTATATACCGACGGACCGGCTGCATACGCCGGGTTGGACATTGGACATGCTTATTGTCAGCAGCGAGAGCCGCATTACGTATGGGGTGCGAATATAGGATGGGAAGTGTAGGTGTTTGCGAGATGCTTCGTTTAAATTTCCATGCTTCTATTAGGTTTCCATCTGTCATCATCCGCTGGGGTGTGCAGATGTTTGCGAGATGCTTCTTTTCAGTTTCCATGCTTCTTTTAAGTTTTCGTCCATCGTCAGCTCCTTATTTTTCTTCTTCTAAGTTTTCTGTTTCTTTTGTTTCTGAATCTGGCAGCTTCTTTAATTTTAATTTTATTTATTTTTTTATTATTATTTTTATTTTTTTTATTAACCGCTCCACAGGCAAATATCCATTTACGGTGGAGTTGCTGGGAAGGGCCCTATCTCGAGGTAACAATATTTTTGCGCGTTATGAGAAAAAAGGTCCGAAGGGATAGTTTGCTCACCCTGTTGGTATGTCGTTTCTTTTAAACAGACTTCATTAATGAGCTATACTAAATTAAAATATAGTAAACAAAGACTTATCTGTTTCATTCTCATCTGGCTGACTGTTGCTTATTTTATATCACCCACTTCAAGAAGGGACCGGAATCCAGGTATAAATTTTACGGTCAAGCAGTACACTTTCTCGGTTTGTTTATACATACTATTTTGTGTTGCTTTATTCAACCAACATAATTTAATCAAACTATATGAAATTGACAGACTCGTGCTAATTTATATCAATCAATGCAGAATTGTTTACGCTTTAATTCAATACAATTTCGACGTTTTGTTGCCGCTTTGTCCTGATTTATCTCAAGATCTTGTAGGAGCCACGAAACACGCGTCTATCACCGAATTCGACACACTTTGAACCTCTCGAAAACAACTGCACAGAGGGCTAAAAATGAAGATGGTGTCTGTGTTGTCCCGACAATGTACAAAAAATTTCAGCAAGAAAGGTTTATTACTTTTTGAGCAATTAAAGATCTAGTGCAACGTCGTAAACGTTGCACGCTACCCGTCTATAGGTTACAAAGTTGCCCCGGCTTCCCGCCTATAACTTTTTAGTACCGCGACTCACACTGGGAAATTATCTACTTTTCTGGACAAAATTCGCCCGACAACTGAATTCGCAACAAGAGCTAACATTTTTTTTTTAATTACATAGAAAGGTTGTCGCTGGTACTGCCATAAAATGACTAAAATAAAATCTGATCTGCAACATCTTAAAACAATTCCTACTAAGCCTTTCAGTTTGACGTTTTTATCAAATTATTTCAAATAATACATATTGTTATGTATTACACCCCCTTGAAACTGGAGATTGATACGCATATGCCTAATAGTGACTGGAAACTTGTAGAATTTTCTAGACTGTGGTAGAAGAAGATTCTTGATTGGTTCTCGATGGATCTAGAGGCAGTTTCAGAGTACATAAGGCGCGATTACCGGCGCAGAAGAAGAAGTTTACTAAAGTGAAGTTTTATAAAAGTGAAGAAGTTGAAAAGCGAAAAAGTGAGGTTAAATATAAAGTAAACAAAGTTTAAAGGTTATTAAAAGTTTTGTATAATCAGTAAATTATTAAATAAAGTGTTAGTGGTTTACCCCTTGTTAAAATTATTTAGAACCCTCGGATTCATACAGAGTGGTTCCTAATGAGGTGGAAATACGTAACATTGGTGTCAGACGCGGAATTTTAACAAGAGGATTTTTCGGAAGTGTTGAGAAGACTGGGACAGTATTCTCGGAGTTAGTGCTAACACAGGAAGAACTAATTTACTGGACATTGTTCGAGGATTATTTTTGAACAGGAAAAACAGTGTTAAGTGCATTTTTGAGACATTTTTGGAACATTTTTTATTAGGACATTAGTGATAGTGATTAAATCCTTTGAACTAAGAAGAGATAAAGACTCTGAACAAGACTTTTTCGCGTAGTTAATTAAGTGTATTTTCGTAAACTTTCTAGAACTTTTCTATTTGGATACTAGTTTAAATAAAAGATTTTCTCGTGCTGTTTTGCGATTTCTCTGGACAATTCCATTACAACGTGATTAATAAATTTTGTTTATTTTATCATAATTATATGCCGGTAACAACCAGAAGCATGGTATCCGAAAAACAAATGCAGGGCTTTATGGCCCGAATGCAAAAGATGATGATGGACCAAGAAAAGAAACGCCAGGAAGAGAAAGAAGAACAGGAAAGAAAACGGCAGGAAGAGAAAGAAGAACGGGAAAGAAAACGACAAGAAAAAGAACAAAAACGTCAAGAAGAGAAACGACGTCAGGAAGAATTGAGAAAAATCATGCGAGACTTGGACATTAAACAACAAGAAGAACTAAGGAAAATTATAGAAGGCCAACAGAGTGCCATATTTGCCGTCATTGAAGAACTCAAAAATAAGGTAGCTGAAGAAGTCAGTGGAGTCAAACAAGAGGCAAGCGAAGTCAAAGGAGAAGTAAATGAAGTCAAAGAGAAAATGCACCAGGTAGAGGGAGAAATAGACCAACTTAAACAACAGTTGAGGAAAGTGACGGTCGGTAACAAAAGTGAGGTTAAATATCAAGTAAACAAAGTGTAAAGGTTATTTTGAAGTATTGTATAGTCAGTTAATTATTAAATAAAGTGTTAGTGTTTTATCTCTTGTTGAAATTATTTTAGAACCCACGTATTCATACAGGGTGTTTCTTAAGAAGTGGAAATACGTAACAGTATCTTTATTTCAAGGTTGAATGGATTTATGTTTCGTGGGTCGCTGATTACACAGACCTCTTTTTTCTTTGAACCCAAATAGATGATATCGACGGTTTCTGACGTACTGAACATGATGCCATTGGCCACTTTGCGCCATCACGTCACAATTTTGAGAAAACTTGACCTAAATGCACTAAAAAGGCCTTTTCTGCTTATGTTCGAGCCCTAACAACTGGACAACGACATGAGATTGGGTAAAACGACCAGACCATCTTACTTAACTCTCCAAAATCTTCAAAAACCAATAGTAACAATAAAAAAACCCAATTATAGATGGCGCAAACATTATTTTATGTCTGAGGTTAGCAAGAAATAGTAGAATTTTTGTGGTGAGTATATACACAAGTAAATCGGACCTAAATAGCTAATTCCATAAGATTTTGACGCGCTGAACACAATGCCGTTGCCCATTTTACTCTGAGGTTAGGATTTTGAGAAAACGTAACCTCAAAATGGATAAAATCATATTTTTCAAATAGTATAGACAATATTATTCTATCCAGTTTTCAGTTACATTTTCTTAAAATGCTGACCTTGTAGAACAAAACGGGTAACGGCACTGTGTTCAGCGCGTCAAAGTCTACGGAATTACCTATTTAGGTCTGATTTACTTGCATATACCTATTTCACCACAAAAATTCTAGTATTTCTTGCCAATATCAGGAAGAAAATAATGTTTGCGCCATCTATAGTGATGTTTTTTTATTGTTACTATTGGTTTTTAAAGACCTTGGGCAGCTGATTAAGATGGTCTGGTCCAATGTTTATTGGCTTAACTTTGCATTGTATTTCATTCAAAAATTCTAAACCGTCTTCCAGAAATTAAAAAAAAAACGGAGCGATTTTCCGACCGTACGCTCGCGGAGTAGATGCTTATTAGTAATGGCCTTTGAATACAATAACTGATTTGGACTCCAAACCAATAACATTTGAAACGTACGTTAAGCATGGGTCTTATTTGACCTTTTGTTATATTAAAAAATTCTATTTCTCTGAGAGTTATCATTTTTTTAGAATGACAGATTCGGTGCCAGATTCACCCCCTCTTTTCCGATCATGTATTATATGCACGCAGGTTCGGACCACGGATGAAGAGGGCATTAACGAAAAATTATTTGAAGTTTCACAGGAACTTAAGAAATCGTTGTACGATGCTTCTATTACAAGAAACGATATATTTTTTTAAAAAAGGCGATAACTCCTTAGTTATTCATGCTTCTTGCCATAAATGATACATCGACGCGTGCATTATCTGTATATTAACCGAGGTCCACCCTGATGATCATTTTGATAAGGAACTATCCGTCGTTGGGGAAAAGGATAAAATTTTTTTAAAATAAGCTTTATTGAAGAGAAAAGATGGATTCCATCAATTTTTTTCAATTATCGGTTCTTTATTCGTTCACGCTTCCTGTCGAAGATTGTACATAAAATCTTGGTACTGTAAAGTTAAAATCAATATAATTAAAAAAAAAATTTGAATGTTAATTTATTTCAATTTTTTAGCTCTCGAAACCCGTATCAAAATTTTTTAATATATTTGAACGTCAAAAATTATTCTTGAGATGCAAACAAGGACAACATTTTGAATTTTTTGATATCCGCCATTTTACATTTTGGCTTTTAATAAAAAGTTTGCAATGAGCGATTTCAAAAGTTATTTTAATGGATGTTATTTCGGCCATTTTGAATCCGCCGTTTTCAATTCTGACTTTTCCATGTTAAATTAATAATTTGTGACCTAAAAAGCTTTTCTGGAAAGTTTCCGATACAGTTATGAATATTCACAGAAAATATTCCAAACAATTAGTGCCACAATCGCCATTTTGAATTTGCCATTTTAATTTTGGATTCTTTGATATCAAGTTCGTAATCAGAAACCTCTGAAACCCCCCAAAAAAAGTTTCAGTCATTTTCAATTATTTTTCTGGCAGTTATTCAATTGTTAGTTAAAAATATACGAAATAATTCATAACATATGCGCCGTTTTGATTCCATCATTTTTAATTTGAACTCTTTAATATCAAATTCGTAATCAGCGACCCCCCCCCCCCCCCAAAAAAAATCAGACATTTTGAGTAATTATTCAGGAAGTTATTCAATTGTAAACTTAATTTGTTTATTTAACAATGTCGGAGGTTCGACCGACAAAAAAAAACTCTTTAACTTTTCGATTTATGGACTCAAGAAGATATTCCAAAGTTTCAAAAAATCGGTAACTACAGTATTGCACATTTTTTGGGTTTTTTTTAAATTTCGATACAGCGACTCGACTACAACCTTTCTATGTAATTTAAAAGAAAAAATGTTAGCTTTCATTGCGAGTTCAGTTGTTGTTCATCATGCTCTATTGATTAGTAGCTTTAATTAAGAAAAATCATAAGAAGACCTTGCGTTTTAAATGTACGATAAAATATGCGAAAAATAAAAAATATTGAATTTTGATACTTATAAAGTATTGAATAAATTATTTATTTTAGAAACAGAATTAAGTTAATTCAATATTACTTAACGTATCTCTCAAATCCATTGCTTGTCGAACTGAAGAAAATCATTAAATGTTCAGCTCTTTAATTTTCAGCAGTGTTAAAATGTTTTTTAATTGAGGTCAAACGGCAGAATAGCCTATGCTAAACTTCGCCTGTGTAACTGTAATTATTGCATTGTTTCAATAAATACTTTATTTTACTTCCACATCCACGTAGTGGATTGGAAGTATAGTAATCGCAAAAAAATTTTCAAAAATTTTTATTCGTGAAATAGGTTTTTATTATTAGTCTTCAGTTATTCTTGTCACTCGAGTAAATTGCTGTTTTTTCTAACGTTTCGGTTTACTATATTATCAACAGAAATAAATTATTTTAAATGAGAGCTAAACGCATGTTAAGAGTAATACGGTGAATACCTCAGTGAATATTATGTCGACTTTTAATAGTAGGCATTTTTTTTTGAGTTCCATTCTTTTGTAAATTGTATATCTAATCAAAGTTATCATGTTAATAATACATTGTTGAAAGATAGACATTCCATATTTATATATGTTGATACTTTGTATTCAAACAAGGGTGTCATACTACCGTCTGCGTTGGAGTCAAATTTCATTCAGTTCAATCTAAGCACCAATTTTTGAATAATAATTATTTACAACATTTATAAAGTACCTCGTGTTTTTTGCAAAGTCCGTTCTATCCATAGTGCTTCATTACTGTACCAGAATTCTGTCTGCGGCCACACAATACCTAATCCGCATTTTAGGTATTTCCGAAATTAAACATTTTAATCTGCAAAGATTTACCTCTCAGATAAATAAACAAAAGGTTTTTTTACCTGGTAAGTGCGCAGACCTTTGTGAAATAGTGTAAAAACTTTGCTTGAACACAAATTTCCCACAAATTTTACATATACCTACCTTCCTATTAGTAAAATATATTGAACATATTTTTGTATAATGCTATATTTTCAAGATGGGGATGAGTTCGTTATGGGGATGAAAATACTGTTGCTTAGTCCACTTTTAACCAGTTAACAGCATCAGTAGTTTTGAGAATTGATAAGCATTTTTTTGTAAGAGCTGGTTTTAAAAATTATTATCGATAAAATATAATCTTATGAAGCTGTTTTATTTGCCAATTAATTTAAAACAAATCACATTTGAAATAATTTAAGAGTAACCATGGAAACGCATCATATATACCAAACATTGCATTGTCAGTGTTGTTTATTTTCTGTCAATTTTTGTGCCTATATAATGTACTCTGAAGAAAATCCCGAGCAAGCGGCACAAGCAAGCGCGAATTTATTACCAGTAAAATCCAGGTTAAGATATGAACACGAATATCAACTAACTTTTTACTGAATGGCGAAATCTGAACGAAATCAAAACTGTAAGTGACGATATTCTTCTAGTTTACTTTGTCGAAATAGCAAAGTCTATGAAATCTTCCAAGTTATGGAGTCGATTCTCAATGTTAAAAAGTTGTAAAAAACTTGCTTTCTTGAAGCGTCAAGCTGTAGGATATATACTGAAAAAGTTCAGAGTTTTAACAGCAGATCAAGTAATCACATTTTTATGTGAAGCTCCAGATGAACAATATCTACTAGCAAAATAGTAGAGAGCACATCAGGATAAAATATGTCGCCCTGTGGGGGTTTGGAAACTAAAAGCGACCGGTCTTATTTAATAGCTTATAATTAATTGTAGTTATGTGTAAAGTTGGCCAAAAATTGCCCTGGGAGAAAGGGCGTTATTCAAAATTTTTCGAGATATTGACACTGAACGATTGTTACAAAATAATTAAAAAGTCTGTAGCCATTGCGCAAAAAAAATAATAATGAGAGAAAAAGCATTGACGCTTATGGAGTTTTAAAACTGAACGGCCGTATCTCGCTTCGAGAACCTAAACAAATTCGTAATTTTTCGTTGTATTTTAACATTTAACAACCGATACTTCGAAAATGAGACCTTAAATCAAAAAATACCTCTCTTACAATATTGTAGAATAGGGTTTCCTGCTTACAATAGTATAACTTCTAGACGTAAGATAACGTTGATAAATTAATAAATGTAAAACAATACGCAGATCTATTTACATCGCGGTAGTCGATCATCGATGTCCCTCCCTTACGTTCCACATCCCGCGCGGTCCTATAGCCTATATTATATGAGAACGACTGATTATAATTCATTATTTACAATTACCGTAACTTGCATTTTATTGTTTTTCTATTATTGCTTGTTTAACAACAATATCACTACAAATGAGATACCAATAAAACATACAGGTGTTACAACGAAACGTATATATTACACTTGCCTAGTTATTGTAACAATTTAAAAAAATATGTGAATAATACGTAACAAATTTGAACAATATTATGATTTATGAGGTAAAGCAAACAATATATTTATATATCTTCAGTGTGTCCACGGATAGACTGAACGATACGTGTTAGCTTTTTTATTTTTGAATTCACAGCCATTTTCATAATAACTGTAAAAATTGGTAAGAAAATTAATTATTGTCTATGTGGATGAAACTTTATATTAGTACTGCACCTGACATTTTTATCAACTTTCTCTGTAAGATTTTATTCGCAATGCCGTTGTCGTATTCCTAAAGAAATATATAAAAAAGCCGCTGCCTAAGGAATCACTGCTTCCACATCCAGATTTTTCATCCAAGTCATTTTAAAAGAAACATCTTGACTAGATTTGCACTCTAATATGTGGAAATTAGTGGTCATAGAATTTTAATAATATTTGGAGCAGATGTCAGAAAAGTTTGAGGCGTTGGTTTCTATCATATGCGTTAAAAATGAAGATTTTAGTTTACCCTACTTATTTTCCTCTATTCACAACCTACCACGTCCCACCCCTTCAATGGAATCATCTCAATCAGATGTCATTACAATACATACGTGTACTAACTTTTAAGTAAATATCTCAATTTTATGTTATCAAACCCATTAATGATGGTGGTGTTTGAAAAATATAAGAAAGAAATCTGAGGCCTTGGTTTCTAGTATATACACTAGTTCCAGATGTCGTTATAATACATACGTGTCCAAATTTCAAATGAATATCTCAATTTCGTTTTATCAACCCCTTTAATAATGAATTAAGGGTGGTGGGATGTTGAAAAAATATTACTAAAAGATCTGAGGCCTTGGTTTCTAGGACAAACACCAAATTTCAAGTTTCTGTACCCTTACCAGCTTGCTTTACTTATTTTTCCCTATTTACCACCAATTACCCCCACTCCTTCGACGCAATCATGTCAAAATATAATCTAGTTTAAGATATCGTTATACGTGTAACAAATTTCAAGTGAATCTAAATTTAATTTTATCAACTCTTTTAATAAGGGAGTGGGGGTGGTGGGGAGATGAAAAATATTATAAAAAAAACTTAAGGCCATCGCTTCTGGTATATACACCAAATCCCAAATTTCTGTACTCTTACCTCCTTGCTTTACTTATCTTCCCCTATCTACCACTATTTAACCCGCAAACCCTTCAACGAAATCATCTCAAAATATAATCTAGTTCCAGATGTCGTTATAATACATAAGTGTACCAAATTCCAAATGAATATTTCAATTTTATTTTATCAACCCCTTTAATTATGGAGTAGGGGTGGTGGGGGATTGAAAAATATTATAAACAAATCTGAGGCCTTGGCTTCTAGTACATGCACCGAATTTCAAGTTTCTGTATTCTTACCAGCTTGCTTTACTTATTTTCCCCTATTTAACCCCCAACCCTTCAACGGAATCATCTCAAAATATAATCTAATTCCAGATGTCGTTATAATACATACATGTACCAAATTTCAAGTGGATATTTCAATTTTATTTTATCAACCCCTTTAATAATGTACTAGGGGTGGTGGGGGGTTGAAAAATATTATAAAAAATCTGAAGCCTTGGCTTGTAGTACATACATCAAATTTCAAGTTTCTGTACTCTTACCAGCTTGCTTTACATATTTCCCCATATTTACCGCTATGTACCCCCCCAACCCTTCACCGGATATCTTCAAAAAACAATCCAGTTCCAGATCTCGTTATAATATATACGTGTACAAAATTTCAAGTCAGAACAAAACATTTTTTTTCGCTCAAATTTAAAATCTTGGCGTTTCATGACATTTTAAAACTATTTCAAGAAAAAAAAAATTGAAAATGTTTTTACCATTACTATACTTCCAATCCACTACGTGGATGTGGAAGTAATACAGGGTGTAATTAGTTTCATGTCATTAAAAAAACTGGTGATAGGGAACGACAAGACAAACAAAAAAACCTTACATAACATGGGGTCTAGAGCTCATAGATTTGGAGAACAAAAATAAACAAAAATGTCCAAAATACTTAAAACATAGTTTGAGAACTGCTGGCATATTGGGGTAGGTTTTATTGCCTCGCGTCTTATCGCACATGATACTCTGACATTCCTGCAAATAAGTATGCCGACAAAGCAGTTAAAAGCGACCGTCAGAGGATACCGCCATGTTTTTTGCTTCTTCGCGGCCAAATTATCTTATTACGCGTGCTATACTATCCCTTGTAATATGCTCAAATAATAATTTCAGTTTGTGTCCTTGCTTCGTAAACAACGTACACACGACGCGACCTACCCCTTCCTTGGTTTTGTCTGTTGCTTTTCTTCTTTTTGAATTTTGTGCCACTTATTTAATTGACTTATCGTTTAAGTCGTTAGTACTTGGTTACGTAAGATACTGCTTCTCGTTCGTGCTGTTTGTGTTACTTTTTGGATTTTGGACAAAGTTTTTCTTTTTGATTTCTTTATTGATAACGTTAATTGACAGTTTAGTGACAAATCCTATTTAAACCCCTGCGGCCATGCTATGCTTGCGTTGTGTCGAAAGATAAGGAATTATTTACATTTTCATAATTAGTGGTATAGAAAGTTTGGTACAAGTAATCCCATCAAACTGCCGCACTTCTTCCGGGCGGGAACACAAGTCGGGTATTACAGTTTTTTATTATTTCTAATATTCGGAACTATAACATCCATTGACCCTGAAAAACAGTGGTTCTCACATGTTTCCTACCTTAACATTAAATTTTTAAATCTAGGTCAAGTTTTTTCAAAGTGCCCCTAGAGAAAAGTCATATAGGTTTTTTGTCGAGTACTGAAAGTACTACAGGAAATGCATAATGGAGCATCCGGTGGACACTTCGGCGTTAATAAGACCCTGAATAAACTCCGAGAACGATTTTACTGGGTAAATAGTCAAGATGTAGAAGCTTGGTATCGTAATTGAAAAATTTGTGCAGCTAGTAAGAGACCACAGACTAGAAGTTGGGGAGCAATGAAGCAATATAACGTCGGACCTCTTTTTTAGAGGATTGCAATCGATATAGCCAGACCATTCCCAGTAACCAAGGACGGTAACAAGTACATGCTGGTTGCCATGGACTATTTTAGTAAGTGGCCGGAAGCATATGCGATTTCAAACCAGGAAGCGGTCACTGTCGCCAAAGTCTTGGTAGATAATTTGGTATGTTGGCTAAAACTAATATTGTTTACAAAAAAAACTGCGAAGAGTATCCTATATAATACAGCAATTATATAAAAAGTGCAGTAAATCGGCGAAGAGTATAATGCTTAGCTTGTTTAACTTTGTATTACATAATGAGTGCATAACCTGAAACCTGATTATACAATTATACATATACACGTGTAATATGTCAAAAACTGCATAGTAAATAAATGTAGTTTGGGCCTTACAACATTTACTAACTAAACAGTACAATAATTGTTAAAGCAATTAAATATAAAATACATTTTACACATCCATGCATATAAACATGGATGTGGAAAGTGTGTAAGTACGGAAATAAAACAAAGAGAAATTCTACTGTAGATAAACACGTGTGTATCTTTGACAAGGAAGTAAAAGAAGGGTTGGAGATTTAAAATTCGTTCAAGCTGTTTGCAAGCTGGTTATAAAATAGAAGTAAACTACTCAAAATACACACATATAAATTTCTCTCAGAGTTAAACGACAAGCAAGAAGTTGTTTCAACGTCCTTTGAACATGATATAAAAACGCGTTACTGTATATTATTTATATCATTGCAAAAAGTAATTTAACATTTATAATAGTTTTGTCAAATAATATGCTAAAGTGAAACATATTCACAGAGTGTAAGTTAACGTATATGTAGAGTAAATGTGAATGACCAAACTGTTTTTTAACAGACTTAAAAAAAAATGTTAAAATGAAATTCTCAGTTCGCCCCGTATGTATATTTTTTTTAAATTACGTTTCTTTTTGCAGTGCTTTGTGTCATCATCAGTGTTTGAATTTTGATTGATTTCCATAAATTTGTTCAATAAAATGAGCGACGATTTTTTATTGCAATTTTTAAATAATGTTTGTAATGATGAGCGTTGCAGCAAATCAATATTTGACTTCCTTACCTATACTCTCTTAATATTTATAGTCACTATGATACATACTATCATTCAAAGAAGATTTGTGTTTTTGCCTTGCATTCCCCTTACCGCGATTTCCACTAATGACGCCCGGTGGACACAATATCCATTGCAGTAGTTCAATGCTAATTGTGCTCTTTGAATTCAATTTTCGTTATTGTTCATTGTGATAATTCAAGATTTGCAATAATTACATTGGAGAACGCATCGATATGTAATTTTATACATCATAGTTCATTTTTAAAAACACAAAATTATCAAAATGCAAATGACTACTATGGATATCAAAACATCAAGGTATACAGGGCATTTCGTAAGTGCCTGACCAAACGCTAGTGAAGAGTACAGTAGGTACCCTAAGACGATTTCAAAATGGCCTTTATAGGCCAGCGATTTTAATTTATAAAACTATTATTTATTGCTTTTAGCCGCCGATTTTTTTTTTTTTTTTTGTTGAAATAGTAAAAAATTGGCCATATTACGAGAAAAATACTCTTGATGTAATTCATAATTGTTTATAAGCCTTTTTCTTTATAAACTCCGTTCTAATCGTCCAATTTGAACTTTCCAAAGCTCATTTTACTCGGGAATACATACATCCTTAAAGGAATTGGTTTCATTATGCTTCATAATAAATATTATTTGTCCACGACTATTAAATAATGTACTCAATATGTATGTGTTTCCTTAAGGATAATGCTATCCATTATTCTCTGCAGTGAATAATGATTTCATTATTCACTGATTGCAGTGAATAATGAGAACAGTCAATTGTTTGCAAGAAATGACTTTTTACTAAATATTTAAAATGTCAAAATTGTAGTAACCAAAAGAGAAGTGTTGTCTCTCTAAGTTTTCTAGGAAGCAGTCAAATGCCGAAGAGGTATTTTAATAAACACTCAAAAACTACATTAGTAAGTTCTTTTCAAAGCATCATCTATTTCTATTAGCAACACGCGGAAATCCCCAACATTGTTTTTGAAACCATTTACCTACATGTCTACAAACTGTATTTTATTAGTAAGCCATGACAATGTGTCAAAGCGTAAATTGATTTGAAACTTCAAAACTTGTGCGATTTTAACGCCAACGTTATTTACAATAATTTTACATTTTAGGTACTCAAAAAATATAATTAAATAAATCGGTACTGACAGTGAAAACTAGATTTCAAAGATACCGCCAGAGATAAAGGAAGCTGCAGAAATCGCCTCATTAAACTTGTGGCCCGAAAAATCGAGAAAATTATATATGATGTCTGATGACATATGAATTTTTCCTAAATAGGAGACATTGAATGAAGATAAATTAAATAAATATTAAATATTTAATAGTCGTGGACAAAGTATAGTATTCTACTCGCATATAATGGCTATTATTCACTCTGGTGATTTACGACACTCGCCTGCGGCTCGTGTCTTAAACTTCACCCTCGTGAATAATAGCCTAGCCATCATTATATGCTCGTTGAATAATATACTATTTTACATAGCGAATTTTTGCAGATTTTGAGTTCCGTATTCAAAGTTGCATAATAACTCTTCAGTTAGATTGCTTAATTTTTGTTTTGCATACACTTCAATGGTTATCAAATAGACTCCCGCTGTCCGTTTTATCACAAGTGCAAAATTTTACAGAATATGACGTTTTGCAAAAAAAAATTAATTAGCTTATACCTTTGGACCAAGGCAAGGCACTTTTTTATCATGATTTTTGTGGAAAATTACATGATTTGGTTAGTATTACCTATTCTAACTATTTCATTTGATACCCATATCGAGGGTGTGAAGTAAAATGGAATCCGCCATCTTGAGACGTCCGCCATATTGGATTTATTTGGAACGATATTGGATATACTGTATTGCATTGTCACCGGACCTACATACGTGTGCAAGATTTCAAAGCTTTAGCTTACTTAATTGGAACTAGTCGAAATTTTGATTGCAAGATTTGACCTAAACAAACTAACACACTAACATTACAAGTCAAACGAGGGTAGATGCGTTTCAAATTATTCAATAGATTTTTGTACTAGTTGCTTGTCCATCCTTAGAGATGAAGTAAGTAAAAATATGATATAATTTTAATGTATCACGTGACTATTGAAATACATAAACAACGAACTGTCATGGTTGACGGCCAAAAAGTTTTGAGAACGGAAGTAGATAGTCTTCTGAAACGTTAACTGACTTTAGCTTTCGTTTTCAAGAACCAACTTCTATCTGATCCGTTTGGCGCAGAGGTTTTTTCATAAAAATGTTTAAATATTTTTCAGTGGCAAAATACAATCATAGACAATATTTAAATAACAGCTTTTAAAAAATTGCAAATAGTATCCTATAGAATGTGCAACAATTAAATAAAAAGTACAGTAAATCTGCGAAGAATATAATGGTTAGCTTGTTTATTTATTTAACTACGTGAGAACCCTCATTGATTATTTCAGTAATTAACTAGGTAGCCAATGAAACTCCATTTTTCCAATTATTGTACCAATGAAATGTCATTAATAGTAGTAACACAGCTAGACCAGTTTTTGACAGCGCTGATAAGCCACACGTGAAGTTTTATTTCTGTAAAATGCGTTGCATCCATTGACATACGTCATGCTTTATTTCATGAAATAGTATTTTCAGCAAATAGGAAAATCTCGAGCAATGTTGCCTAAAGTAATAATAACTCGTTATTGTACAGTTTATTATCAAATATTAAATCTCTCGCGACGAAGCGATTTGATTGAATCAGATGATACACTGCTCTTCATATTACTATTTTTTTCATTTTTCAATATTGTGGGTAGTAGAAATTGGATTCCGCGCAATAAGAAAACATTCCATCGACGTATATCGTTCGTTGTATGTCTCAGCTGTCTAATAATGGTTTTACAACAAAGTATTACAATGGTCATTCAAGAGAAATATAAGAAATCTTAATTTTTCTAGTTTTGCATGATCATTCTGGTTGCATGCAAGGGCGGTAAAATAGGTCTTTTCAAAATGCGCATTAGGCCGGGGTGATTTGTATATAAAATTTTTCGATACCGCGCCGTCGAAATTATTATTCTTGTCATTACGAACAAAAAGTTCTTCTACGGTCTAAAATGAATTTCGAGGCTCCGTAATTTCATTTTTATGGAAAATGTTCGGTTTACATAGAAATTTCAAGGCACTTGGAATTTTTGTAATTATTTTTTCTGTGAAAATTGGTATTCGGGTTTTTTTTCGTACGAGGAATTCATTTTTGATATTTATTTTTACCTCAAGCGTCCGCTAGGGGGCGCTATCGAACATTCTTATCACTTTTTTACAGTTTTCAGTGCTAATTTTATTCAAAAACACAAGTTTTCCTTTATTTTTTTACTTCATTCATTTATTTATTTAAATTCTCTTTGACAATGACAATTTATTAATTTTTGCAGATACTTATGAAAATAACGATATAATATATTTGCCAAATCGCCGCGGCCTAATGTGCATAAACGAATGTTGTCGATGTCTTTGATTGTTACAATAAAATTTTCTCTTTTAATACAACAATTATAATTTTTTTGGTTTTAATTAGTATCATCAGCAGCTTTTCCCATATCACCATTTTCTTTTTTAACAATACAAACATTTTTCTGTATTATTTTGAACAATGAAATCTGTACATTAACCCATAAAGGACGGAATTTTCTTTTTCTTTACAAAAATTTATATATTGGTTTTTTGGACTTTATTTTGAACAATAGTAATAAACATGTTTATGAAAAAAATAACTATGTTTTGAAAAAAAATGATGTTGCCATATGGCAATGCTAGTCCTTACCACTACCTAATATAAGAACACTTACAAATAAACTCATAAAAATGAACAAGCAAATAAAAAACATATTTTAGCTATATAGAACATTTATTTTGAATGAAAAACTAAATTGCAATTTATGCATAGTCCGACACTGCATTTTGGACACATAGTTCTCATAATAGAAGTGCAGTTTGTGCCAGCGCATCTCATCTTTTTCTTGCTAGGTGTTGATATTAGAAAGTGTCCCAAGTTATCATACCTAATATCATCACTGACTCGGTTACTACTACTGGATGACAAACTTGAGGAAGGTCGGCCAGCTGTCCTGGCAGGATTTCGGTATTTAGCAAAACATACTTTTACTATGTCTCGCCTGAACTGAAGTTGAGTGCAACTATGTCCAGATTTTTTATATATAATCCAAGCATTTTGTACTGTGACATCGACAAGCCAAGAAAATATACACCACCACCACTTTTTTCCCCTAATGCCAATTCGATATCGGTTAATATTTTCGTCCATTAGGTCTGTTCCTCCCATTGCACTATTATATCTACCAATGGAATACGGCCGTGAAACTTGTATGTTTTTCTTCTCTTTTTGAGAAAATCGCTTTACCGAACCTAGGGGAATAACTCCGTGATTTGTAGACGCAACAGTTACCACATTGTTGTCATTCCAGCGGACTACCATGATGCCATTTTCTCTGTCAATCACAGAGTCATAATCACCTCTCGGCTTCTTTTGCATTACTTTTTTGCCTTGCAATGGACAATTTCTTGGCAACCGGTTGTCTCTTATTGTGCCACTTGCCGCATATCCTTGATCCTTTAAGTATTTTAGTAATGTAAAACTTGTAAATAGGTTATCAAAATAAAATGTGTAAGGAAGGTTTCTTTTTTCCAGGGGAATATCAGATATCATAGAAACAAGAGGCTCTGCTGACTTTCCAAATAACTTTTGATACTGTTCATTAGAGGTAGGATCATTGCCTTGATAAACTTTGAAATTAACAAGGTATCCACTTTTGGTATTTAGGGACCATACTTTGTAACCAAAACGTATTGGTTTTCCCCTTATAAATTGCTTGCAGGAATGTTTGCCGAAGTATTTAATCATTGACTCATCATAACTCAGTTCGTTTTCTGGTATAAAGATTTCTAAAAATTTTTTTCTTAGATTTTCCATTACTGGACGTAATTTTGACATTTTATCATTTTTATCAAGTTTGGAATTGTCTGCACAGTGAAGGCAACGAAATATCAATAAAAATCTATAACTCCGCATAATTTCGGATGCTAAAGTGTTCTTCATATCTGGCTCCATATCCCAGTAATATTTTTTGCCAGGTAACTCATTATATCCAGAGACAAGCAAAATTATAAGAAAACATTTCATTTCACTTTGACTTATTAGTGGATCAGGTAAATTTTTAAATTGTGCATATTTTCTTGACTCTGATATCAAAAGATTGATCAATTCGTCATCGAAAAATTTTTCAAAAAGTTCAAATGGCGTACAATTACTGAATACCTCATATTTGGCTGCTGGAAACTTCTTTACCTGCTCCTCCAAATCTCCTCTTATCCAGTCCACCTTAGTTTGGTCAATTTTATCCATGCACAATTCCTCTTTCGAATTACGAATTTGAAGCTCGGCTGGAGCACGTAACTGGGAAGCTGGCAGATTATCTATCAAGCCTCCGTTATCCTCCTCTGCCGAGTCCTCATCTGTAAGTTCTTGCGTCTCTGGTGGTTCTATATATATATTTTCAACGTCTAAGTCATCTGAGTAAGCTAGCTGCAAAGCCTCTTCAAGTGTTAGGCCACCTCTAAAATAACAGAATACTTGCCTAAGTTTTATAGCAAAAAATTTGATGTATCTAATTTATTTAGTGTAATAAAAAACAATATTTATGCTCTCTAAAACAATCAACTACAAAAAATTTAAATGATGTATAATTAGATAGTGCAAGAGACTGTCGTTGCCAAATGGCAACAACGCATTTCTAAAGTTTAAAAATCTGATATACTCACCGGCATCGATAAGCAGTCTATTTAGTTTTCTAAATACATCATTTCTAAATACTAATTCAGTTGCAAATGCTAAACATATATTATTATACAGCATATAATATACTTACACAAAGTTCAGGTCCATTTTTTTATCACTCAACACCACTGTTCGATTTTAAAACGTGCTCAAACGACAATTACATCAAAACAAATAAAATACCAACAAGAAATAGAAGATAACATATGTTCTGAAGAGCAGTAAGGTGCCATCTACGTGTTGTTAGCCAAAGTTTGAACAAAAAACGTAGATCAAGTAAGCTCTACATCTGTTGCCATATGGCAACTGTAGTCCTTTATGGGTTAATCTAAATATGTAAAAAATGTATGCGTATATAAATTATCTCATCTCTACAATTTTCATTGTGGCGATAAGGATGTTTTTATGCACTACGTTTTAAGTATCTCGAATTATAATACTACCCTGACGGTACAGAATTTATTCCTGCAACGATATGCAACTCCCGAGAATGTTCCACAGAACTTACAATGGTCGAGAACCATCGACCTATTGTAACAAACACTTATTATAAACTCACGTACTTTCCACTATTCAAAATTTTCTGAATTGAAAGGTTGGTTGTTCGCTTAAAGACACTAAATAAAATTTAGTTTATAAAAAAATTTAGACATCTATTGGATTGTAATTTTATCTGCATTTTATTTATAAGGACTTATTTGTTTTCGTTTTCAGCCATAAACCGTACAAAGAGCTATAGAGAAATGTAGAGTTTTGTGTTGAATATCTGGTCAACCTGCCACTTTAATGACGGGTCAGACACCCCGTGACGCAATTGTCCTCTAGTGTAAGTGTAAGGTCCCTTCTTTTATCAGCTTTTAGAAAAGCAAGTATAAGGGTCTAGTCTCCACATCTGAGTGCAAATGCGCCGATTATGACTCCTACTTATTAACGCCACAAATCTTACATTTGGCACAACCTAGCATCCGATTTTTTATGCTAATACTGTACTAAAAATAACACAACAGTATTAACTGCTTGTTACTAGGGGCTGATGTAGGACTAATGGCCCCTATAGTTTGGCCTTGGCTACTTGATTTATCACCATAAATCATGTACAGGTTGCCCGGAAACATCGGTGACAAACTTGTGGTGCAACTTTTACATAAAAAATATGAAGAGAGTTTATATAAACATGTCTAAATATTTCCGAATTTTTATTTAATCTTTGAAACTCTTTCACTTACAGGGGCGGGATTTCAAACGCATAGCGATGTGATAATACTGCAGGCTGTGTTTTCACAATGTTTAATAAAATTAATGTTTACCATAAGCTGGGGGACGTTGAGGGAGGCTTCCGACTTATTGCTATTTGGCATCAGAATATTATTAAAAATTAGATTTCCTTAATTGTAGTTGTAAAGTCAAAAAGTCCGAAAAAACGCGTTTCTACTCCCATGTAAATTTCTGTAGAATGGATAAGCAGGTAATTCCAGTTATCTGTAAGATTGTAAGTGTTTCAAAGTTTAAGGTACATACGTTACTTGTGGATAGAGTGCACTTTGGCGGTTCCAGATTACCCGGCATTAATGCATCCATCGTCCTTCCTTACTGAGATACAGTAGATTTTTTTATTAAATTTGGTCAAATCTTTCTTTGATCGTAATTATTGAACCACCCTGTATAATCGGTTCATACTTAGAATGTATATTTCACTTATTTTTCTTGATAGAACTTCATAATAAACCAAAATCCAGGTCCGGCTTAATAAAAGATTGTCAATATGTTGTATGTCAAAATCAACACCCTGTATGACAAAATTTTGTAGATCTGTTCCGTTATTTGAAAAGATCGGAAAAAACTGAATAGAGTAGCCCACTTAATTTGTTTGCGCATTTCACTCATCAACCTTGATTACTTACCGTAAATCGAATTTCATTAAAATGGTCCAGGCAACTGGAATTTGAATATTTATTTCAGGGTTAATTAACAAAAAAATTCTTTCACTTCTAGACTAGGTAAGTGAACTATTGTAAAATAATTTTGAAAACAATGTAGATTTGCGTACATAAATCAAAATACTACTAATTTTGTGAGTCTACATTTAAAAATAATATTATTTTTAATGCATGTATGTACAATAACAATAAATACGTGAAAGTAATAAATACATAACTACAATAACTGTTCAAGTTCAAGTGGCCTCCATTTCGTTGAATTACATGTCCTTGCTCTAGTAGTAATATTTCTAATTGCACGTCTAATCATATCTGGATTATTTCTAACTTCTACGCAAGCGTTATTAACGCGTTCCTCTCTACTATTAATGGCTACGTCATATACCTTTGCTTTTAAATGCCCCAAAAGATAATAATCAAAGGATTGAAATCCAGTGACCTTGAAAGCCAATGATGAGGTCCATTTCGACCTATCCACATATTTGGAAAATTGTCATTTAGGAAATTTCTTACAATATTCCTAAAATGGGGTGGAGCGTCCGTTATGCTGGTGATACATTCCCTCAATATTTTCATTTTCCAATAACAAAAATTTTTGCAAAAAGTCTGAATAAAGTTTACCTGATAATCTATCAGGGAGGATATGTGGCCCAATCAAATAATTGTTGAATACACCGCACCAAATATTAACCGCAAATTGATGGGATTTCTTCTGTCTTACAACATGTGGATTCTCTTCGGTCCAAACATGTGAATTTCTTAAATTATAAACACCATCTCTTGTAAATTGTGCCTCATCTGTAAACAGACATCTGTTAAGAATTCTTCGATTCCGATTAATCCAGTTACTAAAATTTAACCGATGAACTTCATCCCCTTCCTCTAACCTCTGAATCTGTTGAACATGAAATGGAAACGATTATTTTTTTGTGTTCTCCAAACACTGACATGTGGAACACCTAAAGCATGGCCCACTCTTCTTGTGCTAATTTTTGGATTATTTGCAACAATATTTAGTATATTATCTTCTGCTAAAGGTTGCCTTATTTGATGCTCATTTAAGGTGGCCGTTGGATACCGACCATGATTTTTAGAATAATTGACAACTCAAGCAAAAGTTTTATGATCACGAATTCGGCGTCCAGGAAATCTTCTTTGATATTATCTCACAGCAGCCCGTCCATTACCATCATAAAATCCATACACATAGATTATATCCGCATATTCACCATGTGAAAATTGATAAGGCATTACTTTGTAACGTGGGTAATAATATTAATACAAATAACAAATATTTTAGAATAATAAAACGCAAGTATGTCGAACCAGTAAATATGAACTGTCAAATACTAAAATTTTCATCATTGCTTACTTGACGACAAAGCAGCTATGTTATAAAATCATCTCTTAAGTTTTAGTAAATGGATTATTTGGAATCGAAGCATTACATTCTTAACAGATGTCTGTTTACAGATAATTCACGTTTGGACAGAAAAGAATCCACACGCTATAAGACCGAGTAAATCCCAACATCATCGGTTTGCTGTTAATATGTATGTATTTGGTGCGGTGTTTTCAACAATCATCTGATTGGGCCACATATTATCAGGTGAAGTACATTGTTCTTAAAATTATTTTACAATAGTTCACTTACCTAGTCTAGAAATGTATGAATTGTCACTGCTGCAAATTAAATTTTTTTGTTAATTAAACCCTGAAATAAATATGCAAGTTCCAACTGTCTCGACCATGAAATTGGATTTACGGCAAGTAATCAAGGTTGATGAATGAATTGCGCAAACAAATTAAGTGAGCTACTCTATTCAGTTTTTTCCGATCTTTTCGAATATCGAAATAGATCTACAAAATTTTGCCATACAGGGTGTTGATTTTGACATACAACATATTGTCAATTTTTTATTAAGCCGGACCTGGATTTCTTTTTGGTTTATTATGAAGTTCTATCAAGAGAAATAGGTGAAACATATGTTCTAAGTATGAACTGGTTATAGAGGGTGGTTCAATAGTTATGATCAAAGAAAAATTTGGCCAAAATCAATAAAACATCCTGTATCTCAGTAAGGAAGGACGATGGATGCATTAATGCCGGGTAATTTGAAACCGCCAAAGTGCCCTCTATCCACAAGTAACATATGTACCTTTAACTTTGAAACACCCTGTATATTCTATCTAGGATGGATATTATTGAATATGAAACCGACCAACCACAGTTCGTGTATTAAGTACATAGCCAATTATTCGTTTAAAAAAAATCTAGTTAGTGCGTAAGCTGTCAAAGTAATGTTCAGTGTGTTTTGTGTTGTTATTGAGATAAAAAATAATTAAAATGAGTAAATAATTGATAAATGGTACTCCACCGGATATTCGGCTAATTGCAATTAAAACTTATGAGACATTGCTACCAACAAAAATCTAAAAGTAAATATGAATTTTGCTATTAAAGTTTTACGTATTGGACACTAATAAATAGAATTAAAAATATATCTGAAAATATCTTAACTGCCTATATGAAAAAGTTATCATATGAAATTAAATCGTCAACCCTCTGGACAGTATATTATTCAATGTTAAAAACAGTGATTAATATTAAAAATAACGTTGATATTTCTACCTATCCTAAAATACGCTCTTTCCTGAAAATATAATCGGCCGATTACAAAACGACAAAATCTAAAATTTTAACACCTGAACAAATTAAAAAGTTTCTGTTGGAAGCACCGGACCGAGAATATTTATTCGTAAAGGTAGGTAATAAGTGGTTTTAATCAAATTTTGATATACAAACAAAGGTGGCAGTAGCTAAGAATTTGAATTTGCATGCAAGAGGTTGTGGGTTCAAATCCCCCACATAATTACTTTTTTGCCATGTATGTCTAAAATTTTGTCTGTATATAATAATAATTTTAGTAAAACTGCAGGAGGTGTTAATTTTTGAAATTTCTGGTGGATACCGTCGCCAAGAATTAAAAACGTTGAAGATAAACCATATTAGAGATTTAGGAAATCAATAGCAACTTAAATCAGTGGACACCAAAACAAAAACGGACCAATCATTTGTAATTCCTAGATGAAGAACATTTTTTTGTAAACTACCAAAATGGCAAATGTACAAAGCAAGTCAACAAAATTATCAAAAAGTAATTGCTGAATTTTTAAAATCACCCAATGCGGATTTATATACGGGACATTGTTTCCGTCGGCGTCGTTCGGGAGCTACTATTCTTGCAGATGCAGGAGGCGACACCTTAACAGTAAAACATTTCGGGGGCTGGAAATCAACCGCAGTAATGGAAATCTACATTGAACATCCTTAAGTAAAAAGAAAGAAATTGTCACTACCATTGTACGGTCAGTTGATAATAATATGGAACCAGAATTAATTTCATCAACATCAAAAGCAAATATCCAGCAAACATATCATCAATCAACGTCTACTTATAAAGAAAATAATTATAGAATTAGAAAGAAAAAGAAAGCATTACTTATAAAAATTGTACATTTAGTAACTGTTTGTTATAAAAAAAAAATAGTAAACTGACAAATTAAGATTGAATTAATGTTTAATACATTTTTAAAAATTTTGTAGTTTTTACTTAAAGCTGATCGTAGAAAAAGTATACTGTACAACTGCGCCTACAGCGTCGTGCTCCAACTTCTTTCTCGTGTGATGTGGATATCAATATCCAGTCTTGTACAAACTACTGTTTTCAATTCAGTATAATAAAATTTTATTCTTGTAAATACCCAAATTTTATTAGTTCCTATCATTATTATTTTTATTCTCAGTTGAGACATTTAATTTTAATAAAACACAATGCATGCTGTTGGATGGGATTATAATTCATTTGCAAATTATGGTGAAATCAGTTGAATGATTTTTAAAAATTTAGAAAGTCGGAACTGACACCGCTCTCAATATTCATCATCATTATACTCTTCGGAAATACAAAACGAAGAGTATATTGCATTCGATCGGCACATTTCTAAAGTCGGTAAAATTGCTCGTAGAGAAAAAATTCCATATCACTGTGTTGGTGATCGAATTCTGAACAACTTTCAAAGTGTCCGTCTGTCTGTCCGTTCGCCCGTCCGTCCGTCACGTTTCTTATAAGAACGAAAAGTCCGATTGCATCGAAGTTTGGACAATAAGTTAGTGTTAGCTAGAGGAAGAACCCTATTATTTTTTAACAAGATCGATCAATAAATAAAAAATTATTAATTTTTGAAATGGAAAAAAAAATTATTTTGTAATTAAACAAGAAATGTTTGAAACTAATATCATTTACAAAAAAAAAACTGCGAAGAATATCATATACATATAAAATTCGTAAATTAGAGATAGGAGCACTGGAGAGTAATTTTGGTTGCTGAGAGAGAAAAAAAAACGGACTGAAAGAGACTATTACAAGCAATGAAATATCAAGGGTGAGTTGTATCGACGAAGTTTAAACCAAAATTTGCTTTTGAACTTATGGTTCTGATTCTTCTAAATAATTTTGATAAAATGTTTAAATTTGAGATAGTAATTTAGAGACCAAAAGGTGGCAAGTAAAAATGGGCAGCTACTGGAAGCGGCTGGAACCTCCACACTAAATGTTTGTGAAAATATCTTGATTTGGTTAATCACCGGACTTGTTACCGCAGAGCTATGCCATGCAGGCCTCCGTTACGCGGGTCCTAGAACCTACACATATACGACCCGCCATTGTAGGACCCGGAATTTGCGTATCCAGCCAGAATTGGGTTTTCAACAATATAATTTAAAAATCACAAAGGCATGCAGACCTCCGTCTCACAGGTGTTAGAACCTACACATATTACAAAGGTATTTGCAATTTAATTTTTATATAATTTTAAGAAGTTATAAGATTTCATTACTTGCTAATGATGTCATTTTGTATTTACAGACCAATCTGAAACCGTGTCTTGATTTGATTGATTGATTTGCCAGCGTATGGTGGGCATTGCTGCCAATTCCGGGCATCCATGGAGGTTCGTTCCAACACGCAGCTTGGTTCTCCGTCGTATACGCCCAACGGACGGCCAAATCGCGTGCCGGAACCAAATCTCGGATGTTTTATATACCGCCAGGCCAGCTGCATACGCCGGTTTGGGCATTGGACATGCTTGTTGTCAGCAGCGAGAGCCGCATGACGCAAGGGGTGGGAATATAGGATGGGAAGTGTAGGTGTTTGAGAGATGCTTCTTTTAGGTTTCCATGCTTCTATTAAGTTTCCATTTGTCATCATCGGCTGGGGTGTGGTGCAGTTGTTTGCGACATGCTTCTTTTCAGTTTCCATGCTTCTTTTAAGTTTCCATCTATCGTCATCTCCTTATTATTCTTCTAAGTTTTCTGATTCTTGTGTCTATGAATCTGGCAGCTTTTATTTTTATATTTTTTCCCTTTTTTTCCCTTTCTTTTTTTAAATTTATTTATTAACCACCCCACAATCCATCCATCTACGGTGCTGTTGCTGGGAAGGGCCCTATCTCGCGGTAACAATTTTAACAATCGGTTTCAATTTTGGGCAGTTTTCCATTCCATCACCTGTATATTATGTTTATTACCTATATATTATGTTTAATATATTTTTAATTTTGATCTCCAATTCTTGTTTAAAATTTAATAAAGACATAAATAAGCCAATGCTAATGCTATATAAACAAAAACTTATCTGTTTCATTCACACATCTGGCTTTGCTTATTTTATAACACCCATTTCAAGAAGGGACGAATCCAGGTCCTATATATTTTACTAATCAAGAATCTCCTGCCTTAACCGGTAATCAAATAAACAAATTCCCCATATAAAACTAATAACTCTGCAGCGAGAAACAAAAAGTTTATAGTAAATAAATTATTTCTTAAACAAAGGTACCCGTTCCACATGAAGAATTCATTCATTCGCGTATATGTGAAACAATGGATTTCCGAATCACAACATTCTTCCCATCTGTGAAGGATTAATAAATATATCTTAGAAATAAATAGAAATAACACTTATCTTTCATCCCTTGCTTATGTTACTACTTCCACTCGTTAGAAGCCAGTCCGTTGCATTTCACTTCGTACTAGCCACTTTGGGGGTCTTAGGTACATGCACTTGTGGATAATTTACGAGTTTATATCCTGGTCCCATTCAACGTGTTTATTTTCTTTTTATCCGAGTTATGTTGCCAGATGTCTGGTAGGATTTTTCACTCTTTAATTCAACACATTTTTTTCGCGTTTTCACACCGTGTTTACTGTAGTTTTTCGGAATTTCATGGGATCCACTTAAAAACGCGTCTGCCTTCTTCGACGACCGAACTGAACCGCCAATCTGAAACCATGTCTTAAAATTAAATTCGAGTTATATTTTGATGTATTTTAGAGCTCAATATAAGAAGTTAAGAAATATATGGCGCCATTTTGATGCATTTTTCGCATTGATATAATAAATACTTTTAGCCTTTATCTTAAACCTAATTAAAAGAACATGCAATACGGCACTATATTGAAAACATATTTTGTTTCATTTCAAAGATATATTTACCGATATCTACTAAAATGGATCAAGAGCTGCGTGATATTCAAGTCCATGAAACCTCACCTTCTTGGAGAAAGGCGACGGAAAGAGATTAAAAACAACATTTAAAAACAAATTTGGAATCATCATTGGATGTTAAAAAGTAAAAAGTTTGGGTACCAAAGGAGGAAAAATTTGGTCCAAGGATTTTCCACGGACGCTGGTAACAGTTTGATTTGGTAATAAATTCCCCAAACTTTGGAGCGATGAGGAACCATTCAAATAATAAATTTTATGATGTATTTTTAAGCAGAACTAAGCATTTGAGATGGATACAACATTCTCACCTCTAATAAATGTATATGAGCGATGTCCAGCTTCAATCCCTTTGAGTCACCAGGTACAGATGGCATTTTTCTTGCCCTGCTTCAACATGGCATTGAGGAACTTCTCCCGTGCATATTGAAAGCAAGCTATTCTCTTGCGTACATTCCGCAAGTTTGGAGGGAAGTTAAGGTGGCGTTTTTTCCAAAGATAGGCAGGCGTCCATCGTAGTAACCTAAATCATTAGCTTAACCTCTTTTATCCTGAGAACGATGAAGAGAATACTAGACCAACATGTCAGAAGTGAAATCCTTATATGGGCTTTGCTTCATCCAAAATAATTTGCCTATCAATCTGGCAAATCGACAGGAAATGCTCTACATGGCCTGGTTAAAGGCATTGAAAGGACATTTGCTGCAAAAAAGTGGCTATGTGTACATTCATAGATATAGGGGGTGGGTGCTTTTGACAACACCTCGTTTGAATCTATACAAAGAGCCGCATAGAAAAGAGAAATACAGTCCCCAACTCTCAAAATGGATACAATCCATGGTAAGAAACAGAATCATTATTGCAGATATGGGGGAGGAGTCCGCCACTGTGATTGCGGTCAAGGGTTCTCCACAAGGTGGAGTTCTATCGCCTTTACTGTGGTCAGTGGCATTGGATGTCCTCCTCCATAAGCTTCAACGTTTAAAGTTATGCTGATGGCCTGGTTATTATTGTGAGAGGTAAGCATGAGATTATGATCTCAGATCTCATGTAAATCGCCTTAAACATAATATCCAAATGGTGCTCGCTAGAGGGCCTCAGTGTCATTTCGAGCAAAACGGTTATTGTTCCCTTTATCAAAAGGAGAAAACTAAGTTTAAGAGCTCCTATGTTAAATGGAATAGTGCTGAACTTTTCCAGTGAAGTTAAATTTCTAGAAATAATTCTAGATCAAAAACTTACCTGTAACTCATATTTAGAACGAACTCTTACCAAAGCCACTGCGGCTATTTGGATGTGCCGCAGGCTTTAAAACCGAAAATGATCTAATGGTTTTATCTTTCGGTTGTGATACCTATACGGTAACCTATGCATCGTGTGTGTGGTGGCCAAAAACTGAAGAAAAACTACTACAAGGAAAGTTACAGAAGTATAAACGCATTGCCTGCTTAGGGAGTACAGGAACAATGTGTTCTCGTTGCTACTCGTGTGATGTTTAACTTCAGAGAGTTTTGTAAGGCATTTGGATTTTCACTATGTAGTGAGTTGATTTCCGTATAATTTATTTTTGAAATTTCGATCATCAGTTATGATTCACTTTTGTGTTTCCTTTTGACACGTTTTCAGGCATTAATGAGCAATTGGCGATCTGAACTATACTCAACACCAAGTTTTGCAGAGCTTTATTGATGATCTCCACCGAGTTCCTACCATAACATAATGATATGATTCCGAAATCTCTTGCCAGCAATAGCCCAGTATTAAAACTAAGTTTAAATGGTCGCGCGTTCCACAAACCGCGCGACTACTTGCGTGTTAAGATTCAGAGTAGTCATATACAATAATTGTTTATATAGTTGCGCTCGATCGTCTATTATGTGTCGTCGATATCTCTACTAGTGCGTAATGCGCGCGACATCGCGCGTGTTAAAGCACAACAATCAGGCATAGACATGTTCATGTTCAGTTGAGCCTCGCGATTGGAGGCGTTTAGACGTACGAAGCTGCATAAAAAATTAAATACTTTGATAAAAAAAAAAACGAAAAATCTTTAAAAAAATTCAATTTATTATTGAAATCATACAAAAATAAAATATTTAATAAAGTTTTTAAAATGTCACTCATGAATTTTCTAATTAAAATTAAAATTTTTAAAATTATACCGAAAATTTCTAATTAATTTTAAATTAAACTTTATTTACATTTTATTTAAAATCAACCCTAAATTTATTTTATCAAATATTTTTATACAAAAATTTAATACGAAGATTTATTACCTTCTTTTGGTTGTCTGAAATTTTTATATTTTTTCTGAAATAGTTGAAAAACTTCTATTCATGACTTCTCAGCTTTGGATATAAGGTAATTATAGACTCAAATGAACAGACCATCGCGCGCTGCTGCGCTACCAACGCGCGATCATCTGAACAGATCATCGCGCGCCAACGAACTACAAACGCGCGTTCACTCGCGACCTTCTGAACTTACCCTAACTGTTCGTACAAGTGGAAGATTATCCGATCCATAATCCCAATCTATTTATATTATTCTTCCCGTCGTGAATCTAAAATATCCTGAGTCGTTATAATCAGATTTTTCATTTAACATACACATAACTATTTTTTGTAATCGTATCTAGGTCTAAGTGTTAGTTTTCCAATTTCATTAAATAATTACTGATTTTTTAAGCTTCTAACGCAGAACACTTATTATTATACCCTTCGCAAATACGAATCGAACAGTATATTGCATTCGATCGGCACATTTCTAAAACCGTTAATATCACTCATAGAAAAAATATTTCATTAATCACTCACTCACACACCGATCGAATTCTGAACAACTTTCAAAATGTCCGTCTGTCTGTCTATCTGTCCGCCCGTCCGTCACGTTTCTTGTAAGCACGACGACTTAAGAACGAAAAGTCCGATTGTATTGAACTGGCCAGTAAGTTAGTGTTAACTAGAGAAAGGACTCGATTAATAAATAAATAATTTAAATTAATTAAATTTATATATTTATATCATATAATATTGCTACATTGCAACACCTGCTAATTAGGTAATAGTCCCTAATGTTTATCAACCTAACAGCAATAAATTTGACACAAATGCGATAAGGTTATGAACCAAGCTTTCATTCATCTCGCAGTTAGATAAGACCGTCACTCACTTATACAAACTGACATTATTTTTATTTACGATGAAAATGCTGAGAGTATTCTATATCGTTGCTCCGGAAGAATAGTGACAACTCAAAAAACATATTTCTGCAGAAAGGAGAATTTAAAATAACATTTTAAAATCTTTGCTGAATAAGTTGTAATAAGAGAGATATAACTATTAGTTTTACATCACTGCTAATTAAAGCAAATCTATTGATTTAATGTAGTGCATTCAGTTCAGACACACGACTCGACTAAACTTAAGACGTTATTACTTATACTCTTCGCAAATACAAAACGAAGAGTATATTGCATTCGATCGGCACATTTCTAAAACCGGTAATATTGCTCGTAGAGAAAAAATTCAGATCACTGTGTTGGTGATCGAATTCTGAACAACTTTCAAAATGTCCGTCTGTTTGTCTGTCTGTCCGTCCGTCCGTCCGTCACGTTTCTTGTAAACATGATAACTTACGAACGAAAAGTCCGATTGTATTGAAATTTGTGCAGCAAGTTAGTGTTAGCTAGAGAAAGAACCATATTGCTTTTGAACAATATCGATCAATAAAAAAGTTATTATTTAAATTAAAAAATAAGAAATTGTATGTTTTGTAATTAAACAAAAAAACGTCTAAAACCTATATTATTGACAAAAAACTGTGAAGGGTATCCTATAGAATATGCAACAATTATATGAAAAGTGCAGTAAATCGGCGAAGAATATAATGGTTGGCTTGTTCAAGATTGACAACACTATAATCGTGATGGGGCAACAACGACGCGCATAAGTCGCGAAATTGAGGCATTTTATTTATGACCTTTCCCTAGGGACATCTCTATCGTATTTGTGAACTGTTTGTGCAAGAAACCCAAAACGTACAAATTTTGAGTTGCGTCACTTTTTTTCCGGAAAGACGAACGATGTGCATCAATTATATAAAAAGTGCAATAAGTCAGCCAAGAGTATAACGGTTAGCTTGTTCTATGTTACAAATGTTAATAAATCACGTGTAAATATTATAAATAAAATTATTGGATAATTTTGTTCCAAATAAAAAACACACGTGTAAACTAATCCTCTGTTTAAACCCCTGCGGCGATCATGTGTTTGCATTATGCAGAAAGAGAACAAATTTTTATATTTTCATAATTGCTATAAAATTAGTGGATAATTTTGTTCCAAATAAAAAAACACACATTTAAACCTCTGCGGCCATCATGTGTTTGCGTTATGCAGAAAAGGAACGAATTTTTTATTTTCGTAATTGCTATAAAAAGTTCGGTTCAAGCGATTCCATCAAAGTGCCGCGCGTGTTGCTTTGAGACCGCGCGGCGGCGAGGACACAAGTCGGTAATCTTTACACTTCTTTTATGAGTTCTATGATTTGTAAGTATACGTCCATTGACAGAAAAGTAGTGGTTCTCAAATGTCTCCTACCTTAACATTCAAATTTTTGACCTATCTCTAAAATAATATTTTTATTCTAAATGACTGTAGTTGGCATCCCAGTAACCCACACAAAATTAATCATCTCTTATATCCACGAGATTGGCGCGTTAGTTGAAACCATGTAATCTTATTTAGTTTCTGTTGGCTCGATTTTCCATTTTCGCAGTCAGATTTTTGTGTTTTTATTATTATTAAAATTGTTTGCCTTTGGTTTTGATAAACATCTTTTGCTTACTATTCAAAAAGTGGTATTTCACGTCTAGCATGTCTTGTCTACATTTAAAGATTCTACGTTGAATTCAAAAGTTTGGAGGGCTTTAGACGTGCACCGAATATAGTAAAAAAATGACCGATAATATTCCAGCTTTTCTTATAAGCAATAGGAACTGCTTATTCTCGCTTAAAATTGATACTGCGGGATAAAGTAGTGATAAAACACAAACAAAATTAAAAAACTTTAAACAATAAAAATTAAAAGTTCATCCGTGTCAAGTCAAGTTAAACGAAACAGGTAAAACATGCCTTCGATTCAAAAAAATAGATAAATTAAAAAATGGTCTGGTGAACAATTAAAAAACACAGAACCCAATCTTGATCAATTCGTTATGGTTGTTTTGTCACATAACGTGCCAGACCTCCTGGTTGTTGTGTGCTCTGACAGCCCACCTACCATCCCGCATGTTTTATTATCTCCATTTAGTTGTTTTATTTCACACACTCTTTGTAGGTTTTGATTTTAATAACGTTACAACTATATAAAATAACTTGTCAATGAACAACTTATATTTCATTTTAGTCAGCTGTACAATTAAATATTAGATAATAAAGTAATAAATGTAAAATTGTATTGTATGTATGTATTTTTCTTTAAGTTAGTTAAAATTTCATGGTTTAATTCACTTCAGAATAATTTCAAATTAATTTAAATTAAATCTAATACTTCATTGTTTAACCAGTAATGAAAGCCAGTATTGACATGTACACTTAAAGTACCAGTAACTATTTAAACGAGTAGAAGTAATAGTCGCGGGCATGGTCGACATTTTACTCGAATACGACTCAATTTTTACGCGGTGCTTCTGAAATTAAGTACACACTATTTTTAAAAGCTTTTAAGTATTTAACTTACAATGTTAGTGTATTTGTTTAGGTCAAATCTTGCAAGCTGAATTATAACCACTTCCTCTGATCCTACGAAGTTGAAATTTTACACGTTGATTAAGTTTCGATGACAATGCATGACCTGATTCTATACCCAGGATATACAGTGTGGTCGACTAAGTGCGCAACAAATGGACATTTTTTTTAGTTGCACAACTAAAGTTTAAATACCGCCAATAGTTAATGCATGTCCAATAACCATTTCAGGCGCATTTAGAATGGCTTGAAGTTAAATAGTAAGTATACAGGGTAGGGTAAAAATATGAAAATCATTCAGCAGTAAAGTGCGCTTCTACCGAACAAAAAAATATATAAAATAATGTTTTTAAGAAAAAGCTTTTATTTTAAAAACTATAGTAGAAAGTAAAAAATATTTTTTTAAAATTCATACTCCTAGAAACCAAAAGCTTTTGAGGAGGTCAATTGAGCAAAGTAACTATGCAATAGTGCTATATGACCGTCCCCAAAGCTTTTGGTTTCTAGGTGTATGAATTTAAAAAAATTGTACTTTACTTTTTAGTACAGTTTTTTAAAATAAGCTTCTTAAAAATATTTTTTTATATAATCTTTTTTTATTTTTATTGTATGAATTCTTCATGTGGAACGGGTACTTTTGTTTAAGAAATAATTTACTATAAACTTTTTGTTTCTCGCTGCAGAGTTATTAGTTTTATATGGGAAATTTGTTTATTTGATTACCGGTTAAGGGAGGAGATTTTTGATTCGTAAAATATATACCTGGATTCGTCCCTTCTTGAAGTGGGTGATATAAAATAAGCAACGCCAGATGTGTGAATGAAACAGATAAGTTTTTGTTTATATAGCAATAGCATTGGCTTATTTATGTCTTTATTAAATTTTAAACAAGAATTGGAGATCAAAATTAAAAAGATATTATACTTAATATATAGGTAATAAACATAATATACAGGTGATGAAATGGAAAAACTGCCCAAAATTGAAATCGAATGTTTCAAGGAAACGACATACAGGGTGAAGCAAACTGTCCCTTCGGACCTTTTTTCTCAAAACGCGCAAAAAATGTTACCGCGAGATAGGGCCCTTCCTAGCAACTCCACCGTAGATGGATATTTACTTGTGGAGCGGTTAATAAATTAAAAAAAGAAGGAAAAAAAGGGAAAAAAATACAAAAATAAAAGCTGCCAGATTCAGAGACACAAGAAGCAGAAAACTTTGAAGAAGAATAAGGAGATGGCGATAGATGGAAACTTAAAAGAAGCATGTCGCAAACAACTGCACCACACCCCAGCCGATGGTGACAAATGGAAACTTAATAGAAGCATGGAAACTTAAAAGAAGCATCGCTCAAACACCTACAGTTCCCATCCTATAGTCCGGCGGTATATAAAACATCCGAGATTTGGTTCCGGCACGCGGTTTGGCCATCCGTTGGGCGTGTTCGACGGAGGACCAAGCTGCGTGTTGGAACGAACCTCCATGGATGCCCAGAATTGGCAGCAATGCCCACCATACGCTGGAAAATCAATCAATCAGTCAATCAAATTGGCATTTACAGCTGGTAACGCCCCTATTGCGACTTTCATTTGTTTCGTAATAATCGTATTAAAAATACATTCTAATAACACTTTAAAGTAGAGGTGATATATGAACTAATCTACATATAAGTTCGTTCGAATCTGAGATATAGTGTATGTTGTAGTTTCCGTATCTTGTATCTTGTACATCTGTTTTTTTTTTTTTTAGGTGACAACCATGAATATTTTTCATTCACTAAAATCATCAGGTTTTCTCCCTTGGCAATATTTTCAACTACATTCTAAACATTATTTTCTTTCGTCTTTCTCTTAATTAAAAAGTTTTTTAGGGTGACCCCTCTGTATATTTGCACTAAAAGTGTAGCAGTTTTCCTCCCTAGCCATTGTGCTAACTACATGCTAAATATTCTTGCATTTTTTCCATTCTTTTTTTGAATATCGACCCTATACATTATAATGTTTTGTTAATCTATTACTTACTATTGCTCTTGGCATGTCCCATATCGTTATTTGTATGATCTTATGGACAATAAATTATTATTATTATTATTATAAAAATTTCACAAACAGTATATTTACTTCTTCGTTTCGTTGACAATAACATCACCTATCTATCAATTTTTGTTTTATCAAATATTTTGTAGACAGCACCAACACAGACAGGCACCAGATCGACAGACAGAGTGATAGAATTGAAAGACTTGAATTTTCGTAGTTTACGTAGTCTGAAAAGTGTAAATCCGCAGAAATCTGGGATAGTGATTTTTCACAATTACAATAGTGCCTTCAGTAATCATGGAACGTAAAAACTACTTATATTTTGTTCTAAAATTAGATATAATATTGTTACCACGTAGTGGAGTGGAAGTATAATAAATAGTACATAATTGTAAAAAAAAATATTTTTATTTTGTTTATTAAAATAGGCTTAGAATGTCATAAACAGAGATCGTGATTTTTATCTCGGTGACGTAAAAGTCAGGGTTGGCTCTGCGGCACGGAAAAATTTGTATGCAAGTTATGATACAATTTATCTTACCTTGTACTTTTTTTAGGGAATTCCGTAATATCTAAAGTTAATATGGTCAGTTTATTATAAACACTCACCCGAAGAGGAGGTATTGGGGGATGTAACATTGAACTAAAACACACATGTGTTTTTCACTAACTTAAAGTAACACACACATATGTGTTTCGCCTGTCATTAAAAATCTATTTATAATGAGAAAAAGACCGGTCAACGTCAACAGATGTCATCGGGAGTACTTAAAATATGTGAAATTCGAAAGTCGCCCTATTGACGCCTAGTGCAGAAAAGTATATTCACTGCCTTCACTATAATGCGACCATTTCGTCATTTCTACAACTTTAGAGGCGATCAAGTGTCCACGCACTGAACAATTTTCCTCTAATGCACCTACTAAAACATTCGCTCAGAAAACATTTTTTTATCATTATCACACTCCGTTGATAGATATTTTCTTCCGAGTGTCATTTCCGACGGCACCTGAACATTGTTATATTTGTCATTAATACACTTTTCCAAAAATTGTCTAAAAAGTGGATTATCTAGTTTTGACCACGGTATGTTACATTCCACCGCCACTTCCACTAAATCTGAATTAAAACTACGTTGACTGTCACTATCAGTAGAGCCAGTACTAGCACTAATATGCTTTTGTGATAAAATATGTCCATTAACATTTGTTTTAGATGTTCAAGAAATTGTTTTGTTGCAACTACGACAATAAAGATCTGTTGCGCCAAATTGCAGTTCTGGGAAATCGCGAATCCACAAGTCTATTGCAGGCTGAGAAGCACTAGACATTTTTGTTTACCGCCGACTCTGTATAATTTCACACTAGGTTTGTACATACATATGGCTATATTTTATTTTACGGTTTGCAAAACTGCGATCTGGGGTGGGCTACCCTTTACCTTTATTAAATGTTAGGTGTAGGTAAAAAGCGATTTTGAAATGTTTCACAATTTCGGTGGCGTCGTATAATTAAAAAAGGTAAAACCACCACATAAGTAAAAAAACATAAAAGTACCTCCGTACACTGGAATTTAATGTTGACACTCGGTCGGGGTCGAATGCCTTTAACACTGCAAATATAAAAAATCAACTATGTTTTTCGGTAATTGTCAGTACGTTTCACAAATGTAGTAGATTTTCGATAAAAAAAGGCCAATTAATCCTTAACTTTGTTATATTTATGTATGATTTAATATTATATAAAAACGATTTATTTTATTGGGAAAAATGTTTTATGTTGCCAGCAGTTAATTGGGTTTTCATATTTAATTATTATGAATATAAAGAAAATAAATAAGCCACACATTAAACAGAACATGAAAGTGTGTTTGATTCAAAATTGTGTTTTTATTTGCTAAATATATTTTGCATGTTTTTGTAAGAACTGTTACCGTTTTTAAGTTAAATTTATTACCAAAAATACAATGTAATTGGCAGTAATAAATATTTCTCTGGTCATAAAACTTTGAGATTTTAAATTTGAGCGAACAATATTTTTCTGTCTGTCTGCTGTCAGTCTGTCCGTCGGTCTCTAACTTTTTGGTGCGCACGTTTTCTCAGCAACCGTTTAAGATGTTAATTTGAAAATTGGTACATTACACATAATTATCATGATAAGATCTGGAACTAGATTACATTTTGCGCTAATTCCGGTGAAGGTTGGGGGTTAAATAGGGGTAAATAGGGTAAAATAAGTGACGCAAGCTGGTAAGAGTACAGACATATTGGATTTGGTGTATATACTAGAAGCGAAAGCCTCAGCTTTTTAATATTTTCCATCCTCCCCACTACCCCCCCCCCCTTATTAAAAGGGTTGATAAAATAAAATTGAGATTTTCACTTGAAATTTGGTACACGTAAGTATGTATTATAACGACATCTGAAACTAGATTATATTTTGAGATGATTCCTTTGAAGGAGTGGGGGCGGTAAGTAGAGGTAAATAGGGAAAAATAAGTAAAGCAAGCTGGTAGGAGTACAGAAACTTCGGATTTGGTGCATATACTAGAAACCAGGGCCTCGGATTTCTTTCTAATATTTTTTAATTAAAATTCTATGCCAATAATTTCCACATACTATAAGTAGTGCAAATATAGTCAAGATGTTTCCTTTAAAGTGACGGATGAAAAATCTGGATGTGGAAGTACTGATTCCTTAGGCAGCGGTTTTTGTATTAAATCTGACTTTGCAAGCTTCTCACAATCATACATATAACGGATATGAATCGATGTCAGCAAGGAGTATTCTATCATACTATTTTATATATGTTCCTAATTTGAAATAAGAATTGTACTTATATATGTTAGGAAGTTATCATGCTTATTAAGAGTGCGTTTGCATGCCACAGTAAATTCGTATAAAATTCGTATATAGAAATAACGAACTAATAGGTATGCCGATATAACAGGAACCATACAATTGGCTAATCAGTAATAGTTTTTATGACAATGTAACAATTCAATTGGTAAGTAAAGAAAAAATAAGTCCGACCTTGCTTTTTAGTGATTTGCAGCAGTGTTGCTACTTCGAACAGCTACTGCCTCACGCTCTATTAGTAAACCGTCCAATTAAATTGGCAACATTTAATAAAGTTTTCTAATGTATTAATCTCTTATAGGAGCAAATATTATGCAGATTTTTAATTTTTTCACATTTAATATATTTATTCTAGTATGCATCATATTTTATTTGAATATTTGAGTCCCATTAAAGAATATAAAAAATTAATGATGAATTACGGATGATTGAGTGGTACGTTCGCCTATAATAATCCAAAGGAGAAAACTTTGGAAACTTAATTTCATTTAGTATTCAAATAATGTAGGTATATGATACAGAATGGATTTACGTTAACAAGTTTTAATAATTAAATCAAATCTGAATTCTGTTGGTTTGTTTTTAAGAACACTATTTTGAAAGATTGATGGCTGTAAACGTGGCATTTGACCTTGGTAACACAGCCTTAAGCATTCTCATTCGGCACTGCAACTTCTATTCGTTTCAAAAGAGTCTTATTAGATACATTTCAATAACATTTTAGAGTTAAGCAGATAGATCTTCTAAGCTACGTACAATTTGCTCAAACCTGAGAGACACAGTCCTGATATCTTGTACTTACTTCTTTATATTTCGGTGGGCTTAATCAAATGCCTTATTAACAGTTTGCTCTAAAATTATAATAAAACATATTTTAAAAGTTAACAGTTTATACGCCTCTGCCGATCGCTCTTCGTGGCGGATATGACCCAATTTCAATATGGAGTATTCTGCAGTGGTTAATTTACGAACGTTCCAAATTAAAAACAATATTAAGTCTAAAGGAAGTTATCGTGTTTAATAAATAGGTATTTAGTCCACGCTAATTAGACTTTTTAGAAGAAAAAATTTATATACAAGTGATATTTCGTGCAGGAATAGTTTATAGGAGTAGAAATAAGAACCCGAAAGTTCCCACCCTATCCATGGATGGAACCACCCTTTTTTCGCGAGAAACTACCTCCGGGCGGGACCTAACTCAGGTTTTTCGCGGTTTCCTTCGAAACCGTCACTTTGACGAGGAAAAGATATAGGAAAAAAATGTTCTCCATTAAATTCTACGTAAAAAATGTTATATAGATTATTATTGACCTATTCCTCACTGTGTTCCTTCGATCAGCGTTTAAAGCAGGGAGGGGGTAGTTTGGAGCGCTCGACGAAAATCGGTCCTACACTATTTTTCACAGCGAATATCTCTAAAACGGCTACTGTGAGGTACAAAATGATTAGAATAGAACTTTCAGACCAGGATCTCCTCTATCAGATTCTGGTATTATTTTTTGTTTTGATTCATTTTTGTCGATTTTTTTCACATTTTTCGCAAACACGCATTTTTTAATTAGAGCTAGTTTTCACACCACTCGTGAGGTAGAGCCCTCGGCGCGTTTTGTTTTAAATGGTTTCTCCTCTAGGCCTACTCGATTACCATATTGGACGATTTCACTCGTCAGTAGGGTCTTTTTCCATGACCTCGTGTTCAGTTGGCGAATTCAGACAACCTTGTTGTTTACAGATGGAGCACATAATTAAACAATAAAGAATAAAAAAATAATTAACAAAAATAATCTACTGAAAAAATAATTATGACACAAAACAAAAAAATAATTAAACAAAAATGACTACTAAAAATATAAATTAAAACATATTAAGGACAAAAAATAATAACTATCTAAAAAATTTATTTATTTTATAGAAAATTCTAACAGTGTTTTGTTTATTTAAACAAGTGCAAACAGTAGTGGAATATCTACGAACCAATCGCTCTTGCCAGGGTGCCCCAGAAAGCGTTATCTTTTCGGAAGGATGCTACAATACATCTACTGAAAAAACAATTAAACAAAAAAAACATTCAAAAAATAATTAACAAAAACAATCTACTGAGAAAATAATTAAACAAAAAACAATAAAAAACAATTAACAAAAAGAATCTACTGAAATATAATTATAATACAAAACAATAAAAAACCAATGAAGCAAAAATACTAAAAAAATAAAATACAACGTACAAAGGACAAAAAACAAGTATCAAAAAAATGTATTTATTTTATGGTGAATTCTAACAGTGCTCGACGCTCGAATAGAGCTAAATGAAAAGAAGGGCGTATAATGTAGAATTACAAAATGCGTGTTTTCGGAAAATGTGAAAAAAGTCGACAAAAATGAATCAAAACAAAATAATAATAATAATACATGAATCTTGTAGAGGAGATTCCGCTCTGCAAATTCCATTCTAATGATTTTGTACGTCATAGCAGCCGTTTTAGAGATATTTCACGGTGGCGCTGTGAAAAATGGCGCAGGACCGATTTTTGCCGAGCGCTCCAAATTACCCCCTGCTTTGAACGCCGACAGAAAGAAAACCGTGGTGAATAGGTCAATAATCTATATAACATTTTTTACGTAGAATTTAATGGAGAACATTTTTTTTTATATCTTCCCGTCAGAGTGACGGTTTCGAAGAAAAACGTGAAAAACCTTGGTTAAGTCCTGCCCGGGGGTAGTTTTTCGCGAAAAAAGGGTAGTTCCATCCACGGATAGGGTGGGAACGTTTCGGGACGAAATATCATTTGTATATACATTTTTTTCTTCTATTTGCTGTTTTTCTTTGGCTAATTATCGTGGACTAATTGCAGGTAGTGTCCGACTGCAATTTTCATTTTCGTAATAAATGGTGTTATAAAAAGTACCTCAATAACATTTTAAAGTAAAATTTCTATATTTCTTAATTTGCATAAAGTTCTTTCGAACCTGAGGGATGCACTTGTATATATTATACAGTTTCGATATTTTATACCTTCTCGTATTTTGGCGGTTTAATCAAAGATCTTAGTAATATTTTCTAAAATTATAATATGTAACAGTTTTTACAAAATATGTCTATCAGAAATTGTCGTGTTTACAAGAAAGGTTTACATACATACAGACAGACATTTTTGTTCGATATTTGAGGTTAGCTTGTTATGAAACGGAATTCTGTACAATTTTTTTCCTACGGTTATTAAACTTTTTTGTCTGATTATAATATACCTATTTAATTAAATTAAGTAAGTATAATAATGAATACACCTATTACCAACTATCTATAAATCTATATCTGTGATAAATAAGGTAACGGGCTTATACCCTATCTATGTGTCCGCACACATTTTTGGGCGCTCCCAGACAGACATGCTCTGTTGGTGTGGGTATTTTGCCACTTCTGTAAACATATTTAAAAATGGGGACTTACTTAACCCTCCAGAAAATTAAATATAGCTATCTAATAAGTGATTCCAAGAATGTTATCTAAACTGGTTATTAAGTTGATGATATTAGACCAAAACTTTGTGCCTGAAGTCATTTTAGTAAGCTTGTGCCATTTTGCATCGCCTAATTTTCTACGTATGAATATTGGTCCTCACAATTTTTTTTATAAATGAGTGGATATTGAGGAAATTGATGACGTGAAAGAATCCGCGACTTGTATAAAATACAGTTTTACTTGCCTACTTACCTAATAGGTTTACTGAATATAATAAATACACAATACAACCTTGCCTTCAAATCACTCCAGCCTTAAAAATTTTTTCCGATTTTCTTTCATAAAACGTAGTTTACAAGTAAGTTGAGAAAAGAAATCAAAAATCAAATTTATTAAAATAATTGAATAAAAATGATTCTGTTATTAATAGGATTATTAATATTTATCTTCTAAATTATCTTACATATTTTAAGTTTTCAAAATGTTAAATTTCTCGGAAATTAAAAAAAAAACATCGAAAAATTACATTTTTAGATTTTGCGGTAGCTTTTGCAATAATTAATTTATGGCATCAACTATCTTAGAAAATATTAGTTATAATGGCCTTAACCCGAATTCCGACGAATGAATAGTTTCCGAAAACTTCAATTGTTTATTAATAAAGTGATTTTAGTAACATTTGAATTCCCCAAAATGAAGCGGTCCGATTTCAATTTTACAAATAGCTTTGTACTCTTCAAGAGTTGTACTATCACTGAGCCCAAGGCCGAAGTCAATCATTTCAATTAATTTGCTTAAAGACGCCATTGAAAATAATGCATATTTCTTCGGTATAAACAAATGTACTTAATAACTTTATCAATTGTTCGTGCATCGAAATGTAAAGTGAATATTCGTAGCCGGTATTTTTATACGAATTTTAAAGAAAATGAACTCCCTCCGACTTTCAGGACTCGAGATTTTTTTTTCCCAAAAAATTTCCTCCAAGATCTTATTTTTTAACTTACTGCGCTGAGATTTGCAGGTATTGCACAAAAGGATTTTTTTTTAAGTACACCAGCAACCAAGAATAGACGACTTTGTAAGCGCGAACGATTTCGAACGCCCGAGGCAATTTTCGACGTAGAGAGACAAGCGCAATAGCTGGAAATCTCAGCGCTGTAAATTAAAAAATAAGGTCTCGGGAATTTTTTGAAAAAAAGTGTATTTCGCGTCCTGAAGGCCGGAGGATGTTCATTTTTTTCAAATTCGTATAAAAATGCCAGCTGCGCGAAAATCCACTTTACATTTCGATACACCAACAATTGACAAAGTTATTAAGTACATTTGTTTATACTGAAGAAATATGCATAATTTTCAATGGCGTTTTTGAGCAACTTAATTGAAATATTTGACTTCGGTTTTTAGCTCAGTAATAGTACAACTCTTGTAGAGTAGAAAGCTATTTGCAAAATTGAAATCGGACCGCCTCATTTTGGGGAATTCAAATGTTACTAAGATCACTTTTTTATAAACAACTGAATTTCTCGGAAACCATTCATCCGTCGGAATTCTGGTTACGGACACTTGTCAATCACATTATGACTAATAAGTATTTTCTGAGATTGTTAATACCATAAATTAATTATTACAAAAGTTACTGTAAAATTCAAAAAAATCATTTTTCGATGTTTTTTTTTAATTTCCGAGAAATCTAACAATCGGATTTTCATTCAGCGGGCGCCAATTGTAGGTATTTTAAATGCCTACAACTATTGTTTGAAACTTTTTTCGGTCAAAAAGTTACATTCGGAGATAAACGAGAAAAACCGACTTTTTCACATTTTTTCGTACGCAAAACGCCCGCCATTTTGTTTCTGCAACTTTGTTTTGGATACACTGGTTTGAAAATTGGCATTTCACATGTACTAAATATGATCCTATTGTTTTTTTTTTTCTAGTGGGAATTACATTTGGAAATGTTCCTACTTTGATTGGTCTAATGCATGAACACTGTGCCTAAGGTTTTTTAAACTGCTATGGTCCCAGTTGCAAAAATAGTCTACTCCGTTTGGATGTTCTCTTTATTTACGTCATGCAATATTCAAATCATTTGTATATAGAAAGATACAGAGAAATCAGTAGTTCAATGAAAACCTGGTGTGCCCGTCTTTTTCCTACCGTAAATTTTCGAAATCGACACACCGCATCAGCGCAGCGCGACACGAAAGACTGACAAAAATTATATGAATGCTAGCGCTACTATAATGTTGAGTTGACTATTGCATAAAAATATGTGCCTCACCCCAATCTGGCACTATCCGGTATCCCTTGGCATACCAACAAAAAAGTTAGTTAGATGGGTCATCACTACGTCGTTCCATAACAAACAAATAATTGTGTTGTTTTAAAGCTTATATTGTCCATGTTTCAAGGGTAAATATCTGCTTTTCAAAGTTGGCCATAACTATACGAAATGCCATTTTTAACGTGTATCCTTCCTTTGGATACATGGTCTTAAAACTAATGATGATCAAGATAATGCTTTTAACTAGTTTATGCATATATAGTTTATGTTAATAGATATGCTCTAGTTTTTGATAAATTTTTAAGGTTGTCAACGTTTCCTGTTATAAAAAAAAATCCTATATTATATAATACTTACGATTTGAGCTTTCTCTTTAATGAAATATTAAAAAATAATGGACTCGCGTATTTCGTAAGTTTGTGGTTGCAAATTTTTAGATTTTAGGATACCTATGTGGGGGAAATGTAACCAGAGGTAAAAGTGAATACTCCCTATTTTTTTCGTTTAAAAAAAAAATGGTTTTAGTTTAGTTTTAGGAAAATGGGGTTGTGATCCGAGGAGCCTTCAGCTTGGATGTGAAGTTCGGCGGTGAAGGTCATCTCGTCCAGCACGTCACATTATGTCTTCCGTTGTCAAATGTCGGTTCTTCTGGGCCTAACGCCTGTACGTCATGGTGATCTAGGAATCGCAGCATCGCCCGTCCACGGGTGTTAGTGAGCTTGCAATTCCAAACTGGTGATTTGGCGTTGAAATCTCCTATAGCCACCGTCTGGATACCCCGTGTTATGAGGGGGGTCCTGCAGATCATGGTTTAGGAGAAGACGTTTAGGTGTTTGGTAAGCTATCTTGAGTGATAGTCTCGGGCTTCTCATCTGATGTCACAACTAGGTGAATGTCACAACAGATTGTAAGTAGCAACGTGGAAGTGGAGCCATCTACCATGACTTACGTAGTAAAAATATAAAATTGTATTTAATTCAAACGGAGACCACTTGGTTTAAGATAAACAAAAGAATCGTAATTCGTTATCTCGTTACTGTCTAATTTATTTTATATTCGAAGTGGTTGTTAAAAGAACCAGGTAAAAGGATTTAACTTTTAAGGGACAAAACTTAAAAATTACTAATGTCATGTCTTCGTAAGATTAGCTCTTTTCTGTAGTCCGCCGCCAATATTCTTGACTAAAGATGACGATCTCGGATGATTAGGGGCGAGCTTGAGCTCTTTGCCCCAATTTTTGACAATTGTGTATCCATTGCCAAAAACTATCAATATAAATTATAGAAATTGGCTAATAAACTATGGACAAACCTCAGTCAAATTTTAACAGGTCATATTATTTAAAACAGATTATTATCGCAGATATATGGATTTATAAGCATACGATATAATGTTAATGTATCCGAAATTAGTGATGTTTTATAAAAAAAAAAAAAAACAAAAAATAAAATTAGCCAGCTAAAATATTTTAATACTTTGTTAATTCTCTAATCTTTCGTTATGTCGTAGAAACTAAAATCATTCTGTAAAATGACCTTGGAATCGCAGGCGTTTGTAGAATAACATGTTCACTGCAAAGTATATAAGCAAAAGTCTAAGTATACAATGAAATTTAAGACTAAGACTGTGTGCATACCGTAAACTAGATGCATATGCATTTCATTTTCATTTTTCTATACTAGGGAAGGAACTGGTTTTCTAGTTGTGCTGCATTCCTCAGAGAATCTCGCAAGTAGATATATAGAAATATAGTGGGATCAAGTCCAGTCAGCGTGAAGGATACTTCGTTCGCTTTTTACCATATGCTGTCGTTATAATAAGATTAAATGCATTGCCAACGTGGTAGTTCCACCATCTTGTTGGAAATAAAAGTCCTCGAATCGAATATGTATTTAATGGAGGACATACCTTAATTTTTTTATTACCTACTGGTAGAAAGGGATATTGAAAGAAGAATAAGTAAATTAAATATTAAATATATACAGCGTGTGTAATCAATATTGAAACATGACCGTCAATTTTAAAATACTGATTGTATAAAAAACCCTTGGACAGGTCGATTTTTATTTTCAATTGCGCAACTTTTGGTGCAGTATATAATTTTTAGTTTTACACGCCTCATTCCCAGCACTCCAACTATTTTTTTCAAATAGCAACTTAACCTTTATGATACTTTAAAAGAAAAGTATTTTAATAGGTTATTCAACGGTGTAAAGAAAATCGAAAAAAAGATTAATGGACTTTATTATTGAACAAAAAAACTTAAATTGTCTAATAAGATGTTCAAACTGAGCTCCGTTAACAGCTATGCAATTTACCTGAATTTATTGCAAACCCAGATATTTCCCGCAATCGCTGCAATTTCTTCGGGTGATGATTTATCAATATCCGATGGCGTATGGTTCTAGTATGATGGTGATCCTCCACACACTATGAAGTTGATATAAGACAGTACTTGAGTGAGGTGTTTCCAGGCCGATGGATAGGCAGAAGAGAATCACTAGATCTCCTGACCTTACACCCCTCAATTTAGGATCCTTTAAAGGGTTGCATCTATAACAATAATACCAAATAATTTGGAAGATCTGAAAGATAGAATACGGGCGGGGATTGGTCGAATACCCCCAAAAGGCATTCCATAACTGTTACGACACTTTCAACATCGATTTGCACATTGCATAGCTGTTAATAGACCTCGGTTTAAACATCTTATTAGATGATTTGTTAATTTTTTTTAATAATAAAGTTCATTAATCTTTTCTTTTCCTTAAAAAAAATTTTATTGCATGCGTTCAGGAAGCAATTCGCATTAATGGATTTTTTTACGCCATTGAATAATAGTCTATACTTAGATATTAAATACCTTTCCTTTGAGGTGTAATGGTATCATAAAAGGTGAGTTGGTTGCTATTTGAAAAGAAAAAAAAATAGGAGTGGCTGGGGATGGGGGGTGTGTAAAACTAAAAATTATAAATTGCACCAAAAGTTGCTTAATTGAAAATAAAAATCGACCTGCTGAAGGGTTTTTTAATGGAATATTTCAAAAGTCCTGGTCATGTTTCAGTACTTTATACACATGCTGTAAAACGCTAATTGCGTTGTTTATTTTGAGCTCCTTAGCTATTCCACAACTCAACCAGGACACATATACACAGACTTCAACACTACACTGTCCATTCACCTGATCACAGCTGAGACTCCAACTCAGGAGAGATAACAACGACTAGCCAATACTAGCCATGTTGTAGACCAGTCACCCACGAACTTCTATAGTGAAAAGTTAGACAAAAATTCCCAAAGTTTTTAATCTTTCAAACAATATTGGAGGAGGTAAATACATAATAAATCCGGCTTTTGCACCCTTTTTCACCCCTCGGAACATTGTTAAATTAACAAAAAATGTAAATTTGTAATAACTTTTTGAAAAAAATTCCAAAATTTATGCAAACCTTGGAGAACGTTTTAATAATTATTAGATATCTTCTATGAAGTTTGCATCCTGCTACGATGACCGTAACATTGCAAATGATATATTTTGTGGAAAAGAAATTGCGAAAGTTATGCAAATATTGTTTATGCAATAGAAAAGGGTCCCAAACTCGCTTGTAATTTTGCCTAACTTTGTTTACCCCGGAATATTTTTCTGGTACGAACACGATTTTGACATGTTAAACAATAAGTGAGGGTCTAAATAATTGCGAAAATCTTAAAATCGGGTTGCAAATGTTTGTGACACCAATAAATGACAATATGAATTTGCAACCTCATACATGTCCAGGAATTTAATTAAATTATTTATTATTTAAATATTGAAGTTATGCTTGACTAAAAAAAAAATTGAAAATATCAATTTCATATAACATTCAACTAATGAATACAAATGGTTCTGTGGAGGTTGCAAATTTCATATGAGTATTTGAATAACATTATTTGAAAGTTTTATTAAAGGACCCCGCTTATTTCTTATGGGAAATGGCTCCATGTGAAATTGGCTGGAATTGATATATGTTGTTCCCCTCGATCTTCGGATCAAAAGTTCTCATGGGCACATGGTCGAAAAATTGACAGTTTTCCAAATATCGGGGGTGCAAAGAGGGTGCTCATTTCTTATGGGAAGTGGCCTCCCCTCCGGCGAATTTCACTGGAATCTATATATGTTATTCCTCTCAAGCTCCTGATCAAAAATTCTTATGGGCACAAGGTCTGAAAATAGGTAGTTTACCAGATATTGGGGATGCCCCCGGTGAAATTTGCTGGAATCGACATGAGATTCCTCTCGAGCTCCTGATCAAAAGTTCTCATGGGCACAAGATCAGAAAATGCTCAGTTTTCCAGATACCGGGGGTGAAAAGACGATTTTGCAACTTCCGATGTCTGGAAAACTGTCCATTTTCCGATGTTGTGTCCATGAGAACTTTTGATCAGGAGCTCTAGAGGAATAACATATCTCGATTCCAGTGAATTTCACCGGGGGTTACTTCCCATTAAAAATGAGCACACCCTTTGCACCCCCGATATCTATAAACCTCGATTCCAACGAATTTGACCGGAGCGGGGGCCACTTCCCATAAGAAATGAGCATCCCCGATATCTGGAAAACTGTCCATTTTTCGACCTTGTGCCCATGAGAACTTTTGATCTGGAGGTCAAGCGGAACAACATATATCAATTCCAGCCAATTTCACCCGAAGGCCACTTCCACTAAGAACTGAGCGGGATCCTTTGCACCTACTCTTTAAATTTTTTTAATCACGTAACTTAATTATTTAAATAATAGGTAACTTAATTTACGAAGAAGAAAATTCAGATTATATAATTTATTAGTGTCACAAACAGTTGCAACCCGATTTTAAGATTTTCACAAGTATTTAGACCCCCCACTTATTGTTTAAAACGTCAAAATCGTGTCCGGGTCAGATAAGAAAAATGTGAAAAAATCTTCTGGGATAAAGAAAGTTATGTAAAATTGCAAGGGGGTTTGTGACCCTATTTTGTTGCAGAAATAATCATTTGTACAATTTTCGCATTTTTTCCACAAAATGTATCATAAAGTTAAAAAACAACTATTTGCAATGTTTCGGTCATCATCCGGTAACACGTTTAAAAACGTCACTAACCACCCTTACCATGGGAATTCGAACCCAGGACCCCGTGGTCTCAGACCTAACATCGCAAGCACTGAGCCACCTAGATAATATTTAGACTAGAGATTTGTTTGTTTGTTTGATTTTTAAAACACAAATCTCGAACTAGTGGAAGACCAATTTTAATGTTTATCAATATACTCTTCGTGGAAATGGAGCGTTTAGAATTAAAGATAATGGCAATTACACCTAAAATAATGAACTTGTTTTTAAAAATTACGAAGACTTGCTGCCTTTTCAATGGTCAACAATTATGTAATATAAAAGCTGCAATAAACCAAGAATGTACGCCGTTACACACGAATATTTTTACTTATTGTTTGACTCTTTGGTATGCATATTTAGAGTGGGCCGAGGCATGTAACATTTTAAAATAAAATATATCAAATGACAAATTTCATCATTGTCATTTGATATATTTTATTTTGAAATGTTACATGCCTCTATGGTTCAAAATCAAAACCAGCAAACATTTCACAGATGGTCCAAATTTTTGAAGCGATCAGAACATCACGGTACCTAAATCAAAATTTATTTGCAAGTTATCAACCCAGTGATTGAGCGAAACGCTTTCTTCGCCCATCCCGAGAATTTTATTCTTGCCATGACAGTGGATGAAAGAAGACCTATCAGAGAACTGGGACTACGCAGACTACTGAAAGCTCGATCACTTTCCAAGGGAAATGTCACCACGCCAAAACTAAATTTTGAAGCAACAGACTACGCCGATATGATTTGGTGGGATAGTTTAAAAATCTCTCCTCCACTACTAAGAAAAATCACGGATGAGGACATTATAAAAATGATAAAGACAGACACATCGCCGCAACCAGATTTCCAAAGTTTCCCTTGTCATACCCAGGCGGTTGAACGCTGTGTCAAACTTGTGACTGAAGTATCTCAAAGTGTGTGGCGCTGACGCAAGAGACGGATTAATACGAACTACCCTCTTGTTACGAAGTATTATGCCCGAATTTTCCAAAAAACCAAACTTTAAAGTGATTGATTTATGATTATTGAATAAAGAAGTTGAAAATAAAAATATGTTTATCATTTATATAGACTGAACATAAAATTGATAAGCTACGAAATATAGCCGTTTTTAGAGAAAATCCAGTTTTTTTGAGCATTTTGCGCAAATACTAAATATTTTCAATTTAAGGGTTTTAATTTTTTTTCGTATTCCCTATACCCCAAACTTCACATTAGGACTTATAGCGCTTAGTTAGTATTAAGTTTAGCAATTATAAAAAATTAATTAAAAAAAGCGAAATTTCGACATTTTTTAAAACTTTGAGTGCCACGCGCGAACGGAAGATATTTTTTTATTTGATTTGTTTTTTTTTTCATTTTGCTTAGCTAGGCGATAGGCAACTTTTTTGAGGTATAACGATAGAAAAGAAAAAAAAGTGTTTTTTCGGCCCACTCTATTGTATATCGATACAGTAAAAAGAAGTAATAATACAGAAGAAATGTCAGTGAATCCTATAGTATATAACATAAACATGACATGAGCAAAAATGTCTTTTGAATTATATTCAATTACTTCCACATCCACACGTAGTGGGTTGGAAGTATGGTAATGTGATCGTAAAAAACATTTAATTTTCTTTCTGTTGAAATAATAGGTTTAGAATGTAATAAGAATAAGGCGTTGGGATTTTAAATGTGAGCAAAAACTTTTTTTATCGATCTGTCGGTCGATCTTTAATTTTTTTTGTGCGCATGGTTACCCCAGAACGGTTTCAGAAATTGACTTGAAATTTGAGATCTTGAACTAAATTAAATTTTGAACTTATTCAGCTGGGTAAATAGGGGAAAATAAGTAGCAAGCTAGTAAGAGTCCAGAAACTTGAGATCTGGTTTATATACTAGAGGAGTTTTGATGAAATCTTCCACCCCCCACCACCATCCCCACTCCATTATTAAAGGGATTAACCAAATAAAATTGAGATATTCGCTTAAAATTTGGTACATGTATATATTATAACGATATCTTGGAAAATAGGGGAAAGTAAGTAAAGCAAGCTGGCCAGAGTCCAGAAACTTAGAATTTGCGCTAGAATCTAACTCATACTAACACGCTGAGTTGCACAAGTGTTAAAAGTATATTGTTACTGTTTTAAATAACCAAAGGAATTTCATTTAAAAAAATGTTTTCGTTGAGACAATATTTTACAGACGCTTGCAGGCCGATTTTTAACAATTTTGACCCAAGCTGCGGCCTTCTATAATTAAGACTTAAAGGTAAAAAATTATATATTTTTTGAAAATCAAAATATCAAGGTTAGATCTTATGTATTTTACCAAGCAGATTCCAAATAGGCAAAAATATACAGGTTGTCTCATTTAAAAGTTTGATTTTTATGTAAACTGCATCAAAAACCAGAAGTCAGCCATTTCGACCCTTAATATCACGTTATTGGATTGTATCCAATATCACTACACCAAATTTGAAAACAATCCATTTTCCCATTCAAGAGTTACAAGAGTGTAAATAAATACACGATTATGTTTTATTCCAGACAATTCTAGAAGGCGTCTGAAAAAATAAGCGAGAAAACCACCTTACATTTTTGAAAATTATTTTTTTTACAAGTTATTAATAATAACATACAAAATTAATAAAACATGCAAATAATCGATGTGTAAAATAAAGTTAAAAAAATCGGTAAAGGTGTTTACACAGAACTTCCTTCCCTCTTTATTTGGGAATGGCGGTCACTCTAAAAAATTAATAATTACGAAATGACATTGAAAATAATAATCGGAATATAGTTATTGCTATTATTACAAAGAAAGCTTGATAACAGTGGTCAAAGAAATATACAGAGTGCTCATCCAACAGCAAAAATTCAATACTAAATAATAGGTGCCAAATATGGAATGCTTGCGCAAATACCTTTACAAATGTCCGCCATAACTGAATTATTTCTTGGAATGACCACCCTGTACATTCTTCAATAAAAGTATAATAGGTATATATGCCAAATATTATTACAATCTGTCACATTTTCAATTCCACATTCACGTAGTGGAGTGGAAGTATCAGTGGTGGTTAAATTTTTTTATTTTTTTTTTATTTTTCAAAAATGTTGGTAAAAAATCTTCTGAAATAGGTTTAGAATGTCATGATAAAACGTGGGAATTTTAAATTTGAGCAAAAAGGAAAGTTTCCTTCTATTCTATATTAGTGGTAATTTTTTTTAAATAAGTTTAAGAATGCGATGAAACGTGAAAATGTTAAATTTGAGCAAAAAAAAATATTTCCATCTATTTTAGTGGTAAAAATTTTTTCAAAAATGTTGGTGAAAAAAAATTACAATTTTTTTTTTCTGAAATAGGTTTAGAATGTCATGAAACGTGAAAATAAAATTTGAGCAAAAATTTTTTTTCCATCTATTCTAGTGCTAATATTTTTTTCCAAAATGGTAAAAAAATGTTGCAATTTTTTTTCCGAAATAGGTTTGGAATGTCATGAAACGTGAAAATTTATAATTTGAGCAAAAAAATTATTTTTTATCCATTCTATAGTAAGTAGTTACATATGTAGATTAAAAAATTTTTCACATTTCAAAAAATTATTTAAATTTATTTGGATAGGTTTAGAATGCTATGAAAACGTGGACATTTTAAATTTGAACAAAGAAAAAAAATGTTCCATCTATTTTGGTGGTAAAATTTTCTATTTTTTTTTTAAATAGGTTTAGAACGCTATGAAACGTGGAAATTTTAAATTTGAAAACAGAAAAAGGTTCCATCAATTTTAGTGGTAAATTTTTTTTCAAAAATGTTAAAAAAAAAAAATTAAAGAAGTGTTTTTTTTTGAAATAAGTTTAGAATGCCATGAAATGTGGAAATTTTGAATTTGAACATAGGAAAAAAAAATTATTTTAGTGGTAAATTTTTTTTCAAAAATGGTGAAAAAAAATTTCCAATTTTTTTTCCTGAAATACGTTTAGCGTGTCATGAAACGTCGAAATTTTAAATCTATTCTCTTTAGACGGTCCACCCTGTATATTTTCCAGTGAACGTTTAACCATTTCTTCGCTGACAGTAGAATCAACTACCTACCAAATTTGACTGCTCTCCGTCAATTAGTTTTTTAGTTAATGCACCAACAGACAGACTGACGGAATTGAAAAACCTATATTTTCATAATCTACGTGATCTGAAACGTCAAAATCCGATAAAATCTCGGAAGGTGATTTTTTTCTCGAATACAATACTTCCCTTCGGTATGCGAGGGAAGTAAAAGAAATTCTGTATGTATTTATATTTAATTTACATGATAAAATCATATATTTTTAATTAAATATCATAATCTAAAGCCACCTTAAACGTTTGAAAATTAATATTTAAATTTATAATAAGTTATTACTTGATAACTTGCAAAATTAATAATAAAATATACAAATAGTGTGTAATGCGTAAAATAAAGTAGAATAAGAAATTATGTATGAATTTATATATAATTTACATGATAGTTATATTTTTTAAAATCAAGTACCGTATTCTATTAATGAACCATCTATCCCTTTTGACCATTATTTACTACACTCCGGAAAAACAATTGAAAGTTTTAATACATCCAAGTTATTATTATTTCATTTATATGACAAAAAATATGTAGTTTCTAAATGTTTCGTGTCATATAATTATATATTTGTTAAATTTTGAATAAGCTTTCGCTATTACAGCGATGTATTTTTACCTAAAAAAAAATCGCTAAATAAAGGTATTTACACAGAACATCCCTCTTTATTTCTACGGGGTGGTCACTCCAACAAAACTTATTAATTGCAAGACGACATATGAGAATAATAATCGGAATATTATCACTATTATTACCAAAAAAAAATCTGATAATTTTTTATCAAAAAAAATGTACAGAGTGGTCATCCGACAGCAACATTTCAATATTAATAAAAGGTGCCAAATATGGAAGGCTTGTGTAAATACCTTTACAAACCATGGTTGAATTATTTGTTAGGATGGCCACTCTGTATATTTTTCAATAAAACTGTAATAGGTGTCTTCCTTAGTACAGTAAAAAAAGGCCAAAAACATGAGGAGAGATAGTCTGGATACAGGAAGATTGTGATTTTATCCTGTTTGGGGTATCACCGGGAGTATATTCCTAAGTTTTGGACCTCAAAACCCTTGTCCTACTTTTTTTTTTATAAACAATTAATTTTATTTTACTGCGTTTTTCGAGCTTAAAATGTAAATAACTCCGGCTCTATAAATCGGTTCGGGGCAAACGAAAAACCAGTCTCTATGTAATAAAATTGCCAATAAATCGTCGTTAGTTTCAATTCTCTGAAGTACGTACATCGTACATAACCTACAAAACTGAAAAATCGAGAAAAAAGCAGTATTTTTTTTATTTTGGTGCCCAAGGCCGTCAACTAGGCCAATTTGCACCAAACTTTCAGAAAATATACTTCTTGATGTAATAAAAAGACTGTGATAAGTTGTTTTCAAAATATTGAACCCATTGGCCAAAATTGCATTTGTTATCTAAAATTTGAAATGCTCGCCATTTTATGCCATTAAGTTCAAAATGAATTTTTTTTTTTTTCAAAATGTAGATCTCGACGCCAGCTTTCTAATGCAATTAAAAACAATTTTTTTAAATGTAATTTTGGTTACTTTCTTTACATTTGTTTATAACTCAAATAACAACAGTTGCATTTTTTCGGTCATTTTGAAAAACAAATTTAAATTTTTTTTATCAGATCTGGTAGAGAATTTTGGGTCCTTTAATTAAAAAAAAAGAAAGTTCATTTTTGTTAACGTGAACTTGAGATATTTAACTTTTTGCATTTTGGTCAATTGCTAATTAATAACTGCATATTTTGACCTAAAATTTGGACTGTATCATTTTGAAACCTATTCATTTCATATGATAAATAAAAAAAATATATGTTTTATAGAAACTTGTTTACAAGCATTATAATGTAAGTATTGTTAATTGAGCTAAAAAGTGATTTTTTAAATTTTTTCATAAAGCTCAGTTGCAAAATGCAATAACTTCCTTGTTTCTTAAAATTCGGCTGACTTTTTTTTTAATACGTTATTTTTTCCCTCGCAGTGCGATCATCAACTTAGCTTTTTGTTAATAATAATAATAATAAATATTTTATATTTTTAAATGTATTTGCTAATGTGTAAACCTATTTTACCTGCGGAGCGAATAATTACTTATAAATGAGGAAAAATGTTTACATTTTCTTTCTCTTTCTCATTCCCCACCAGTTCCATTCCTTACAGCTTAGATCGGTTGCCGTGCAGTATTGTCTGTTCACAGTTTTATATTTGAGAAGCTATAAATTAATTTAATATATGTGTGATACCAAGGGGGCACGTTTAGGGTTAGACCGCTTAACAAGTACGATACTGATATTTCACTTAATGCAAAATTTAATAACAAAGTTCAATTGTCCACACGAATGATACAAATAAATAATACAGTCTTAATATCACCGAATAAATGTAGTAAAATAAAGGAACTAACGATCCGCTACCCGCTAGCCCCACAATAATCAAATCTTAACTCTTTCACAGGTAATCATAGAATGCCTTTCTGTCCCCGGGCTAGCTGATTTCGTTTCGTTCGCCCTAAGCGTGTTCCTATGCCCATATAAGGAAATACATAGAATCTTAAACTGTTATTGGTCGGGATAAATCAACCTGAATATTTACATTAACGAAAATAATAAACAGTCATAAGTACTAGTGAAGGGTTCCTAAGAATCGTAGGCGTGGAGAAATTATTTTCGGTGACGCCGACATATAAATTAAAAATGTCTTCCAGTGAAAGTGAGATTATTAGGTGTTTAAAATATCATGATAGTTTTGTATGGGTGTAATCTAATAAAACCTATGGATTTAGGTGATTTAATGAAAAATCTCCTCCTACCGAAGAAGCTACAAATGAACATTTATTGAGAGTGTATCTTCAAATACAAAAATGGCTGGGAGATGAAGAAATAGATCCACGATTGTTTGGTTGGGAGGATACAATTAATGGTTTAATGTCTATTACAATGAGAAAACAGCCAATACCACAAGAAATTCTTGAAATTCTCGCTTGTGAATGTAAAGCCGGCTGTATAGACCTGAGATGTCGATGCAGGAAGTTCGGACTACAATGTACAAGTTTGTGTGAAAATTGTGAAGGCATTAATTGCAGGAATTGTACAGAATGCACTGTAGTCAGTGAAGAAGAAAATAGAAGACAATATAGATGAATCAGACATACATTCAAGCTGTACCGATGTATCAAAATCGGAACCCCAAAGCGACTGCAAACGCTTGCAAGTTAATGTACCCGATCTTCTTGTTCAAATTCGTGATGAAGAAGAAAATGGTGAAATATTTTTATTTGAAACAGATTCAGAGAGTGAAACTGAATTGTATACGTTACCAAGTAAGATATATAAAATACATTAATTACGATTTTGTAAATTTATAAGAATAAAAATGTTTAAAAATTAATTATTATTTGTTTGCTTATAATTGTATTGAAACATTCTTTATAGGATTTTGCAAACAGCAGAAAAAATAACTATCTATAACTAAAAGAAAAACTTTGTGTAGAAATGTTAATGGAATCTTTGCATTCTTTCGATAACCTGAATTCTGGTTATGCTAGCAAATTAAAATCCTAAAATGAATTTGTCTAATTTCTTATTTGACAATTCTCATTCTAACACTAGCATCCACACAGTCCCCTACGGCCATGCAGATTAAACTAGTATCCACATAACCCCCTACGATTATGAAGATTCAGTTAAAAATGAGAACAAAGACCTAAAATGAATTTATTTATCTACCTTGTCTTAAAAAAAAAAATTGTTCATTCCAATGGATTACATTTTCATGAAATCTATCATTCTGTTTCCAGGAAATGCTTAGCCTTTGAAACGTTTTTCGCCCTTATTCTGATGAGCTCCAGAATAAGGGCGAAAAACGTTTCAAAGGCTAAGCATTTCCAGGAAACAGAATGATAGATTTCATGAAAATGTAATCCATTGGAATGAACAATTTTTTAAGACAAGGTAGATAAATAAATTCATTTTAGGTCTTTGTTCTCATTTTTAACTGAATCTTCATAATCGTAGGGGATTATGTGGATACTAGTTTAATCTGCATGGCCGTAGGGGACTGTGTGGATGCTAGTGTTAGAATGAGAATTGTCAAATAAGAAATTAGACAAATTCATTTTAGGATTTTAATTTGCTAGCATAACCAGAATTCAGGTTATCGAAAGAATGCAAAGATTTCATTAACATTTCTACACAAAGTTTTTCTTTTAGTTATAGATAGTTATTTTTTCTGCTGTTTGCAAAATCCTATAAAGAATGTTTCAATAAAAATGTTTATTTTTAAATAAAATGTATTTACCATATTATTAATCCTCGCCTTTAAAACTTTTTCTAGCAAGTATTTATATTACAATATTTACTATTTCCTTTTTTATATAAAACTTAAAACATTATATTTAGAAGACAATATAAATTTAATCTAAGTATTCATATTTATATAGAAAGATATTAAAAAAATTATACAGGTTTATACGTAGCAATCGTTGATACATGTGTACATATGAATTTGGGAATAAAAAATACTCATTTTCATTATTAACAAAAAACTAAGTTGATGATTGCATCGCATTGCGAGGGAAAAAATAACGTATTTAAAAAAAGTCAGCCGTTTTGTAGGATATGTACGTACTTCAGAGAATTGAAACCAACGACAATTTATTGGCAATTTTACTACGAAGAAACTGGTTTTTAGTTTGCCCCGATCCGACTTATAGAACTGGAGTTATTCACATTTTAAGCTCGAAAAACGCAGTAAAAAAAATTTAATTGTTTATAAAAAAAGTAGCACAAGGTTTTCGAGGTCCAAAACTTAGGAATATACTCCCGGTGATACCCCAAACAGGATAAAATCATAATCTTGCTGTATCCAGACTGTACAAATTAAAATGCTTTTTTTACTGCACTAGATCTAATTTATTACAATTAAGTGCATGAAAAAATCGATAAATTTTGGTCAAATTCATTCGTGTGTGTCTAAGTGGACCTGTTGTACAACTTTTCTATCGTTATGAAACAACGTAATTTAGACTTTTCTCTATGGTCTATTTTGTTTGATTGTACCTTATGGTTCGGATTTGAACGCGCCACCTCCGCAATAACTTATTATCGGCAGATGGGCAATTTAAATAATCCTTATATAAATAGTTCTTCGTGGATAAAGTTACACCTTTTGTACCTTTTGGTTTTAGTTGCGTGTTCGGTGTTCGCTAACTGCCGGAATATTACTGAAGCTAAAGATTTTACCGTCAAATTTGTCGAGAATAAAATAAAATGGTGGAAAAATCATAGCCCTTGTTATGCGAAAATGTGAATACGGCATAATTACTAAAGACGAAAAATTATTTGCCCAAGTTGTCGCGTTACCAAACAAGATTATACTAGGATATAAACCGGTTATAACGATAACACTACAAGATATTAGTTACGTTGAGGTTGCCTGGATATGGTCAATCTGCGGAGGAAATTTACATTAAAAGACAAGAAAGATCATTTTACAGAGGTGTGTGGTTTTGTCATCTGATAATATTCGCCATATTATAGTTTATCAATATGCAGGTATATATATATATATATATATATATATATATATATATATATATATAATAATTAAACAAACCTTCTTGCATCGAATTATTTAATGAGGTATATATAAAATATTATTACATACATAATAAATCCCTTGAAATTTCGGTGCAAGTACAGTAGGGGCCCGGACTAATGTTGTATTTAAATTGTAAATTCGAGGTTTTTTTAGTTCACATAAAAATTCATTAAATAGGTACATTCTAATGATAGAGGTAGTGAAAAGAAGGGGTATCATAAGTATTACTATTCGATTCACTCCAGTTACGAAGGCCCTCGGCGTCAGTTCCTCCTAACTATCTATTATGAAGAGTACAGATCATAAGAACGATAGAGATAGGCGTTTAATGGATAATTTCACCGCTGAAAAGACGACGAAATGTCAGTTCAAATTATTGCCAGTAGCGACAGCGGAGTAGCCGCATCCTACACCCTAGCTTCTAGACGACTGAACCGATTTCAAGGCGGTTATTTTTGTTTCAAAAGATGGTATTTACGAGATGTTCTTAACTATGTTTGGTGAAAATCGGGTATGCCGTTTCTAAGATCTTCAGATTTCATTGTAAAACACTGAGTGTAACGGACGTTGAGTTCTAAGAAATGGCTAAGGATCCGATATTACTTTGCATATGAAATTAATGTTTATCTGAAATGCATTTAAACAATTTTGAAAAATATTTTTAACTTGATAGGTTTAAGTGAATCTTGTAAAAGAATTTGAAAATAAAAGTTAAAATAAAAATCTAAGAACATATCTGGTTAACTGTATTCGTATACGGATATCGTTTGCAATATTCAAGCACGGTCTCGGCTGTTATTCTATCACATCAGGCTTTGTAATGACATATTCTGATAGCAGCGCTTTAGACTGAATTTTTAAATTTGCAATAGAAATACTATACCTATATTATGCAAAGTAAGTTTCTATATTTATTTATTTATTTATTTATTTATTGCATACACTGTTCAACAGGTAAGATACCCAATTACAGAACAGGAATAAAGGCATACAAAGCATTAATTACATAATATACAATAACATAGAAAGAAAGTAAAATGAAGAAAAAAATGACTTAAATGTACGAACTATGAATAACTAATACGCCGAGGTCGCGAAATGTTATAGGTCTTTGAAGTATGACATTATCTAACCTGTAATCAAAAATAAAAGGTGATGTTTTTAAAGAAAAGGACATTACGTTACATTTACTAGGATTCATGAATAATTTATTTACTATACACCAGGTGTTTATTTTGTCAAGAGAAGTCTGAAGTTGAAAACAGTCATCGATTTCATCAATTACTGTGAAAATTTTTAGATCGTCGGCATATAAAAGGTGAGGCAAATTAATTTCGTTCACTATGTCGTTAATAAATATGTTAAAAAACAAGGGCCCCAGAATAGATCCCTGGGGAACTCCAGATGTGGCAGCAAATTCGATCGATTTGAACCCATTTAATGCAACGTACTGACTCCTATTCATTAAATAAGATTTAAACAAAACGAGCAAAGAATATGAGAAGCCGATTTTTTCTAATTTATTAAGTAACAACTGGTGATCAAGTCTATCAAACGCTTTGGAGAAATCGGTATATATGACATCTACCTGCCCACGTTCATCTAGGGATTCAGAAATATATTGAGTTACACAGAATAAATTTGTTGTTGTTGAACGCCCTTTCATAAATCCATGTTGATTAATAGAGATTTTGGTGTTAATCGAATGATATATTCTATCATGAAGTAATATTTCTAAAACTTTACAGAAGTTACAAATTACAGAGATTGGTCTGAAGTTCTCAATATCTAGTTTGTTTCCCTTTTTGAAGATGGGACATACTTTGGAATATTTCCATAGGTCAGGAAATAGGCAGTTTTTTAAGATTAAGTTAAAAATTAGAGTTAGAGGATATGCAAAGATGATAGCGCAATCCTTTAATAAAAAAGCTGGAATGGAATCAGGACCGGTCGTCATTTTGGGTTTAATTCGTTTTAGAGCCCGAATAACCTCATCTTCACTGAAAGAGTTTATGCTAACAATAGGGTTATTGTTAGGTATATCGGTCTCAAAGTGATGTTCCTCGATATCTAATGAAGACTCATTATAAGATTGACCGAAATAATTGGCAAATGCATTTAGTATATCAGAGGGATTGTTTAGCGAAGATCCCTCGAAGAACATCTCTTCAGATACACTGGCCGACCCTTTTCTACTTTTGATGAAAGCCCAAAATTTATTGGGATATGGACAGCAGCGCCTCTGAAGGAGACGACCAAAATCTATCAATGATGGATTTCTTCATCCTCGGGGAAGATTCTTACAACTCGGAAAAGCTCCCAAAGACGAGTAAGGAAAAGTGTACTTACCATGATTGTTACTATACCTATACCTTATAATAACTAACTGTCGCGTGTTTCCGCCCCTAGGACACCCTGTAAAAATTCGTAGGTTCTAAATAATTTTAACAAGGGGTAACACTAATATTTTATTTAATAACTTCTCAGAACTACACAAAACTTTTTAATTTACTAAAATAACCTTTACACTTTGTTTACTACTTGATATTTAACCTCACTTGTCCCTTTTCCCTTCTTGTTAACATCAAAGTGTCCATCGGATGTTCCATTGTGTACTTCCTGAAGCACCTTTGCTATTCGACACCTGGGAATCACTAGACACATAACCACCTGCTTTCCATCCGGGCTTTCCCATGCTCTCCGCAACAGCCCCTTCATGACTTTCAGTGAGTCCCATTGCGCTCATAGTGCATTCAGTCCCACTCCTTTCTCTGAAACATCCTTCCATTTTGGATGAGTTCCACTTTCTTTGGCTCTCAATATAGGCCCAATTTCCTCGTCGTTCAGTTGATCTTGTCTTAGCGCTTCATTTTCCCTATCGTCCGGAAACTCCACCTTAACAGTGTTGATTGCTCCCATGACCTGCAGTTTCTCCTGGTGGCAGTACTTGCAATCTTCCTTGCATGTCTTTCCGGGTAAAATGTCTGCATCTCTCCGAGGTTTCGTTTTATCGTCATATCCTTGTAGTGGTGGACTTCTCGTAATGCTCCGAAGCTGGGAAATCTTTACTTCTCTAGGGGCACCACCTTCCTTATCCGACACAGCCTCACTGGTACCGACTTCCTCTGGTTTTCCCTCGGCTTCACAACATCGACCTCTACTCTCTCCAAGCTCCTCCGTGGACATTCCAGCTGGATATGTCCTAGTTCTCCGCAACTAACATTTCATACGCCGTCCACTTGGCCTTCCACTACTTCTATTCTGAGTCTCTTCTACTTTTCTAGCATTTACTCCTCTCAAGTTCTGCTGTCGACAGTCTCGTTTGATATGCCCTATCTTGCCCCAGTTGTAATTAACACCCCCGCTTGGCTTTCCTTGTCTTCCTGCAGCATCCAATATAGCCAGTATTTGAGTAATCATTTTCTCCATCTTGATCAACGTAGGGCTTTGGTTCTCCTTTTCTGGCTGGGATCTTTCGAGACTCACAGCTCTTGAACTCGGGATATCCTGAAAGACAGCTTCCACCTCGAGTGCATGCACCAACGCTTCGCTGCTGATCTGGTATCGAGATAACCTGAGGACTCGCCTGATGTTCTCGTCCCTTATCCCATTTAGGAATGCCCCCACTGCCAATTGCTCTTTAAATTCTCTTGGCACATTGCAATATGCTAAGAGTGCCAGCCTTTTCGCCGCAGCTTTAAATTCTTGCAGACTCTCTCTAGCTTTTTGAACGCGCAATTTCAGCTGGGCCTGGTATACTTGGGCAAGGTGTTGATCGCCATATCGTAGATCTAAGGCAGCTTCTAAAACTCTGAAGTTCCGTTGTTGGTCTGTCGAAATTATCTGGAGCAATTCCAATGCTTGGGCTCTTAAGGCCAGGACTAATGCCATAGTCTTCTCGTCGTTATTCCAGTTGTTTGCACTCGCTGCTGCCTCAAACTGTCTCTTGTACGTCATCCAGGAACTTTGACCACGAAAGGAGGGAGGTTTTAATCGCTGGCCTGATGATACAACTTGCTAGTTTCCTCAATCCCTCAACTGTCTTTAAAGCAGGTATATTTCTCCTTTGACTTCTCCTTCAAACTTGTCCATATTTGATTCGTCTTTATTTACTTTTACCTCAGCCTTGTCCAATTTTCCTTCAACCTTGTCTACTTTTTCTTTAACTTCGTTCACTTCTTTGACTCCACTTAAATTCTCCTCGGCCTTGCCCATTTTTACTTCTTATTATCTTATTTTTGAGTTCTTCAGCGACTATAGACAAAGTATTCTGTTGCGTCTCTATAGCTTTCCTTAACTCGCCATTTTCCTTTTGACGGCATTTCTCCTCTTCTTGTTTTTCCTCTTGACGTCGTTTCTCCTCTTCTTGTTTTTCCTCTTGACGTCGTTTTTCTTCTTGATGTCCTCGTTCTTTCTCTTGTCTTCTTTCCCGTTCCCCTTTCTCTTCCTGGCGTCTTCTTTCCTGTTCTTCTTTCTCTTCTTGGCGTTTCTTTTCTTGGTCCATTATCATTTTTTGCATTTGTACGAATAAGTCCTGTATTTGTTTCTCGGATGCCATACTTCTAGTCATTATAGGCATATGACTACGTTAAAATCAACAAAATTTAACAATGACGTCAATATCGGTAATGGAACTGTCCAGAGAAATCTCGCAACAGCACGGAAAAGTCTTATTTAAAGTCTTTGTCACTACCCAGCTACAGTCCAAATAGAAAAGTTCTGGAAAGTTCACAAAGATTCACGTAACAACACGAAAAAGTCTTGTTCAGAGTCTTTATCACTTCTTAGTTCAAAGGATACAATTACTACCACTAATGTCCAAATAAAATGTTCTACAATGTATTAAAAATGCATTCAACACTATTTTCCTGTTCGAAAATAATCCTCGAACAATGTCCAGCATTATTTCCCGCGAATGCACTGTCCAAACCTTCTCGAACACTTCCGAAAAATCCTCTTGTTAAAATCCCACCTCTGACACCAAATTGTCGCGTGTTTCCGCCCCTAGGAAACATCCTGTAGAAATCCGTAGATTCTGAATAATTTTAACAAGGGGTAACCACTAACACTATTTAATAACTACACAGTACTTTTTAATTAACTAAAAGAACCTTTACACTTTGTTTACTACTTGATATTTAACCTCACTTGTCCCTTTTCTCTTCTTCTTACCGAACTTCGCTTTTATAAAACTTCTCCCCCTCCGCCGTCTATTTCGCCTTATATATCCTAAAATTGCCTCTAGATCCATCTAGAGATTTCCAATTCCAGAACAGTATAGAATTCTAGATCCATCTGCAGGTATCCAGAAAACGTATTACTGGTTGCCTAACCATTAGTACTTAATTCTAGCTATATTAATCATGGGCGTAACAGTCTCCAGTTTCTAGGGAGTGGAATGTATAACATTACTATGCACTTTCTGCTCAGGTCGTCTTATAATTAGCACTTTAGTGACACTGCTTAGAGTTAATAACCTTTGCTATACTCTGTGAGCAATCAGGGCACCGATACAGACGTGACAAAATCGAAGTCGATCCTTAAAACTCAGTTGTCGATTCGCGTCACAGAATCGCACGCCGATCGTCAAGTATAAAAAATTAAATATTCAAGTCTGTCTAGCTAGATTAGAGAGCACTACCCATAGCAGTGAGTCACGCCTCGAGGGCGTAGGTCCCGAGGTTTCGCAGCCTCGTAAAATGATAAGAGTACCTAATGTAATAATCGATTTGCATAAAAAGGTTCAGTTTCCCAGTAAGATATGTTTGTAAAATTTGAGTTAGACTTGGGAAAAATATAGGAACTGACTGTAATTTACACTTTTAAATTTGTCGGCTCAGTGGCGTAGGGCTAACGTATTAGGCTTGTGACCACGGAGAACCGGATTGGAATCTTGGCTAAGATATGAAGTTCAGTGGTGTTTTTAATGTGTTACCGAGACCGTAGCGATGACTACTAAAAACGTGGTCATAGAAACGCGCCTCGAGTGTTGGTATTGGAGTATTATATTCAAGAATTTTGATATTTGTGGAAACTGCTTCTCCAGAGGCCACTGATTTTAGATGAGCAGAAAAATTAAGCAAGCCACTCGGTACCGATATTGCAAATACAAATATGATTGTACCATAATGAAGCTAAAATACATGGTAATCATTTTAGATACATTTTTTCCTAGTATTGTTAGTTTCAGAGTTATTTGCAAACAGTTTAAGAGGTTGGCCAAAAAAATACTTTGTCAATAATATCTCCTTAAATATAAGGAAATCAATCGATGTACACAGGCAATGAAACGTTCTATTTTGATTTAAATTACGAATTTTGATATTCAAACGAATCTGATATCTCAAAGAGTTTATCAAATTACATTCTATTGAATATTACACCCTTCGGAGGGGTGCAGGGGCAAACGAGGCATATCTGGGTTGGCCAAGAAGTAATATATTGTTATTTATTAGACCCATGTCGGATAAAATGAGTCGCTTGCTTTCATCGTTCCAAGCACAGAGGATTTTTATAAAAATTCCGAATTAACAATTTTTGCAAATTTATTGATAACCAACTGATTCTTTCAAGATTGCTTAATAATAACATGTGGAATCCAATTTTCGAATTGTTCGACAAAATAGATTTCCCGAGTTTCCAGAACGACGCGTGGAAATCTTTCAGGAGAAGTGGAGGGGGGGGGGGAACGCCGCCGCGTTTTCGAAAATTTTCGCAGAGGAAAGAAGTTTTAGATTAGGCGCAGTTAAGCCATACACGAAGTTACAAGATGATATGTATAAATTCATTTTTTGTGCGCGGGCACCTAGACTATAAAGTTATTTACAGAAATTTAATAAGGGTGCTATAAAAATTTTACTTAATTTGAAATATCACGGTAACTATTCAATTTCGGCATATGCTATAAAAAACCGCTTTATTCCAAATTAAATTACGAACATTTTGATGCTAAAATGAATATGATAGCTCAAAGGGTTGCCGAGTTACAAACGAATGAATATTTCTTCCTTAGAAGGGGTACAGGAGGAGAACGACGCGTATCTGGATTGGCCAAGAAGGTTTAGTGTTAGACATTAGACCCCCTATTAGATGAAACGGGTCGCCTGCTATCATCATTCCAAACCCACGAAATGACATACGCCCGCTCACATTTTTACTATTTTTTCATAGTTGGCGTGTTTTTTTGTCATATTTTTATCTTTATCTACTTTGAATCACAGACAGTTTAGTTATTGTTATTACCTAGGCATAATAATGTCATATAGATATATTTTACTGTCTATAACTTGTTTATGTAAATTTCTAAGGAAGAATAAAAATGATCATTAATACTAGAATACTTATTTACTATACCCCATTTTTACGTGCACACGTATGGTAAACAGATGATTTTTTTTTTTAAGAAAAATTATGTTCTTAAAGTTTTTTAAAATTTCCTGCGTGCTTTAGTTTTCAAGAAATATTCGATCTATTAGATTGTAAATTAGGTAAATGCTCGAAAAATGCTCTTCGAGCCGAACAAGGTGTTTTCCGTATATAAATTTAATTCAAATAGAGCATTAATATGTAGTAAAACATTAATATGTAAGCCTAATAGGCATTCACATTAATTATACTACAAGATTAAGATAAATATTTAATAAACTTAAAATTCCAATTTTTAGATTTTTATACCCGGCCTTTTCTAAGAGAAACTCGATGTCGCCTGATAGAACAATACCCGGCCGGGTATCGGATAGTACCGAAATAAAAGTGTAGTTATATTTTTAAAGGTTTTAGATATGTATATCTTTGAAACACAAAAAGGATACAAATATCCAACAAGAACATCACATTGTTTACAACATGTATTTATTACCTTTTATACAAATACTGCATAAACACTAATAATATAACTAATACTCCAAAACTAATAAAATAAACAATAAACATTAAGTAATAAATATATCATTAAATTCCCTCTAGTATGCCTAAATTAGCATGAAGGCCATTATGATCCAAGAAAATAGGTTTTTCTCCATTTTCTGCAAAAAATACGATTTCTTTCCTCGTCAAAATCGTTTCTAACTTACGAATATTTTTTCAAAATAAACACTACTGACTACTGTGTCAACTGTCGAGTCGACCAACAAAGATGCATTATGTCAGCCCCCACTTCTCGCTTGACGCGATTATTCGACGAATACTCGGTACCCGGTTAATATCTGGCTAATGCCCGGTATCCAGTACCCAGCCTAATGATACCTGGTACCCGCTGTGTAAATTTAAGGTGGAACCCAGTACCTCGCATTTATGAAAACAACTACATAGTGCATCCTTTTTAGATTTTAGCTGAGAGGAGCTGGCGATTGGTCTTGCCTACTGCGACCTCTAATAGGTCTATTGTAAATTGTAATACATCCTTAATTGGAATGATGATCGGCGAAGTCAAGTTTTGTTCATGGGTGAGAACCGTTTCTGCGTAAACGATTGATGGTAGAGATAGAGTGTATCGACGTTCGGGAGAACAAAATAAACAATTCAATTTTATTCCTACCGTCTGTTTCGGTAGAGGCTCAATTATGGTGTGAGCTGGCATATGTTTAGGGGAACGCACACAGTTGGTGGTGATTGATGGCGGCACTTTAACTACAGATAGGTACATAAGGAATGTTCTGCAAGATCGTCACTGTAATTCTGCAGGGAAGGTATTAAAACAATTTTTTCATATGACATTTTTTGTTCGGAAGCCCTTGAACTGCTTATTCCCAAAGTTTGAAAAATATTCCACCGAGAAAATTTTTCAAAAATGTTTTAACTTCCAGTCTCTCTGTAATTCTGCAGGGAAGGCATTAAATCAATTTTTTCATATGACATTTTTTTGTTCGGAAGTCCTTGAACTACCTATTCCCAAAGTTTGAAGAAAATTCCACCGATATGATTTTTCGAATGCTAATGGTGCTCCTGTTTTTGCACTCTCGTATTGATGTTAGAGATTTTTCAAGTTGAGGCTACCAGTCCTTTACTGTAAAGAGGGCTTATGTTATAGTGGAGGCATTTTACTTTTTATCTGGAATCAGTCGCGACTAATCCGAATTGAGTATTTCTTTTTAATATTAGGAATAACACATCAAAATTTTAGTTAAATTGCCGCGAATTGTTTATTTAAATATTAGGGATGGTTCTCCCTCCTTTTGGAAAGATGGACAAATAATAACTAACTAATGGATCTGATAAAGAAATAAATTGTAAGGCAAAAAATCGGTAAAGGTATTTACACAGAACTTCCCTCGTTATTTGCGCATGAGGTCACTCTAAAAATTTTTTAATTACGAAATGACATTGGGAATAATAATAAAGTTTTCTTCTATTCTATAGTAGTTCTAAAAAAAGTTTAAAAATTAAAAATTACATAGTTTTTAAAATAGGTTAGAATGCTATGAAACGTGAAAATTTTTAAATTTGAGCAAATAAAAAATCGATCTATTTTAGTGGTAAAAACTTTTTGAAAAATATTGGAGAAAAAAATTTTCAAAATTTTTTTCTTTCTGAAATACCTAGGTTTAGAATGTCATGAAACGTGAAACTTTTAAATTTGAGCCTTGTAGTGTTAAATTTTTTTCCAAACTGGTAACAAAATGTTGCAAATTTTTTTCCGAAATTGGTTTGGTATATCGTGAAACGTGAAAATTTTAAATTTGAGCAAATAAAATTTTTTCGTCTGTTCTATAGAAAATGTCAAATTTTTTAAAAAATTTTTCAAAAACATTTTTAAATTTGTTTGAATAGTTTTAGAATGCCATGGAAACGTGGATAGTTAAAATATGAACAAAGAAAAAAAATTCTATCTTGGTGGTAAAATTTTTTAAAAATAGTAAAAAAAAATTCTAATTTTTCTTTTAAATAGATTTAGAACGCTATGAAACGTGGAAATTTGAAATTTAAGGAATAAAAAATTCCATCTACTTTAGTGGTAAACAAATTTTCAAAAATGGTAAAAAAAAATTTCAAAAAAATTTCGTTTTTGAATCAGGCTTAGAATGCCATGAAACGTGGAAATTTTAAATTTGAAGAAAAAAAAATTATCATTTTAGTAGAAAATTTTTTTTCAAATGGTAAATTTTTTTTTTTTTATTAGTTTTAGAATGCCATGAAACGTAGAAATTTTAAATTTGAGCAAAAAAAAATTTTTTTCATCTTGGTAAAAAATTTTTCAAAAATGGTGAAAAAAAAATTTCAATTTTTTTTTTTTTCAGAAATAGGTTTAGCGTGTCATGAAACGTGGAAATTTTAAATTTGACCAAAAAATTTTTTTTTATCTTGGTAAAAATTTTTTCAAAAATGTTGGTGAAAAAAATTAAAAATTTTTTTTTCCTGATATAGGATTAGCGCGTCATGAAACGTGGAAATTTTAAATTTGAGCAAAAAAAATTTTTTCACTATTTATTCCGTTTAGACGGTCCACCCTGTATATTTTCCAGTGAAATTTCTACCATTTCTGCGCTGACAGTAGCGTCAACTACCTGCCAAATTTGACTGCTCTCCGTCAAGTAGTTTTTTAGTAAATGCACCAACAGACAGACAGACAGACTGACGGAATTGAAAAACCTATATTTTCGTAATCTCCGTGATTTGAAACGTCAGAATCCGTAAAAATCTCGGAGGGTGATTTTTTCTCGAATACAATACTTCCCTTCGGTATGCGAGGGAAGTAAAAAAATTCATTTTAGTAGTAAAAATTTTTTCAAAAATATTGGTGAAAAAAATTTTCAATTTTTTTTTTCCTGAAATAGGTTAAGCGTGTCATGAAACGTAGAAATTTTAAATTTGAGCAAAAACAAATTTTTTTCATCTTGGTAAAAATTTTTTCAAAAATTTTCAAAATTTTTTTTTTTCTGAAATAAGTTTAGCGCGTCATGAAACGTGGAAATTTTCAATTTGAGCAAAAAAAAAATTTTTTCAACTTGGTAAAAATTTTTTCAAAAATGTTTGAAAAAAATTTTCAAAACATTTTTTTTCCTGAAATAGGTTTAGCGCGTCATGAAACGTGGAAATTTTAAATTTGAGCAAAAAAAAAAATTTTTCATCTTGGTAAAAATTTTTTCAAAAATGTGAAAAAAATTTTCAAAAATTTTTTTTTCCTGAAACACGTTTAGCGCGTCATGAAACGTGGAAATTTTAAATTTGAGCAAAAAAAAATTTTTTTCACTATTTATTCCGTTTAGACGGTCCACCCTGTATATTTTTCAGTGAAAATTCTACCAGTTCTTCGCTGACAGTAGGGTTAACTACCTACCAAATTTGACTGCTCTCCGTCAAGTAGTTTTTTAGTAAATGCACCAACAGACAGACAGACAGACAACAGACTGACGGAATTGAAAAACCTATATTTCGGAATCTACGTGTTCTGAAACGTCAGAATCCGAAAAAATCTCGGAGGGTGATTTTTTCTCGAATACAATACTTCCCTTCGGTATGCGAGGGAAGTAAAAAGGTGCTATGCAGTTTTTCATGAAAATTAATATTTTCCAAGTTATAATGATTTTAGCATTGAAGAATTGATACTTAGAGATTGTTTTTCGTGAATAACCCAAAAATTGTTACATTTAATGAAAAAGTGCTGTAGCATAAAAAAGATTATGAAGTGACAAATATTTCAAAACTTCACCGTTTTGTAATAAATGCCATGAAACGAGAGAGTCTTATTTTATCCTGAAAAATCGATCTTTAACGTTTGGCGGTTTAACTCTGGGTCAACCTGTATACTATATGAGTCCTATGTATAGGTACGTATAAACGTTTAAAGTGTAAAAATATTCAGTCACGACCGCCGGACGCGGGGGTAGTCTGATCCGAGTGTTTTTGGTATCATTGTGTAGGATGGACCTTTCTGCCTAGCATAAAAGTCCGGAGGTTCCACGATTACGGGTCTGACAGTGGGGCAGGAAAATGTTAGACCCCTACATTTGGACTATGTTTATAAGTAAACTTAGAGTGAAATATAAGTAAGGGGTAATTTCTTGAGTAGAGGTGGGAAGTGGTTTTCAAAGGCGAGAAAAGAGGAGAATATATAAAAGTCAATTTGTAAATGATAGCGAGTGTTATTAACATGTGAATACGAGGTGTGCGGTTGAGCTGTTTTCAGAGTTGTTTGGTAATTTGGGAGTAAGAGGTGGAAATATGTACATGTGAATGGGCTTGTTCCATGATATTCTTTTTATATAGTTTTTATACTTTTTCATATAGTACTCGATATTCTCATTATACGCTTAAAAATTTCGTATTATTAACTTTTTCCGTTATCGAGATATAAGGAGTTGAAATTAGTAATAGTTGCAAAAACAGAGCGCTCATTTGTGACGTCACTATACGCAAGTGACGTAAAAAAATGGCTTTCTGGCACCTTTCAAATTTAACCTGAAAAGTCGAAAAACATGAGATTTTTAAAAGTTGGTAACTAAATAAATACGTCGATTGGAAGTTCGTTCTATGTGTCTATGGAAAGGAGAAGGTCGGCGATGAATTCTGATCGTAAATTGCGGGGTCAAAATCGAAAATTCGTTCCGGCAGGAGCAAGAGAAAATTGTAATTTTTTAACATTTCACCAAATTGTACTCCCCTACTGTCAAGTCGTAAGCAAAACAAACAATACTTCGAAAACACTTATAATTATAACAAGTAAGGAGCATCAAGTCTGTTGAGATCGCCGAGTCTATGCGTATAGTGACATAGCGCCTGGCCACGCCCCTTTTTCGCGAGATGGAGATTTGTAATAGTTTTTGAGATACTAAACGTGCGAATAAGATTCTGATTTTTTGCAGATCCATTAATTTATACTTGCACTTTCGATTTATGAAATTAAAAAAAATGCCGAACAAGCCCATTGTCTTCATGATAACTTCGTTTATTTCCAATGTGTTAGAAGTTGGCTTGGTGGCAAATTCTGTAAATTTTTGTCACTTCATAATCTTCTCTTTTGTGCTACAGGATTTTTTCGTTAAATATAACACTAGAATTATTTACTAAAAACAATTTCGAGGTACCAGTTCTTCAATGCTAAAATCACAGTTTTCTAATCATTATAACTTGGAAACTATCAATATCATGAACAACCTTTTTTTCTTATAATTCAAGACTTTATCAGATCCAGTAATTAGTTTTACTTCCACATCCACGTAGTGGATTGGAAGCATAGTAATCGTAAAAAAAATTCATTTTTTTTTTTAATTGAAATAGGTTTAGAATGTCATGAAACGTCGAGATTGTAAATTTGAGCAAAAAAAAAAAAATTGTCTGTCTGTCGGTATGTGTGTCGGTCGGTCTACTTTTTTTTTGTGTGCACGCTTTCTCCGGAACGGTTTAAGATATTGACTTGAAATTTTGTACACGTATATATTATAACGAGATCTGGAACTGAATTGTTTTTTGAAGATATCCGGTGAAGGGTTGGGGGTAAATAGGGAGAAATATGTAAAGCAAGCTGGTAAGAGTACAGAAACTTGAAATTTGGTGTATGTACTACAAGTCAAGGCATCAACATTTTTTATATTGTTCACCCCCCCCCCCCATCATCTCCCCCTCCCCCACACCGTCCTTAAAGGGGTTGATAAAATAAAATTGATATTCGCTTGAAATTTGGTACATATATATATTATAATGACATCAGGAACTAGATTATATTTTGGGATTATTCTGATGAAGGGTTAAATAGGGGTAAATAGAGGAAAATAAGTAAAGCAAGCTGGTAAGAGTACAGAAACTTGAAATTCGGTGTATGTACTAAAAGCCAAGGCCTCAGATTTTGCTGTAATATTTTTCAACCCCCCACCACCCCTACTCCATTATTAACAGAGTTGGTAAAATAAAATTGAAATATTCACTTGAAATTTGGTACACTTATGTATTACTTATAACGACATATGGAACTAGATTATATTTTGATATGATTCCGTTGAAGGGTTGAGGGTTAAATCGAGGTAAATAGCGGAAAATAAGTAAAGCAAGTTGGTAAGAGTACAGTAACTTGAAATTCGATGTATGTACTAGAAGCCAAAGCCTCAGATTTTTTTATGATATTTTTCAACGTCCGACCAACTTCATTATTAAAGGGGTTGATAAAATAAAATTAAGATATTCACTTGAAATTTGGTACACGTATGTATCATACCGACATCTGGAACTAGATTATACTTTGAGATGATTCCGTTGAAAGGTTGAGGGTTAAATAGGGGTAGATAGGGGAAAATAAGTAAAGCAAGCTAGTAAGAGTACAGAAATTTGCGATATGGTGTACCTATATACTAGAAGCGAAAGCCTCATTTTTTAAATATTTCCATCCCCCCTACCATCCCTGATATTCACTTGAAAGGTAGTACACATATGTATTGTAATGACATCTGATTGAGATGATTCCATTGAAGGGGTGGGAGGAGATAGATTGTGAATAGAGGAGAATAAGTAGGGTAAACTAGAAACTTCATTTTTAACGTATATGGTAGAAACCAACGCTTCAAATTTTTCTATGAGATCTGCCCCAAATATTATTAAAATTCTTTGAATTCGCGACAGTTTTTAATCCACGAAAGTTTTGATATTTTTATTGCTGAAGTTTAAAAAAAATCACACAAATTCGATTAGTTGCGAAAGGTTCCCAGATAAAAATCTAAAATGCCTCCTAAGTAATATAGTCCAATGCATTTAGAATGTAGTTTTTGAAAAAATGCACAAATCAAGATTTTAGCCCTGAGTGGAAGGGGGACATGGATAAGGTCTAAAACCAAAAAGTCGGGACTGTACTTGTTGGCTTCCGGTCGACATCTTGGAAAACGCGAATGACGTATCTCCGCTCCTGTTCGTTTTCTCGGAAAATTTATGAGAACTAGAGTTGTAGAAAATAATATTATTTTTCATTTTTAATTTAACTTTTTTTGTAGGATTGACATTGAAAAAGTTACAGCTCCTTGAAAAAAAAAAAAATTTTCTTATGAATTTTTCAACTACTAAATGAAACTTCCGGGTGTAAAACTCTAAATAAAAAAATTATAGAAGACGTAATTATCTTTAGTTCAAATACTCAAGGAAGTTTCTGTGACTAATAGTTCTAGAGTGAGAAGTGAGAGTGAGAAGTTATAGAGCCGCAAAGTCAGTCCTACGCATAATTAAGGTCTCATATTGCCCCTCCCTTACATACAAGAGTCTAGAGAGACCGAAATGCGAAAGCTTCGAGCATGCGCATTACCTTGTAAATGTGTAATAAATTCGTGCAAGTGGAGAAATTGAAATATTTCCTGTTATTTTGTCTGTCTGCGACGCTAATACTGCCTGCGGCGCTAATAATTATTAACAATTAGATATCAAAATAAAAAACCTACTAACCTAACCCAAAGAAATCACACGAAAGAATGAAATTATTATATAAAAAGAAGGAAAACCTAAAGAAATCAGAAAAGAATTTGTAAAAAAATATATTAATCGTTACAAAAAAATTGTGCCGACATATGAATTTGAACCCGGGACCCCTCGCGCCATATGCTAAACATACATACATAACAAATTTATTCAATATTAAAATCGTATAAAACATTGCCTCCCCGGATCGTGATCCGAAGTCAATCGTACAACCACGTCGCATAGCGCCGTGGTGTTAGTGCGGTTGGGCGGATCGCGACCGGTTCGGCTCAATAAAATTAATTAAAATAGACAAAACTCCTGCCGCCTGTGGCAGCTTAAAATCGTCATTAAAATTTTACATATTTAAAACTTAAATTTAAGAACACTGAAACTAAGAAAACACTGAAAAATTTGGACAAAAACACTGATTTAATTTTGGTTGCTGAGACGGGAATAAACTCAATGGAAAAGACCCGTTCGAGGCAATTGTGCCCCAACAGTCTATTCGCCGTTGGGAAGTTGTGATTAGTAGAAAGGAAAATTGAGTTTTCTCGCTGGACGTAAACGCTAGAGCAAAGAAGAAATAGTCAAACTAATGATATCACGTGTTGGGCGTGTCGAAGCTTTCGCATTTCGGTCTCTCTAGACGCTTGTTCCCTTACATTACTTGTCGGTGCTAGTTCGACATTCTTATAAAACAACAGGAACTGCTGAGATTGTGACTGTAACTTCATTTCGCTCGTGAAAATCTTTCAAAAATGAGTTTCCACGTAATTTTCAACGGGGTTTCTTAAGTAAACATATTTAATAATCATTATAGTGAAGATAGTTGTATAATGCCACAAATGTTTCATCCTTGCTGACGAGAAATTCATTGATAAATGTACCCCATAATATTTGTCAACGCCATTTAAAAATGAAATACTTCGTTCGTACAATAGGTACGGCTAATAAGTAGCTTTATTCTTATAACGTGCAAATATTTGATATACACAAAAGTGCATAACATGAAATGATTAATAATGTAATTTCAATTTTTATCAACAGTTAATAAAATTATATAAAATTTATTTATTTTTTTAATAAAATTTGGTAATTTTCTCATCTCAGTACAGAATAATAAAACTCAATTTTCGAGTTGAAATTGAGTTAACGTTACCGTGAGCAATCATACATGGACCAGGCGTAGCAAGTTACGAGACACGCGCAAGCGCTGAAACCTTTACACCCAAATTTCATTTAGTAGTTGAAAAATTGATAAGGAAAATAATTTTTTCTTCAAGCAGCTGTAACTTTTACAATATCAATCCTACAAAAATTAAAGATAAAATGATTTTCTAAAACTTTAGTTATATAACCTCAATTCATTAAAAACTTCCCTTCCCGGTATCGATTCTTCTCGTTTTTGAACGGAAACAACAGTTCACGACAAAGGGACGACAACTTACGTTTTTCTTCTCTTTTCCTAAACAATAAAATTGTTCATTTATTGCAATTAAGAGTGATTTTAGATTCAAATAAGAACTCAAGTACTTTAACATATTTTTGAAATTAAGGAAACTTAAAAATGTGTATGATGTATCTGGAATCCAGGTAAAACACTTCAACAAAAAACGTTTTCCGGTTTAATATAAAATATCAAGAAACAGTTCGTTTGAATTTTGTAAAAACAGCGATGTGGCAGTCGCTTCCCTTCACCAGCGACACGTCGCCTCACACCGGTGGCACTACGTATGCAGACTGACTGACTTACTGCTGTGGTAAAAGTAAACATTAATTGACGTTTTAACAACAGCTTAAAATTGATTGTACACGCGTAAACTTCCTGGGAAAAAGTAAAATGACTTCAACTAATTATAAAGTAATGTAGTTAAAAAAAGTACCTGAGTAATACGAAATGCATACCTCTTTCTTGGGGGGCCCTTTGGGGCCCCAAGTATAAACCACTTTTTTGAGGCCCCTTCGGGGCCCCCTTGGGTCGGGGCCCTCGGCGATCGCCAACCAGCCGACCTAGCCAGTCCGGGCCTGGTTATGTGAATTATATGCACATCATGCATCATCACCAGAGATCAAAATTACCTATCGGACATATGGTAAAACCAGGGTTGGCTTTAGTGGTTATGTATTAGCGCATAAAGATTTGCATGCATGTATGAAACAATATCTTACCTCGAAATTTTTTTCGCAAATTCCATATTATCCAAAGGTGATACAGTCAATTTATTATAAACACTTACTCGAAGAGAACTGGAGATATAAGGGGACGTACTTAACACTAAATTAACATACACAAGTATATTTCGATGCCGATTACAAGAATAAAGGTATATTACTAATATCTGTTCTAAATGTTTTGGAGTTAAATGTCGGCGTCTTTTGTTGAAAATCCATTTATATTGCTAGAAGGGCCGCTCGACATCGACAGATATAACTGGGGCATACTTAAAATATCTAAATTTTCGCAATATCACCACATTCATGCCCGGTGTAACAAAATCTGCTTCTTTGCCGTTTAAAAGGTCTATTATTATTATTAATTATCTAACTAATATTACACCTGTCATCGTGACAAATCCAGGTTTTTTTTAAACAGTCTGAAATTGTCTTTGTATCTTCGCAGCAATACCTCCCTGTAATGAGCAACATGCATGAATTTTAGAAATGCAATAATTTAAGTTTTTTTCGTTATATATGTTATATAAGATGAGCAAGTAATGAAGAAAAGGTATAAAAAAATGTGTAGCCTAAATAAACGACTTTGAAATTCAAAATTTTATGGGAACATATCCACGTGACTGAAAACACCACGCTATTGGTCTGACGTCATTCGGCATAATATTTAATGGTTGTCTATCTGCCAACGGGTTAAATCATAAATTGTTTTGTGTTTTGTAAATGTGTATTGATATTTTCATAAAAGAAATCATTCATTTATTTATTTATTTTAATTATTAAGTGGTAAAAATGACGGACAGTGGGTTTTTACGGGGCCAGAGTGACAATTTGCCCATTGTTGATGTGTTTATGATAAACTTTTTTGCTACTAATACTGATTTTATTAGTGCAGAAATTGGAGTACTAAAGCAACAAGGTATGTGTCATTCATTATTCTAAACATTAATTCAATTGTGCCCATTTTTATCCTTTTACTGTAGTTAAATATAACAAATTATTTATGTACCTAACCTCAAAATAGGTAAACAAGGCAATATTTTAAAGTTATATTAATTAATATTTTTCATCTTAGAATGCTTTACTGTTTTATATAATAAATACCTCCCGTCACTTACTAAGTACGTACTTTTAGGTAGGTAGGTACATTAATAGTAAAAATAACTGTTGACATACATAGGTATATATAAATATATAACTGGATAATATGTAGAACGTCGAGAAGTTACTTTATTCCCACCGTTCCTATACGTTTATACATGTTAATTCAAGGTTCCTATTAACAGAAGTTAGTAAACTTTTGTATTCCTATAAATAGGAAAGTGACCAAATTCACCATGATATGTAAACAAATTATCACAATAATATTAGGGTTAGGTACATATTTTCATAATATTATAAGATAATTAGTTTTAATGGGTAAATTTACATCAAAATGATCCTGGCAGCAATATAATCTTGAGGATGACGATAATTCTGCATTTCGGTCTTCGCGTCTCATAGCTCTGCGCACCATCTCTTCTTAACTTTATCGCGTCTAGGCACATTAAAAAATAACTTTTCTGGAGTTTTTATTGTAGTATTTGTACATTTGGGCACAATACAATATTTATAGCTACTTTTCTTTGTATTTTCCATAACACAACATAAATAATGTGTACACATTCGCAATCACAATACGTTTTCCGTCGGTGCGATGTGCCCGATGACGTCACACAGAAGTAGCGCGGAAACTTCTCCATTTAAACGTAGTTCAATTGACAGCTGCAGTAAATAAATTTTTTAACCTTTAATTAGAACATAAAACAAAAATAAAATACTGGAAAAATAATGTTTTTTAATGATCTATTCATCTGTGATGTTTAAAAAAATTATGCATTTTGCTCATTGAAAATATAATGACGAAGATCGAATACAACGTGTATTGCATCCACTGTAGTAAATTCTGATTTTAGCTGATATTGAAGGTCCCGTATTGCTAGTGGGACTCTTGCAAAACATCTGTGTATAGTCTCCAGATTTTCTTGAACAGTTGGATCCATAAATGCCTGTTGCGCCTGTGAAATAGCCACTGCGTCATTTGGATTTAACTGCTATATTACGGATTTCACATTTTCAAAATCAGTAATAGTACGATGCTGCCTCTAGCCAAGTTCCCCATCGTGTTGTAATGGGTTCTGGAGGTAATGGGGTATTTGGTAGAATTTCGTAAAACAATCGTATACGACTTGGTGCTTTAAGAAAAACTTTCTTTGCACTAGCTATTAATTTATCAAAATTAGAGTAGCGCCTCCTAATAGTTTCAGCAATCCTATGAAACCCATGTGCCAAACATGTTACATGCAGTATATTCCGTTATGTTTCCTTCTAAATTCTTCCAGCAGATTTCATATCATTTACTCCATCGGTAAGAAATAATAAGAACTTGTCCTTATTTGTCACCCCAAGAGTCTTGTAAACTTGAATTTACTGCATCCGCTGTAGCGCGAAAATTTGTAGCTTCTAAAACTTTAGAGGCGATCAAGTGTCCGCTCATTGCGCAATTTTCGTCCAATGCAACTACTAAAACATTCGCTACCTTGAAGCCGCAAGCAATGATTGTTTCGTCTACGCTAAGCCAGATGTACTTCCCATTAAGCTCAAAGAACTTTTCTGTCTAATATTTTCGCACTCCGTAAATAAATAATTTTTTCTTAGTGTAGATTCCGAAGGCACCTTAACATTGCTATATTTGCCACTAATTCCAAAAATTGTCTGAAAAGTGGATGGTCTGTCTAGTTTCGAGCAAGGTATGTTACATCCTGTCATAAATTCCACTAACTCAAAGTCAAAATTACGTTGGGTGACACTAAGTAAAGCCACCTAGTTTATGGTTTTCCGAAGAAATATGTGAATTAATATTTGTTTTACACGACCACGAAATTGCTTTGTCACATCTAGTGCAATACAGTTCTCTACCATCAAAATGTAAATCGGCAATATCGCGAATCCAAAAATTTACTGTAGCTTGCGTCGTGTCGGTTCAGTACGATGCGACATTTTCACGTTTTTAGTACTTACGTCCGAATAAATCTACAGTACGAGATACACTAAGTGGGAGTAATCTTATTAAATTACTCCCCTCCCCGCCTGGGATTGGGCTTCAGGTAAACAGCCAGTACTATACCATATACCTGCTGCAAATTAAAATAATCTACGTATCGTTTTTATTTAATATAATTTCTCGATAAAACTAAGTTACGCATTAACATTGTAAAATTAAATAAAATTAAATTAGTGTGTTACATGACTTTGTTTTTATACTTTGGGAATGTTTCAGTACGTGTTTACAATATATAATATCTGTGAAAGCCATCCCTGGAATCCGGTAGGTAAATCCGATATCTGATCATCACAGTTAATCCGACATCTGGAAGTAAGTAAAAATCAACTTGCAAGATTTTGCAGCATGTTAATAAAATGAAAGCTCTAGGGCAAACGTTGTTTTGCGTTTTGGTATCATTTGCTCGAAACACGTACAGATTATCAATAATAAAACAACAGGTGCCGCTAACAGATAAATGTTATTAACACATACGATTTTGGTACTCTTATATGTATAAATCTGTCAAATCTACATTTAAAAACAATTGATGGTCGGTTCAGAAGACGAATTGTACAAGTACGACTTGCACTTGGTCGTTTTTTAAATAAACGTAAATTCAATTATCGTGACTTTACTGTCCAAAATCTGCCATTAAGTTTACGACATGCCTTTTTGTTATACTCTATATATCGAAATTATGTATATATAACGTTATATACCTATCGTCCAAAGGTAACTTTCACTAAGTATTTTTATAGTTTTATATGTTAATTTCTGTACAACTTTACGGCGCGGCGTTTTGTTTCGCGTTAAATCCAAACAGAATCTTTTTGTACTGGCTCCTGATGGACAAAAATCAAATGTTGTCTTCAAAGTAAAAAGACTTCTTTGAAGAGAACATTTGACCTCTCACAGAGAACCCGAAATGACACTATGCGAAGCCGGAGGGCGGGCGGGTTGCTAGTTCCTTGTAATATTACTTTTTCAATGATATTTCACATATGGTATCGTGCCGTTTGAAATACTGGCGTGGTTGACGTGAGGGATAAGAGGGTTGTGTACCTTTCTTCTTTAGGATAAAATATGACTCCCTTGATGTCATTGTTGACTTATTTTAGGTACTTTTAAATAATTATTTGTAAAGAAATATAGCATATTAAAACACTATTGATTTTTCGCTGCAAATACGGTTTCGCCGGATAGCACAATAATATCCGATCGAGTATCCGGTAGTAAATAAATAAAAGTAGTAATTTTTTAAAATATTTTATTTATAAATTTAATACAGCAGAGATACGCATACCCAAATAGATTTTCACATTATTTTTAACATTTGTCTCGACATATATTAAGTACAATTTAATGCTAGGCATGTCGTTCCTGGAAAACTATTCAACCACCACTTTGAAGTTTTGATTCCTTCAAAAATAACTTTTTGTATTATTATAATATTTTATTACGGATTTAGAATAATTAGATTTTTATTTTTATTCAAAGTAATTTGTAAAAGATTTTTTTATTGATAATTTTGGCGTTCGCTTCTTTTTAATTTAACAAGATGAAAAGTCGAATCACTACTTCCAAATCCTTGATTTTCCATTCAAAAGACTTTAAAGGAGACATCTTGACTATATCTGCACTCTAGTATGTGGAAATTATTGGTCAATCTGAGGCATTGGCTTCTACTAAATACAGCAAATCCCAAGTTTGCTTTATTTATTTATCCCTATTTACCTCTACTTATCCCCCAGTCCTTCAACGGAATCATCTCAAAATAAAATCTAGCTCCAGATGTCGTTATAGTACATGCGTGTACCAAATTTTCAAGTGAATATTTCCAATTTATTTTATCAACTCCTTTAATAATAAAGTGAGCGGTGAGATATAAAAAATTTGAGGCCCTTGCTTGTGGTATATACACAAAATCCAAAATGTCTACTCTTACCAGCTTGCTTTACTTATTTTCCCCTGCTTACCCCTATTTGCCCCCAACCCTTTGCCGTATAAATTCTAAATACAATCAAGTTTCAGATCTCGTTATAATACATACGTGCACCTACAAAAGTTCAAATCAGTATCTTAAACTGTTCCAGAGAAAACGCGCACAAAAAAGTTACAAACCAACACATACATTTTTTTTCGCTCAAATTTATAATCTCGACGTTTTGTGACATTGTAAACCTATTTCAACAAAAACAAAATTGAAACCTCTTTTACGATTGTTATACTTATGTGAAATATGGAAGTAATTAATGTGAATCTTTTAAAACGAATTTCTTAGACGCTCGGTTCTTTTGAAATAAATAATTATCGAAACCAATTTTTATTAAGAAACATTAAACTTCTAAACAATAAATATGCAAGTACATACATATATGTATATTTTATTATTTACCCAATATTTTCCTTAATTAAAAATCGTTATTTTGTTGTTTGCCAATATCCCTAGCCTCTTGCAATGCCATGGTTAATATTTTTCTACTTCTGCTACACATTTTTACTTCAAAAACCACTATACAAGGAAGCAAATAAGACACACAATTATGTGATTTTGTAGAAAAATGTCTATTTCGATATTCTGAACATTTTTTCCATTAAACAAAGCCTACTATTTTTTTTTTTATTTTTTTAATAGTTCTCAGTAGACCATGCTCGACGAAGTAATTTTTAGACAAAAATATTCAATTTTGATGATTGTGTAACAGAAAGAAACCACTGCCTAAGGAATCACTACTTCCACGTCCAGATTTCCCATCCAACTTTCATTAAAGGAAAACATCTTAACTATATTTGCACTCTAGTATGTGGAAATAATTGGTGTATGTAGGAAAATATAAAAAATCTGAAGCCATGGGTTCTAGTATATACACCAAATCCAAAGTTTCTGTACTCTTACCAGCTTGCTTTACCTATGTTCCCCTATTTAACCCCCAACCGTTCAATGGAATAATCTCAATATATAATCTAATTACAGGATTCGTTATAATACATACATTTATCATGTAACAGTAAAAATTGTATTTTATCGACCGCTTTAATAATGGAGTGGGGGTGGTGGGGGAGGATGGAAAATTTTATTAAAAAAATCGTTGGCCTTTGCTTCTACTATATACACCAGATCCCAAGTTTCTGTACTCACCGCTTGTTTTACTTATTTTCACCTATCTACCCCTATTTAACTCCCATCCCTTCAACTGAATCATCTCAAAATGTAATTTAGTTCCATATGTCATTATAATGTATATGTGTACCAAGTATCAAGTGAACATATCGATTTTATTTTATCAACCCCTTTAATAATGGAATAGGGGTAAACAGGCTCTCTGCGAACTTGGCTCATCTAACTGGGTCAGGCTTCTCTAGGTGCCTGGACACAGTAACATTGAGGGTAACGAGCGGGCAGACGCTCTGGCCAGAGGGGGCTCTCGGAGGCCTCTACTGGGTCCGGAGCCGGCCCTAGGCTACCCTAGATCCAACGCCAGGAGGTTAATAGAAGGCTGGACCCGTTCCCAGTTCATTGACTACTGGGCTTCCTACCCAGGACTCCGGCAAGCGAAGCTCCTCATCTCAGGGCCCTTGCCGGAGAGAACAAAACAAATTATGCGACTAAGCAGGAAACGAGTCAGAGTCGTGATAGGTCTCTTAATCGGACACGGCTCTTTCAGGAAACACCTGCACACCATGGGGGTGGTGGACCACCCCGACTGCAGGTTTTGCGAGGACGAGGAGGAAACTTCCATCCACATCCTGACTTCCTGCTCTAGGTTGATGAAGCTGAGGCACAAACACCTCGGCATTGGCTTTCCAATGCTGGAGGAAACAAGAAATTCCCCCATAGGGAGGATTTTGGCCTTTGGGCTAGAATCTGGCCTGAATGGGGGTTTTCAATAAATTTAGTTAGCGGTTGCACAATGGGCCACAAGGCCTAAGTGCGGCGACCCTTCCTCGCCCCGCTAGAAGAAGAAGAAGAAGAACCCGTTTAATAATGGAGTGAGGGTGCTGGAGCGGTTGAAAAATGTGGTAAAAAATCAGGCCGTCGCTTCTGGTATATACAGTAAATCCCATGCTTCTGTACACTTACCAGCTCGCTTTGCTTATTTTCCCCTATTTACCCCCCAACCCTTCACCGGATATGTTCAAAAGACAATCTAGTTCCAGATCTCGTATACGTATACAAAATTTCAAGTCAATATCTTAAACCGTTCCACAGAAAACGTACGCAAGAAAAAGTTACACACACAACATTTTTTCCGCTCAAATTTAAAATCTCTACGTTTCATGACATTTTAAACGAGAAATATTTTTGAAATTTTTTTTACGATTACTGTACTTCCACTCAACGTGGATGTGGAAGTAATTTAAAGTTGATCTGAAAAAATTCAGGAAGTATGTAGGCGAGAGGTGAGACGCACTATACCGAGTGAGTCACTAGTACCTGGATGGTCAATGTCCCCTCAGCTGTTTGAAATATTAAGAAATGTATCAGTTAAATTGTAGGATGTCAAGAGTGGCATATTTTAAAATTATTTTTAAGCCTGCAGATTGTTTGATTGTCAGCCCCCACTTCTCACGTGTCTCGATATGCCTGGTACCCGGTATCCGAACTAATGATACCCGGCACCCGGTATTTACAAAAACAACTATCCGGTGCATCCCTAAATTTTATTTCATAGTTATTAAAATTCAAATAGTAATAGCAGAACTAAGATACTTAAAGTATTTATCTACTATTATTACATTATATATTAATTACTCCACTGCTTTTGAACGTTTAATGTCATCCATAAACAAATAGTGTGGGTAATCATAATACCCTAGTGATTTATTTTTACACCTTTAACTTCATGTCTAGCTTGTCCAATCGATGTAGCGCGCAAAATAAAATAGAATATAGCCTATTATTATTAAGGGGAGGAAGGTGACTCGATATGTTTGAATAATTTGGACGTTGTTATTATTACTTATATTAATATTTATTGTTATAATCATAGATAAAGTATAGTATTCAACTTGCGGTAATGATAATAACACACTTGATGATTTACAGCACTCGCCTGCGGCTCATGCTGCATACTTCATCTGCGTGAGTTATTGCTTACATTACCGCTCATTAAATAATATACTATTATGAACTTACCACTATTTTCTTTACCAATCAATTTCGCAGTCTACCTTTCACTCATATCACTTCATGCTCGATTAAGTTTTCTTAAACATAATTCTCAAACGGAAATAACTAAAAATTATTGACAGACTGAAAGCAGATAAATTATTATATCTGTTTGATTTAATCAAACAGGTATATTGTTATATTATTACCCGACAAAAATGTTTAAGAGATTATTAATTGATTGATTTACCAGCGTAAGGTGGGCATTGCTGCCGATTCCGGGCATCCGTGGAGGTTCGTTCCAACACGCAGCTTGGTTGTCCGTCGAACACGCCCAACGGACGGCCAAACCGCGTGTCAGAACCAAATCTCGATGTTTTATATACCGCCGGACCGGCTGCATACGCCGGGTTGGACATTGGACATGCTTGTTGTCAGCAGCGAGAGCCGCATGACGCATGGGGTAGGAATATAGGATGGGAAGTGTAGGTGTTTGTGAGATGCTTCTTTTAAGTTTCCATGCTTCTCTTAAGTTTCCATCTGCCATCATCGGTTGGGGTGTGCAGGTGTTTGCGAGATGCTTCTTTTCAATTTCCATGCTTCTTCTAAATTTCCATCTATCGTCATCTCCTTTCATTTTTTTTATTATTTTTTTGTTTTTGTTTTGTTCTTATTTATTAACCGTTCCACAGGTAAATATCCATTTACAGTGGAGTTGCTGGGAAGGGCCCTATCTTGCGGTAACAAATATTTTTTTGCGAAAAAAGGTCCGAAGGGATAGTTTGCTAACCCTGTATGTCGTTTCTTTGAGACAATCGGTTTCAATTTCAGCCGTCCAAATTAATAATAAAATATTATGTTTTGAATCAATAAATCGAGCTGATAAAAATTTAGATGGTAAAGATCAGATAGAGAGATAGAATAGAATAATATCAATTAAATCAGATAAAATAAAATGAACTGATTTCTAGCTTATCTGTCTTTCTGCAGCGTCTTGTGATTGCTGTTTTATTTTATTTCCTTTCCTTTTCTTTCTTGGGTTGAGTTGATTTTGTCCGAGATTTTGTCCATTTAAAAAACTTTCCACTGTATACAATTACTTTAGGTCACAACACAGTTATATTGCTTTGGAAACATATGTGCCTCATTTTGACACTGATTATGCTATTATTCATTGGCCATGAACCACTTAAAAAGTATCTGGTTGGGTCGTCTAGGGTGTACGTAGGGACAATGCACTTCACTCGAGCTTGTTTGCGCTTTATTTGATTTAATATTATTAGAAAATCTTGTAATTATTAATTCCATATGAACTCTGTTTTTCTATTGAGGCGCTTCTATTCACACAGAATTTCTTAACCTACCGGTGGCTGAAATTTTTTCGAGTTTAACGGGGTTTTTACCGCTTTTTTGCCGCTTTTTTAGAGAGCGTCTTAAAAACACATCTATTCACGACGTCACTTATAACTCACCCGACAAAAATGTTTAAGATATTATAGAAAAAAATTGTACTAATACTTAAGGCACATAAAAAATGTCGGCGCCTTTGACTTTGCGGTAAAGATAAAATACCCCCACATTTTCTATTTGCTTTAAATATATGAAGAGAACTGTAAACATCTGTTAGAGTTAACATTTTTGTTTCAAATTTGGTACACGTGTAAAATAGCATGGTAGAATACTCCCTTTGAAATCTTGAATCGCATGCGCTGTCCAGGGTGATCGCGAAAGGCTTGTAAATTGTCATATTTTATTTTAGTTATGTTTCATTGTAATTTTAGAGAAAAATGTTGCTATGGTTTTTGAATAAGCACTAAAAAATACGAAGATGTACAGTATATTGATATAATATACAGTGTCTTTCAGATTTGGACGATCTTTACGTAATAGAGTGATATGTAAATTTTACTTTAAAATGCTTTTTTTAAACATTTTTACGAAACTACTGAAAGTTATTTTAACAACAAATATACAAATATATCGCCTGTGTACTTTATCTCAGTGGCATCCCATAAAAGTGAATTGTGCTACTTTTTAGCAAAATGTTATTCATACTCGGTCACGCCCGACTGCAACTTCTACTCTTTATTTAGACAAATAGGTTGTATTTTAGTACTTCGGTACCTTCAGATAAGCATAAAACACTACAGTTCTTTCATTTCATATTAAATAACAAAAGTATGGAAATTAATGCATATGTACATACAAAATAAATAAGTTTTTCATAGTCAAAACTAAAATAGTAGACCACCCTGTATATTGAACATTGAATATCTCTTGAATTTTGACAGAACCATTAGTTAACAAAACGTATGGTTGAAACAAGTTATAAATAGTTGTTGTTAGATTAAAACTGATAAACTTACTAAAACTTTAGATACAAGATATGTATGTAGTAGTCTTCTAGAGAGAAAGATTTATATTTTTAACTATCTCCACAAACACGTATCTTTTATATCACATTGAAAAGGTGGCCAAAGTACTTCTGATATAAATTCGTACTGAAAAGAAATATACATACATTACCATTCCAAATTTAATTGTTTCTATTAATGTTGCAATTTGAATTTTGTAGTATTTCTAAATTACATTTTAATAATTAATTTTAATCTTATCAGATTATTTAGCATTTGATATTTATAAAATTATGTCAAAAGAAATTTTTTCTTGATGAAAATTGTTTATAATTATTTTAGCAACTATTAATGACACTTGTATTAGGAAATATAAAATAAGATTGTTATACATTGCTTCCGTAAAGTAATGTATAAATTCGGCAGCCAGTGAATTTGTTTCATAATATAAACAAATGTTTTACAAATTTGTTTGTAAAAGTTATGCTGTTATACCTGCATGCGTAAAACTGCCCTCTCAAATGGTATTATTAAAAATGGATATTGTGGTTTAAAAAAAATGTAGGTGTCACGTTTTATAAAAATATTGAAAAAACTTTTTTTATATATGCAAGAAGCTATAGCGCTAGCTGTATTTAAAAACCCATTGAAAGAAATTAAGCCGCCTTTAAGCGAACAGTCACCAAAAATTATGGAATTAAATTTCACTGTATTTCAGTTAATTTAACCTATTATTGATATTAATCTCGTTTAGAAGCGTTCGAATTTATTATTTCTTCATTTTTAGATTGTAAGTACTCCAGGCAAATTAACAAATTCTTTAACAAAAATTTTAGAGTCTGTTTTGCATATGGTATTAGTAGGGGGATGCTTCCTGAGAGTAAAACCTTATTATCTTGGAAATCGTTGATCCTACGATGAAATTATTAAAGACCGTTTCTCTTCAGAACTAAATTTCTCATTTCATTTTATTGATTTTTTTTAAATCAATTTCCCGATTGCATCACTTTTAAATTCCAATTTCTCTACACCGAATATCAACTTTAAACTATGCAGACTTTAAAGGCTTATATTATTATAGTATAATACAAGAAATTGAAAATTGTTTTGTTGTTGTGAACTACGGGTTTATAAATGATATTAGCTTATAGTCCGGTCATCGTAACTTTTTTTATCATAAATTTAAAACAGCAATTTTATTGACTATTCTTATTGGAAAAATTGCGCTGAACACGGTGGTGACATTAAAAAAATTATAAAACACAGACTTCATTGTTAAAAACAGTGGTTTTTAGCAGAGATGTGCAAGTACAAGTAGAGGTGTTTTAAAACCTCATGAGCCGTGACCTTCATATGCGCAGAGACATAATCCGTCCTGTTGACTCAGTTACACTTCTTAAAAATATTGTATTTATTGTTTACAATTTACCCCGAGCTCTTGTTTATGTATACAGCAAGGCAGGCTCCAGTGTCTTCAAAAACATACTTATAACTCAGATTAAACTTTTCGTTTAGCGCATTTCGCGGCTCATGAGATTCTGAAACACCTCTACAAATTGTACTTGGTAGCACAAGTAAATACTTTTACATGTACTTGTACCTATACTTAAGTACAATAATTACTGAAGTACTTGGTACTTGTACTTTACTAAATTTCGTGAAGGTACTTGTACTTTGTACCTGCGATTTTTGTTCTCTCACAAGTACAAGTACTTCTATAAGTACAAGTCCTTTTATAAGTACAAGTCCTTATATAAGTACAAGTACTTTTACAAGTATAAATACTCACATTTGCAAGCTCCAACCTGCAAAAGGTTGTTATTTCGTGCCTCTTGTTATCTGAAAGCAAAGTTAGTTGTTATGTAGACATAAGGTATATCCAAGTTCAAGTTAATAAAGTTTTCTAATTTTGTGTTCTACTTTGTATTACAGTACAATACAATACATATTCTAAGAAAGTTTGTGGTCATTATTTTGATCTGAATTTTTGTTTACAAAGTAGGCTTTCAGAGTTTAAATTATTTATATTATTATGCTTTTAAGACCTAAGAGATAGTTAGGCAAAATGTTATTAAGTAAGAAAAGTTTCTTAGAATCTAAAAGTGAGTAAGGGCCGGTTTTTCAATGTCCAGTTAAATAACTTAACTGTCAGATAAAATTTATCTGGCAGATGAACTGTTTTTCAATGTACAGGTAACATTTACCGGAGGGTTAAACTCACTATCTGAAAGTAAATTTAGCAGAAAGTTGAAAGTGCCAGTTAAGGATTTATTCTACTGTTAGTGGATTTGCACATGCGCATTTGGTTCAATTTCTGACAATTCTAAAACATTCTAACCTAAAAACCAATCTGATTAATTGATATGTTCGTTTTTAATTTGTGATTTATATTAAATATGTTATTGCCAATAATGAATTATAATAATAATAATAATATTCTGGATATGACTGATGATGACGATGATATACAATTTATAGAGTATGAAAGGAGACCCTTTACCATAAGGGAACGAGAAAATAATTTTGAAAATTATTATAAAAAATATTTTTTTGTAAGATTCCAACTGCGTAAAGAAACTATTTTACATATCATTGAGATAATAGATGAAGAAATTGCAATCATTTCAGGTAGGGACCTCTTTTCCCTTTTACGATCTCCATTGCAATTAGTGCTGATTCATAAACGCACAAAATCAAAACCAGAAATTCAATCAACACGCTACACAACGCAATTAATTTTGAGGTTAAATTAGATAAACTGTCACGAAAACACGCACGCAATTTGAATTAAACCAATTGAAAGAAACTTCAGGTGGAATCAGTAGTGCCAATATAGCTAAAACATGATTAAACTTATGGATATGTAGCTGGCAGTTAAATTACTATTGATAAACACTACCATAGATATAACTGCCAGCTAGGCGTATCTATCAGCTACCTACCGGGCACTTTTAACTGGACATTGAAAAATCGGCCCTAAGTGTGTTAAATTTAACATTTATAGATTATTTAATATATTTTTGATGTTCTTATGTTACATTATAATTACATGAATAAATATTTAGTTTCTGACTTTCCATTATTCAATATTACAGTAATTATTAACGTACCTACATGCTGTTTTATTGTACTCTGTACTTTTCAAAAGTACTTGCAAGTCCATTTTAAACTACATGTACTTGTACTTAAGTACATTCTGTTCCTAAAGTAATTGTACTTCCGTCAAGTACAATTTTTTAAAAGTTCTTGTACTTGTACTTAGGTACTTTTTTTCGGGTACTTGAACAGCTCTGGTTTTTATCAAATTTAGCAAAATGTTTTTTGAGTTTTTAATGAAAACGGTGCGAACAAAAAAGTCAAGATATGAAAAATGAAGACTTTATCAATACGCGTCGTTTGAGATCTTTTGGCGACTTTTTATTTTTGATCGTTCAATTGTTATGAACGAATGAAGGGTCGTAAAATATTTTTTTCCGGCGCGGCGCACCGTTTCCTTAAATAGTCAAAAAAACATCAAGAAATGAGAATTTTCTCTGAAAACCATTGTTTTTAACAATGAGGCCTGTGTTTTATAAATATCACCATCGTGTTCAGCGCAATTTTTCCAATAAGACTAGCCAATAAAATTGCTGTTTTAAATTTCTGACCAAAATCGATGATTTTAACGACCGGCCTATTACGTTTGTGAGTATTACTTTCCAAGTTTAATTTTTACGGGAGTTCCCTATTTCATTCTTAGTTATTTATCGTAGATAGTTCAATTTCGGCTCATTTTTTCCCTAATTTAATAAAGGAAAAGTGGTTCTGTACCATATTGTACGTCAGCCACACCGAACAACTGACATTCACAATCAGAATTGTTGACATGTCAATAAATGAGCATTTTCTTGGTTACACACACTCCTGTAGACGATACTACCAGCAGAGGACTAACCGACATTATTTATAGTAAAATGGTGGCTTTTGGTTTGGACATGGATAACTGCCGCGGGCAAGGTTATGATAATGGTTCCAAAGGTTCCAATAGTGGGGATCAATAAAGGGGTTGAAACAAGTAACAAGAGTGTACACTCGAGCAATGTTTAATCCATGTGGTTGCCATAGTTGGTCATAGGAAATGCATCAAAGTCTTCCGTGAATCAGTATCACTCTTTGGAGCACTTCAGAGTCTGTACACTCTATTTGCGACCTCTGCAAAACGCTGGTGTATTGTTAGTGACCATGTTAAAAGTTTAGCAGTGAAAAAGGTCTGCGAAACAAGATGGGAGTGTAGAGTTGACGCTCTTGAAACTATAAGATACCAGTATCTTAAGGTACACGAAGCTCTTCTTAATGATGAAGAGAATGTTAATGATCCCGAATTATCCTCAAAGGCAAAGTCTTTAGCTATTTATTTGGAACATTTTGCTTTCATTGTTACTCTTGTTAGTTGGTACGATCTACTATTCCAAGTGAACCTAGTCAGCAAGTCAATGCAATCAAAAGATATGGATCTCACTGAATTTAACCGTCCTTTGAACAACTGCATAACATTTGTAAAGGAATATCGAACTTCCGGCTATGTTTCTGCTGTTATAACAGCAAAGGATCGTTAGACAGACAGACGATTTAATCAGCTATCAACTCACAACGAAACTTGGGGATTTCTATACGACATAAGGGCATTACCAGAGAAAGAACAACGTCGCAAGCTCTGCAAAAATTTAGAACTCACACTTTGCAAAGACAAAATCAAGAAATCGGATTCAGACATCTATGGAGCCCAGTTGTCATATGAATTAGAGGAAATTCAGCAGTATTGCACAGAAAACATCCGTCTCATCACTAAAAGTGTTACAACACATCAATAAAACACAAACGCATGGACTGTTTCCAAACATGTGGATAGCCCTTCGGATTCTCTTAACAATAGCGATTACCGTGGCCAGTGGGGAGCCAAGCTTTAGCAAGCTTAAACTAATAAAGACATACCTAAGGTCGACTATGGTAGAGGAAAGGCTATCCTCGCTAGCTACTTTATCTATAGAAAATATTATTTCGTCTAACATCTATTATAAAAATACAATAGCTTTATTTGCGGCAATGAAGTCTAGAAGGGTAAACTTCACATAAGGACCAAGTAAAAATCATTATTTTCATACGCGTGCAATAAAAGTTATTACCTTTACTTCTCATTTTACTTTTAGTTATTCATACAATAATCTGGCTAATAGATGTTTTCGTTCTTCGTCGCTCTATTAAGTTGTGGGAGGATTTACGTTTTGGTGGGAGGGGGCGGCAAAATACTAGTTTTTCTCGGTTCCGAATTTTGTCTAGAAATGGGCCTGCGACACGGCTATACGTTTGTATTTAGATTTACAAAATATATATATATTTTTAAATTATATAAGGCATCTGTTTAGGCCCGTCGCGTCGTGTGGCAGAATTAATTTATTTTGTCACTACAATGTGTTTTGAAGAGTACAAAATCAGCCATAATCCCTCTTTTCCCTAAATTTCAGCACATGTAATAATATGTGTCACACGGGGTGCATGGAGGGATCTCCTCTTTCGAAATACATTCCGCTTGAAATTTCTATCTCATTTATTTTAGTAGAAATTAGCTGTTTTCTGATACTCTGTAATACGTCGTGTGAATACGTCCTCTTCAAAATGGATGTTTTAAAATGTTGATACCGTTCTAGTTTTATAGAAATGTCAAAAATCTTTTTTTTTTTACGTGCAAAAATAGAGATGTGCCTTTAAAAAACGGTCACTAAACATTTAGTTCATACTTTCACCGCCGACAGTGAAATTTCATTTCGTGATTCTTGGTGACCGTTTTTTTAAAGGCAGTTCAATTTTTCCAAACATCTTTTCACCTTATTTAGTGGCCTCCTATCTGCAAATGTTATGCAATTATGGGAGCTATATTGGATAGGTCACTTTTAATTTTTAACCTTTGACATCTGATTCTATATTAGCTATTCCAGAAGTATCTGAATATCAATTTTAACCTGGCGCATGCGCCATATTCTCACATATTCTCGAATAGAAAAAACTTCTTTCCAATTTTTGTGCACCTTATACTAGACATAATTTGTTCAATAGGAGATCACCGCAGAGCCTTACTCTTAACAGTTTATTAAAAAATTCCATAGAAATCGCTTAAGCCATTCTAGAGAAATTATTGAATAGACATAAAAAACCATACATACGGGTTGAAAAGAGAACGTATAGGATATCCAAGTCCGTTTGAAAATCATAAAAAAGACCGACAAAGGAATACTTCATAACACCAGCGATGGTCATGACAATTTTTAGAATCATTTTAATTATTGTAAATATTGTTTTACTGCTTTATATTAATCGATAGGCATGATGTAAATTATTTATTTATAATACGTTGTTTATGATAAATAATGTTAGTTTAGTGAACAACTCCACAAATGATTCAATAACCTACGGCTATGCTACCGGCAATATTAGGAATGAACCATAAGCAGATAAGGGACTTGTAATGGTGGGCCAGGTAAACAATCGACTACTTTAGTTTGAGGTAAGCTCATAACATATCTGGTTAGCTATATTCGTATACGGATATCGTTTGCAATATTCAAGCACGGTCTCGGCTCTTATTCTATCACATCAGGCTTTGTAATGATTTATCCTAGTAGCAACGCTTTAGACAGAATTTTCAAATTGATAGTAAAATACTATACTAATTTTTAGTCTGTTAAAAATAGATAATGCTACACGTGAATAACGACAATTAAGAAGAGTATGAACAAACTAGGAAATAACTCAGCACATTGCAAATGAACAATAAGGAAAAGGAATACCGTAAATAAATCAAAATGCTCTGCTGAAATAGGAGGACTCAGAAGGATAACTTTAGAAAAATAACAAGCTAACCATTATACTCTTCGCCGATTTGCTACACTTGTTATTTAATTGTTGCACATTCTATAGGATACTCTTCGCAGTTTGTTTTGTGAATGATATTAGTTTCAAACATTTTTTGTTTAATTACAAAACAACATTTTTTTTATTTCAAAAATTAATAACTTTTTTAGTTATTGATCGATTTTGTTCAAAATAGGGTTCTTCCTCTAGCTAACACTAACTTACTGTCCAAATTTCAATACAATCGGACTTTTCGTTCTTAAGTTATCGTGTTTACAAGAAACGTGACGGACGCACAGACAGACGGACGGACGTTTTGAAAGTTGTTCAGAATTCGATCACCAACACAGTGCCATGAATTTTCTTCTCTATGAGCAATATTACCCGTTTTAGAAATGTGCCGATCGAATGCAATATACTCTTCGTTTTGTATTTGCGAAAAGTATAAAGAGGAATATAAACACTCCATATCACAATGCAGGGCGGCAAGATCACAAGAACCACTTCCCATCTTGTATTCCTGTACCATCTGTCTTATGGTATGACTCGCTTCTGACAATATGCGTGACAATTTAACTCGTAGATGTAGCCATCCTGGCGATATGTTTTCTGGAAGCGGCAGCGATGCCTACCGTACACTGATAAAATAATAAAATCAAATAAATTAATACCATCTGATATTAATCTATTTGATGGATTTATTGCTATTACATATGACTTAAAATTATCTATTTTTAAAGTGTCTAAATATCAGTAATTCGACAATGCTTAATGACATTTTTAACTGTCTCAGCCATTATTAATACAATTAGGTATCTAATGTATCAACGATAGTAATTATTTGATTATTGTACATTTATTATCTAGCTAATTTATCCACCCACATAACTAAATAACTAAATTGAAAATTATAATTGATAATCTAATATTAAACAATTGTTTGTTTGTAAATGAATAATCGAATTTTGAAATACATCCAATTTCCACAAACACGAACATTTCTTGTTAGAGGGCCATTCTTAGCAAAATAATATTTCATTTGTAATCAAAATATTGACTACCTTACCCTATATATATTTTGTGCCTATACAAAAACTTGAAAAGTGTTTAACAGACAACCCTCATTTTGTTCAATAATACAACGAACCGAAGCGCAGAATATAATATTAAGTAGAATGTGGACTCGGAGATGCTGGGTCATTATACTCTGCCAATGTGACATAAAAACTACACCTTTGTCACGACCCTAAGTGGGTATAGGCTGTATATAACCACTATAAACTCCAGTATTCATGTTCGTTATCTAATGATTTTAGGGATGCAACAAAGCAAGGGAAAGTTAACATCATTATATTTAATAGGCCATTTGGACAAGCGCATTCAAATCAGCGTGGTGTAGAATGATGATAATAAAAATATATTTTTATGTATGTATACATTCCACTGGTATAAATTATCTAACAAAATAAATCGGGCATGTCTGTTGGAAAGTAGTGTTTATAATTTTGAATTTTTAGAACCGTCTTATTTTTGCTTCCCTCGCTTGCCGAAGGGAAGAATTGTATTCGTAAGAAAATCGTCCTCCGAAATTGTAAATGAAATACACTATGGGCAATTTTTTGATATGTGAAAGGGGGCTATCAGAGAAGCGGATTTTCGCATTGTTATGTGGTGGCTTCCGGTCGCCATATTCGAAAACGCGAATTACTCTATATCTCTGAAACTATTAGTTTTATCGGAAAAGTTCTAAGGACCAATGTTACAGATAATTAAATTATTTTTCATATACACTTTTTTCTGTGCGGGACAATATTTTTTAGGTTATGTGCATTTAAAAATTTTTATACAGGCATTGTGGGCGATTGAAATAAAAATCTATATTTTACATATTGACATTATGTAGTTCGTTGTGAAAGTTTATTTCATTAATTACTATCTACCAGTTACTTTATAGTTGTCTCCATATATTTACTGAACATAAAAACCTCAAAGCTCTGCCGCTTATACGTATAGATAGGAGAGCGGGCCATGTTCAGATTTGGTAGAAAATGGTAAATATAATATAATGTATTACTTAATACATAGAACAACATTGTTCTCACGTGTAGTACGTTCTGGAATAATTAAAATAAGAAATAATCGGAAACAAGCCTCTTTTAATTCTTAACTCCTGCGCAAATCATCTCTAACTAGAACGTCATATCCAGGGAAGAGATAAGCAGAGCGGTACTTTGAATTTGTTTATCAATATCGCGAAGGACGGTCAATATGTCCACCAATGCGTAAGATATCCTATCTTGACGCAAAGCAGAGCAAGATTTTTTAATTTACCGTAAACGTTATTAAGTTTCTACAAAAAATACGATTTTAAAACCTCTAGTGTAATATTTTGTTCACTCTACTCCGGAAAAATTTGAAATACGGCTTATAATAGTGCTGCCTTTGGTATTTGGATGGTTGGTTTTTATTGCCGTTTTTATGTGCATTAAGCAAATCGAAGACAACTATAAATTGATAAAAAAAATATTATTCGGCAGATAATTAGTGACATTAGCATGAGCAGAGTATTATTACAAAGACGATGGAAACATAATCAGGATTGTTACTGATAAAAACGTTTAGGCCAACAATTACAAAAAGGTTTTGTGTCTTACTCGTTTGAAGGTGAAGCGCATTGATTCTGAAAAAGTTGTATAAAAGTATTCACATTTTCACAGATTTCGAAACCATATTTATTCACAAACATATGTACATATTTCAATACCATTCATTAATTGTACCCAAAAATAACATACAATGCAATATTATTCAATAGAAAATTACAAATGTTGTATGCAATTGCAAACAAGCTAACCATTATACTCTTCGTCGATTTACTACATTTTTTATATAATTATTGCACATTTTATAGGATGCTATAAATAATATTAGTTTGAGTCATTTGTGTTTCATTACACAACAAAAAAATCGATTTTTTTAAATTTTAAATAATCATTAACTTTTTTATTTAATGATCCGTTTTGTTAAAAAATAATAGGGTTCTTGCTCTAGCTAACGCTAACTTACTGTCGAACTTACCATTCTTAAGTTGCCGTGCTTACAAAAAAAACGTGACCGACGGACAGACAGATGGACGGACATTTTGAAAGTTGTTCAGAATTCGATCACCAGCACAGTGATATGAATTTTTTTTCTTTACGAGCGATATTACCGGTTGTAGAAGTGTGTAGATCAAATGCAATATACTCTTCGTTTTGTATTTGCGAAGAGTATAATAATATGTTGAGCTCCAAACAGTGATCGAAGGGTAACACAATTCGCTGTATTACTACTCACACTTACGATGGGCTCATTTAGCATATTTTTTTATTATATTTTCTGAAAGATCTTTTCATTTTAGAGCGAAATGCAAAAACTAGAATTTTCTACAGTCTCTATAGACTTCAAAATTAACCAACAACGGGCTCTCATTTAACAGCTCTGTGACGTCATTTACTCCCATGGTAATTTATTATTATTTTATCTGAAAATGTGTTTTTACTAATAGCTGATATAAATGAAATATAAAATAACACGAATTGTGTGAATAATATTAACTGCTATACATATGATTTAATAATGTTAGGACGTTCTTTTCTTAAGAAATTTACTTTTCTCTTTATTCTCCATGTGTTAGTATTTTTTCATATAAAATAAATGTTTTTTTACATCTTATTCATTATACAAATTTAACATTGCTTGTCATTATTGACCAGATATTTTTATTGATAGGTGAGGCTGCTTTTAAATAACCGGCTTCGCACATTAAACGTATCCTCGAGACAAATTTTGGGAGTAAGTGACGTCAGAGTTTCCTGCGCATCGGTTCATGTTTAAAGCAGTATATTTCTGAAACTATTTATGACATTGATCTCGAATTATCAGTGTTGTAATTATTTGACGATTACCTCGTATAAACGTACTAAAAAATGCAATATGAAATTGACTAAATGGTCTCATTAGACCATTGGAATTGTTGTATATCTAGTAGCAATGTTGATCAACGAAATTCATTATTTCTCGTAATTTTTTGAGAACGAAATGTACGTAAACGCATAAGCTAACAGCTGCTACATGCACACAAACCATGGCACCAAGTATATGGAATGTAAAATGTTGATCTGAGACGGAGCTGGAACTTTGGACTGCTTTATCACACCATTTGAAGATAAATGAAAAATGTTGGAAATTTCACGTACTTTATTTTCCATGAGCTGTTGCATGTACACTTGAAGATGGTTGGTCCATAAGATGACTTGCTGCTGAATACAATGTGAGTAAAACCACGATAATGAGTGTTAAAAAACAATGGGAAACCAACCAAACGGTATCCCGTAAAGTTGGTTCCGGTAGGTCCGGAAAGAGCAATAATCAAGAAGATGAAAATTTTATAAATTACCTAAGAGAAAACCCATTTCAGACTGCAGTAAATGCAATTTCAGAGACAAATTTCCCTGCTTCGGTACGTACTGCTTGCAGAAGAATAAAACTACAATGCGACTTGAAGAGTTGTTCAGCGGCTAAAAAATACAAACTCTCAGAGAAAAAGAAGCAAGGTACGATTATTTTTGCACTCAACTATATAATCAATGATGAAAACTTCTGGGGACAAGTTATCTTTTCTGACGAAAAGGTTTTTAAATCCTGTAGTGATGGACATGTTCGCGTATATAGGCCTCCTTTCACTAGATACGACGAAAAAAATACTTTCGATCCACAAATATCAGGAAGGTTTTCAGTCAATGTCTGGGCTTGGATGAGCCTAAATGGGTTAGTTAGGTGTGTGTTGGAACAGTGGTGCATGATCATCTCAATTCCATTAAATATATTGAAATATTAGACAATATTATGTTGCCGTCAGTAATAGAGGTGCTTCCGGAAATTAATTTTATTTTCCAACAAGACAACTGCTCCATACATACGGCCCATCGTGTCAGGCAATGGTTTCTTAATAAAAACATAGAGTTGTTGCCGTGGCTATCTAAAAGTCCGGATTTAAATCATATTGAAAATGTTTGGGGACTAATGATGAAACATATAAGAAAATTAAATAACCATCCAAACAATGCCCAAGAATTGGAAGGGATAATTAAAGACGCTAGAGAAAACCTGTCGCAAGAAGTTGACCTTGCAAGATTGATTGATTGATTGATTGATTTTCTCCAGGCAGTTTTAGACGCTAATGGAGCAGTGACAAAATATTAGTTTATTCTGTATTACGTAGTTGAAGTTCATTTATTTTATTTTTCTTTTTGTATTTTTATGGTCAGTTTGCATTGTTTACATTTTCTTTTAATTTCAAGTGGTATTTTTGTGTTCTTATTTTAAAAATAGAATTATCATTATTCAGTTAGTATTTTAATTACAACCATTAGTAGAATTATCCGTAACAAATATTATTTTGTTTAAACAATAATATGGCAAGCTTGAAAATGTTTTGAAAAAGTTATTTTCTAGTTATTTTTTAAAATTCCATTTGAATAAAATAAAAAAGAAAGGTTTAATAAGTTTAAAAACGCTAAGAAAACCGGTCTCCTCCAAAAAACCCAGGTCCGGGGTAAATCACTTCTTCTCCACCCACCTCTCGACATGCCTGGCCAGCCCTATTTACAGACATATGCATACAACTAAGTTATTAAGATTTTCGATAACAAGAGTTGTGCCAGTTTTTTTTTTAAATCAAGTGTACGTAATTTCTTCCTGAGCGAGAAAAATGGGAATGAGTAAAAAAAAAATATTTTTAAAATGCACAGAACCTAAAAAACAAGGCAATTTAAAAAATTATAATGCCGGTAGTAAACACTGTAATAGAAACAATCAAATATTTATCTCTATAATCTTTTCGCTTTGAAAGATGAGGCAAACATTTATTTTATAATAGGTATATTGCAATGTTTAATTTTCTTAATATTACACATGAATGTTTATAAATTCGATTTTATGTTGTTTTTGCGCAAATATCCAAATCCGTCATAATTTTTATTAAGATTTTTGTGTAGTAACTACGGGTGTGGAGTGCGCCCTTTTAACAACACACTGTAAGTGGAAAAGAGTATAACAATGACTTAAATTGGTAGTTATATAAAATTAAATATTTCAGAGACCAACCAACACATTTCAAAATACATTACACTGACAGATTTTAACAAGAAAGGAACAACAAGTGTCAACTCAAAGTTAATGGTATTGAATAGACGAATAGATAAAGACAAAAAATATGTTTCAACGGTTGGACAAAGACGCAAAGGCCATTTGGTGTACACATGTTTAAAAGTTAATAATACCCTTTATACCTAATACATTTTCTTCGGGTAGTAGGTGAAAAAAGCTATATAAACACAAGTAATTATTATTTTGTTATTCGTTTGACAGATTCAGTGTTGTTATTATATATAGGTGACAGAAAATGGTTAATATACTTACAATAATATACGTATGAAATAGGATATTACTCATTAATGACTGTAACCTTAATAAAACTTATAGAACTTTACAAGTTTATTATTGTTTTGTCTTAAATTGTAGTTAAATAAATAATATAGGAAATAAAATATAATTTTTTAGATAGTTGTTTTTATATTAAAGCAACTTAAATACTTTAAACCAAAAATTTTAAAACATTTCCCTGTTATAGGTATACCTATTTATCTCGAATTCAATAACAATAACCGAACTGGAACCGATAGAAGAAAGACAAGTGAATATGTTCCTCAAAATAGAAAACAATGCTACACGTGACAGGTTACCATGATGCAAATTATAATATATTTAACTATGAATTTTACAGAAACACCTACCCTCAGGTAACTTAAATGTTTATATATAGCAGCTAATATACGATTCAAATGTATTGACCCCTCCCTTTAACTGCGAAAATCTCAGAAATGGATTAGCAAAAAAAAATGGAAAAACTGTGTGTCTATTCTACATTATTCATTGAAATTTAAATAATGTACATTGGACAGTTTTGAAGTTCTACTAAGTTATATTGAAAAATGTCCTACTTTTTAAGGAAATGTTGACCATACCAGTTTTAAATCCATTGTATCTTGCAGAATATGCCTACTATATAAATAATATTTAGATTATATATAATGTAAGCATTTTCAGGAAAAAGAGTATATATCATATATTAATTTAGTTATCAAGGGTAATAGATAATATCATTGGAAGCTTGCAATAATATTATCTGTTGCGCTTGATAACTAAATTAATATTTGATATATACCAATTATTTTTTCTGAAAATGCTTACATTTTATATAATTAACTATTTTATCACAATTTTTTTAAATACATTGATAAATAACCGAATAAACATGAGGTCTCGTTTTTGGGAATAACTGCAAAAAATAGAATAAAAAATTATGAAAAAATTTCCTCGTACAAAAAACGTGCTGCTTTATCGGTATCTAAAATATTATTTACATAGTAGGCATATTTTATAAGGGATTTAAAACTGGTATGATCAAGATTTCCTTAAAAAGTTGGACATTTTTCAATACAACTTAGCAGAACTTCAAAACTATCCATTGTACATTACTCGAATTTCAATAAATGATTTAGAATAGACACAAAATGATACATTTTTTTTTCAATTTTTTTCGCTCCTTCGTTTCTGAGATATTCGCGGTTAAAGTGAGAGGTCAATACATTTGAATCGTATTATTAGTATAGGTAGATTGTCGTTTTAGTGTTTTAGTAATAATCAGTTTCAGAATAATAACATAAAATATGCTTTTAACCAATATGGATACAACACTTGACCATTGTGTATGATTTAAATGAAAGAAAAAGAAATAGTGTTCCACGACATTACTTAAGGCCTCCTTAAGATTATTTAGTTAAAATAGTTCGAGCACCACACATAAAACAAAGTGGGTGGCACCATACGCCTAGCAGCAACAACTAGATACGTTTCTGGAAAAAAGACAATCGTTCTCAACTATTATGAAACTTTTATTAGAATGTACAGTTTCTAAAATTTACCTCGCCTGCGTGAGCGTGTGGTGCCATTTAAAGTTGGTACAGTTAGACCGGTAGCACGGGAAAGATTCTGGTGAACAATTAGCTAACGTCTGCGTCTCATGGAGACCTTTCTTAAGCACGTAAAATCGACTACGAGATATTTTTTTTCATTGCCACTGGCGCAAAACAATTTTTAATTCATTTTTTATTTTGTAAAATAAATACATCATTTTTGTCAATTAGTTCACGTCTGGGATGTTAATATTATTTTACTTTAGGAAAAAAAAGTGACGGGTAGCGCAATCGCAGACGTGTAGGTGGCGCACTTGTCTTTGAAATCGGCAATCGCGTTTGTATCGAAAACCGGCTTTTAAAAACAATCGGTTCACGTCTGCGAAAGACGTCACCCGGTATATAATGTCTTTTTAAGTACTTGAACAGTCTCCCAGACGATTTGACTGTGTATGTGATATTTTTATACATTTTCGATTATGCTACCGATTCCGATAATTTTGTACGATTAGCTAACGTCTGCGAAGTGCATTATCATAAACTTTGAGCTCAAACTGTTGTATCAAATTATTCCCAGACGCGTAGAACAAGCCCAGACGCTTGTCTGTACGCTTTTACTTTGTGAAAAAAAATATTTTTTTTGAACAATTAGTTTACATCTGCGAATGGTTTTTTATGCAAAGTACGTCACTTTTAGGCCACGAGATTATTCGCAGATGTGTATATTGTGCATAGTTGCTTATATGAGTACGATCGCATGAATTTTATTTGCGGTCGCTTAAAAATAATACTTGCAAAGAAAGAGTTTTTGTTTCATTTTATAGTCGGTCAAACAAACATTTAACTATTTACTACCGTGACAATGGCAAGAAAAAACCAATTCTTATGAAGTATGGTACGTAATAGAGGATGGACGCGGCAACACCCAGGTCACTTGTTGAAAGCATTTTCGTTGTCGCCAGGATTTTGTAAAATAAACGATTAGGCCACAATGGGTCTTAAAAACCAAAGATATCTGCATTACAAAAAAAAACATGTATTTGTAAATTATCTTGAACGCGAGTAAAACATTCATTCATTCGTCGTCATCGTCATCATCATCATCCAGATCAACACAGCTCTCCTCATCCTCATCCACAGCGATTATATTGTCATCCTCATCTATTGGTAAAAAAAAATTGCTTGTATTTGCTTTATTATTTGCAATTATTTTATCGTACGCGGAGCTTAAGATTAGTCGAACATTAAGCTTCCTTAAAAACGTTTGTAATTATACGTATTAAAATCAATTAATTGAGAACTGTAGTCAGTTTGCTTGTATGTGTGTATTAACGTTTCGACAATAACTTTCATGTAAACACAGAATGTAATACTAATAACACACAATCGGCAAATGATGCCCCTTGCACATGTTTAATTTTATTGAAGTTGATAAAATAGTTTAATAAGTCTCATTGAAATACAACTCTTAATAAAGTATTTTAACATTGGAAATATTTAAGGAATCGGGAATGTAATGGTAGATATAGTGGAACATATGCATCGAAAGTGAAACATATGTTCGGGCGTAACCGCTGGACGCAGGGGTGATCAGATCGGAGTGATTTGAGTGGAGTTGTGTAGGTTGTTAGGTTCTAAGTTTACGGGGGCGGCAAGAGGGAGGTCAATAGTGAAGGTCTGCGTTTTGACTATTTTAATAAAATTATGCCGAGGTTTAAGCGCGATATAAGAAAATTAGGACGGTCAGATCGGGATGCTTTGAGTGACGTTCTGTGGGTTGGACCTTTGTGTATCGAACAAAAGTTGTCCGGGAATTCTAAGTTTATGGGGGCGGCAAGGGGTAGGTCAATAGTTTTACATTTTGACTGCTTAAAATCATTGAATGGGTATAAAAACTGAAAACTTTTGGGCATTGAATTGGACGTAGAACGGGCCCATAAGACCGATGCTCATTTTTGAGATTTTTCGGGAGGGAAGAAGGGCGGTGGGTGGCAAAATGGGATGCTAGCAGAGCAGACAGGTAAGTAAATATAAACAAGTTAAGTTAGGTAGCCCAATATTAGTATATTTTACAGGGTGTTACCAGAAAAAATGTCCATTTGTGTAGAAAAATCACCTATATTTCCTACAGAAATTAATCAACAGTGGTACTCTTAGTAAATTATTGTTGTTAACTTGCATCTAATTATATTAGACTCTCCACACATATAAGACAAAACACTTGTACGAATCAATAGATACGTATATGATAATGAAAATTGTGACAGTAAAATCGAAGTAAATCATGTATTGTAATTGTTTTTTTTTTAAATTCAAATTCAACGCTCCTGCAATGCTGCTAATTCTATGGAAGGCGCTGCTTATACATTACGCTTATGGAGCTTGTCTCCTCTATTTGTTAAACTCTTTGAACCTAGCACGCTCGAGAACTAATAGAAAAAATGACATCGCCAAGAAGGAGCAGTACCGCCAGTACCGGATCAAGGGAATACCTTTCAACGATCAGTGATATGATAGTAAGTATAATATATTTCATGACAAAGCAAGACCCATAGAATACACTAGCTAAAATGATAACGTGCGGAACGTTCGTGAGCACCTGATACATTAATTTGATTGAAATATATGCAAGTAGTAGGCGTCTGCAAAATTCACTATGAGTAAGCAGAAATCAATTATTAACGCGGTTTGCACACACAGACGTGAACTGATCGTTCCACTGTGTATATGGTTTTCAAAGTTCTTAATCTTAATGTTAAAAATATTTATGCGGACGGTAAACGTCTGTGAAAAATATTTTAATATTGTTATACCATTATAGCAATAAACAAGTTATTCGCAGACGTGAGTCGATCGGTAAAAAATGTGTGTTATTTTTTACAAATTAATTTTTTCTTTACTTACACTTATACACGCGCGCAACGTCTGCGAATGCGTCCATAAGTATCGGTATATCAAAAAATTTTAATATCTATTTGTGTGAAAAGTGAGCTTATTGTACAAAGTTACCGGAATCGATAGCATAATCGAAAATATATAAAAATATCACATACACAGCCAAATCGTCAGGGAGACTGTTCAAGTACTTAAAAAGACATTATATAACGGGTGACGCCTTTCGCAGACGTGAACCGATTGTTTTTAAAAGCCGATTTTCGATACAAACGCGATTGCCGATTTCAAAGACTAGTGCGCCACCTACACGTCTGCGATTATACTTCCCGTCACTTTTTTTTCCTAAAGTAAACTAATATTAACATCGCAGACGTGAACTAATTGATAAAAATGATGCATTTATTTTACAAAATAAAAAATGAATTAAAAATTGTTTTGCGCCAGTGGCAATGATAAATAATATCTCGTGGTCGATTTTACGTGCTTAAGAAAGGTCTCCATGAGACGCAGACGTTAGCTAATTGTTCACCAGAATCTTTCCCGTGCTACCGCTCTAAGTAGGATCATACTCATACAGAACGCGCCCATGCGCGCTTAAATTATTACTATTACCAGCCCTGTTTATTAGCACCCCGGTAAATAACAGCTATCGACAACCGCACGAATGAAGTAATTATTAGGCTATTGATATCTGAAAGGTCATAAAAAAGATTTTGAAACATAATATTTTTTTCTAAAAACTCTTTTAGATAATTAATTTTATATTTTGTTCCCATGGTTGTCATGGTAGTCCGAAAAATATATAGCAATGATTGAAATTTTCCATTTTATATAAAACAAAGTGAAATTAGTTCTCAACAAATATCTTGATGTAACACTAACGTATTTAGTTTAAATTACATATTTTTGATAGTTAATCATTTTGCACAAATAACTAAAGTAGTGTTTTCTATTTGGTTATTTGTGCAAATTACATATTTTTGTTTTTCACGGCTAATTTAATAAATTGTCAATTTTTAGTGAATTCGACAAAATTTTTTAAGATAAATGTATAAATGTATAAATGTTTTGTATATCATTAAAAAGCTTTTTTATGGCCTTTCAAATGGTGTAAAAATAGATGGGGTATTCCATTACAAAAAAAGAAAGTAAAATTCATATCTCCGAAATGGGACTTTCAATTGTTTTTCTGAAACAATTTTTGGAAAACACGTGACTTTCCATAGCTTTAATTACTTCCACATCCACGTAGTGGATTGGAAGTATAGTAATCGTAAAAAAAAACATTTTTTTTTTCTTGAAATAGGTTTAGAATGTCATGAAACGTCGAGATATTTAATTTGATCGAAAAAAAAATTCTGCCTGTCGCCTAAAATTGAGATTTTCACTTGAAATTTGGTACACGTATATATTATAATGACATCGGGAACTGGATTATATTTTGGGATTATTCTGATGAAGGGTTGGAGGTTAAATATGTGTAAATAGGGGAAAATAAGTAAAGCCAGCTGGTAAGAGTACAGAAATTTGAAATTCGACGTACTTATGTACAAAATATTATTGAAAAATCTGAGAAGCCAAAGCCTCAGATTTTTCAATAATATTTTTCAACCCCCCACCATCACTACTAAATTATTGAAGGGGTTGGTAAAATAATATTGAGATATTCACTTGAAATTTTTTACATGTATGTATTATAACGACATCTGGAACTAGATTATATTTTGAGATGATTCCGTTGAAGGGTTGGGGGTTAAATAGGTGAAAATAAGCAAAGCAAGTTGGTAAGAGTACAGTAACTTGAAATTCGGTGTATGTACTAGAAGCCAAAGCCTCAGATTTTTTCAAACCCCCACCACTTTTACTCCATTATTAAAGGGGTTGAGGAAATAAAATTGGGATATTCAATTGAAATTTGGTAGACGTAAGTATATATTATCGACATCTGAATCAGATTATATTTTGAGATGATTCCGTTGAAGGATTGGGGCTTAAATAGGAGTAAATAGGGGAAAATAAGTAAATCAAGCTGGTAAGAGTACAGAAATTTAGGATTTGGTGTATATACTAGAAATCAAGCAGGTCTCAGATTTATTTCTAATATTTTTCAAACCCCACTACCTCCGCTCCATTATTAATGGGATTGATAACATAAACTTGAGATATTCATTTGAAAGTTAGTACACGTATGTATTGTAATGACATCTGATTGAGATGATTCTATTGAAGGGGTGGGAGGTGGTAGGTTGTAAATAGGGAAAAATAAGTAGAGTAAACCTGAAACTTAATTTTTAACGTATGTTGTAGAAACCTCGGTAGAAACCCACGCCTCAAACTTTTCAATGACATCTGCCCCAAATATTATTAAAATTCTATGATCAATAATTTCCACATACTAAAGTGCAAATCTAGTCAAGATGTTTACCTTAAAGTGACTTGGATGAAAAATCTGGATGTGGAAGTAGTGATTCCTTAGGCAGCGGTTATTTTGAACTTTTTTACGTAACTCCAAAACGAATGAAGCTAAAGTTAAAAGAGTAACATTTCTGTGATCACTCTATACTTGTATGTATAAATAACTAAAAAACGTCTGCAAGTTCCTCCGGTATCCTTCTCCTTCTTTCCATATTTACTACTGCACTGAGTACCACGTGTTAAATTGAAAAGATGCCGACCCTGTATGTTATATATAAAAGTAAAATGTTATGAAAACCAGATTGCCGAATTATTTCAGAACATTATTTTTATTATAGATTTATTCATTTACCAGAAGTAGAGAACCGGTGTTGACAAAAGTACTTAACTCTGAACGTGGACACAAACAAGTTGAAAATCTGGGCACAGCCAGGCCCGGATTCGAGAAAGTTTTTAATTTAACTTAACTATACCAGGGCCATTAAATGTAGGCAGTAGAGCCAGCGACGTGAGGATTTAAGAATTTCGTAAACTCGCACGTGCAGTTGTGGACAGTGAATATGAGGCACCAAAATTTGTACAGTGTGAAATGGGATTTTATTTACTTATCCTCCAAAAAGCCATGGAAGGTTGTAAATAATTTAATTTGCATTAAATATTAAAAATTATTTCCGGTAATATGCTTCCGTTTTATCAATATGGCAACGGGGCTTTATCAAATGACATCGCTGCCAGCCCCTCTTACAACACTAAAATATGATAAGAATCGGATTCAAGAGCTGCCTCATATACAGATTCAGAAAGTATTCGTTTTGGTATGGCAATAATTGGCAATAAGTGGAAGCGAGAGCGAAGCAACTAGGCTATTCTTTTCTATCGTATGTATAACACAAAATTCTTTGATAACACATCGTACAAAGCGCCACCTGCTATCTCCACCACATGTGTGTGGACAGAGTTTAAATTTGTTTCCGTCTTACACACGTCAGTTCTCGTTTTGCCCTATACGATAGAAAAGAATAACCTAGTTGCTTCGCTCTCGCTTGCTCTTATTGCCAAATATTACCATGCCAAAACGAACACTTTCTGAATCTGTATACTGTCCTCAACTGTACGTAATTCGAAGAAATGAAAGCACTCACATTGTGATAATTTTGCATGAGCTACCATATATCTGTGAACCACAAATATTAGAAATAAGAATACCTTAATATCTGGTTTTCATTATTCGCCCAGTCAAGAATGCAAAGTCCGACTAGTGTAAAACTGGTGTCTGGTCTATATTCTATCACTAATCTTCTTTGACATTTTTATAGAGAACACGCGATGCGATGCGTGCTGGAGAACTGCCGAGTGGAGTAACAAACAGTCGTCAAACAATAAGCTCAGTATGGTTTTAAAAACAGTTCCTTGTAGAGTAGTATTATTATGAGAAGATGCTCGGGGCGGAGCTAACGTGCGCGAATATTTTCACCAGTGACACATCATCTGGGGTAGAAGGATATATAATAATTGTAATCAAATTTTCGAGGTCGAAGAGCTGTGTAATGTAGAATATTAAAGATTGTCACACTCTGGTGTTTACGATGAAGACATTCTTCACTGAAAGTAAGGTTATATCACTTAATTCAATCAGAAACGGCGAACACAACAAGTATATCGCAGCACAGATCCTGTGACAGCAGGTTGACGGTGCCACTGGCTTCGACGTCAAATATGACGCAATTGGCTCTCATTGGCCTAGAACAATGGAAGCACACAAACTCGTTTCTGCGCATTATTTTTTGCGAGCATCTTCTCATAATAATACTACTCTACTGTCGCCGGTTTAGGTGCGGGCACTCGATCCAGAGACAACCATGAGACGGCCGACTACCATACGGAAATTGGATCGCTTTTTGCTGGAACAACCAAGAAAATAATTATATACTTACATCCTTGTTGTACATACTGCTTTCGCATCAAGCCATTCTTGTCTCGCAGTTAGGGAAGGTGGAGTTGGATGGCGCTAGCAGCGCCTTGTTGCTATTGGACATATACTTATTAACTATTGGACGAAATCATGTGTCATGTCGCCATATTTGTTGTTTTGATTTTGTATTTTATCTATGGTTTTGATAATGGATTTGTAAAGTTTGTGCCTATTGTAATTATTTTTGTGCAAAATTGTGGTTATTGCCGAAATGTGAACTGTAAATCATTTCCTACTTTTGTATATATTATTTCATTGGAACTTTTTAGTGTAGCGGTATTAGGTTAGGTTGAGTCTGTTTATTGTTTTTTTTTAAATCAATTTCATGCAAAATTGTGAGTGTTGTAATAATTTTAGTGCAGAATTGTGAATTGTAAAACTTTACTTTTATAAATATTCGGATCTTGTATTAATGTAGTGTTAGGTTAGTTAGGGTTATTCGTATAGTGTTCGCTGTTGATATTCTAATGCTCCAAAAACACTGTCTTGTTTTTGGATTCAGTATACATGAGGTGGAGACAACATTACATAAATTATGTGCAGCATTCTATTAATAAACGATTTATTTTATCTGTTTGTTTCATTTTCTCCTTAAAATTTAATTGAAAATAATATAATAATTAATAATAGATATAGAAAGGTATGCCGCGCATTTTTAAATCGCCTCTAAGAGACATGCACGCCATCTAGCTCACCTTCCTACATAGCGGACCAGTGCAATATTGGCGATACCAAATTTTACATGGAGTTGGGCGTCTCGTGGTTGTCTCTGCTCGATCGTCGAAGTTAAGCTACGTCGGTCGGGTCCAGCGCATGGATGGGTGAGTTCTCGTTCAGGTACGTCAGTCTATGTCATGAGCTGAATAGCCTTGGCTGGACTGAGACGACTTGGCGAGACAATAAAAACAAGGACTGATAACTTTACCAAAGAGCTCCTTATCAACAGACTCGAAGTCTTGTGAGGACCATGTCTGGATAAGGAGCCCTAAGGTATAAAATGGAGTACTACAATAGACCTATACTGGTCGCAGTAGGCAAGGCCAATCGCCAACTCCTCCATCTAAAATCTAATGGTTTAAAAGTAAGCTGAGCTGAGTAGACTGACCAATTAAAACCAACTAAACACGTTAAAAATCGGCGTGTATGAGATTGTTCACCTACAAGGCCTATTCAGTCGCTTTAGACAAGGTAATTGCTAATATGCGGCCCGGCGAAGAGTACAGATCGGCAACTTGCCTTTTGAGCAAAAATTTGACGTTACAGAAATATCACAAGAGATAAGGTTCTAATTTTCCACATATTTCGTTATGTCTCCTCCCTAATAACACATGTCCGTCCCAAGGACGTACCCACAGGACATGAAAACATACCGAGAACGTACTTTACCGACTTAAAACGTACCAAGGACGTTTGGGGACGTTCCGTGTCAGCAAAACGTAGTATCCCGAGGACGTCCAACCCAGTACTTATGTAGGACGAATGTAGGTCTACAGAGGGCGTCCTGAAAATGTTGTTAAGACATACTATGCAAAACATATAACCACCTCCCCCTGCACCACGTTTAAGGTGTATTCACAGCAGAGGGTATTTATGTTTCTTTTTTGGGTTTTCTAACCACGTGCATTTCTTTCGAAATAGAATCCAACGATTGGATTCTCTTTCGAAGGGAATAAATGTGGTTAGAAAAGCCAAAAAGATAAAAAAATGACAGTAGATAATTACCATCTAGAAAACTTATTCAAATAGATTGATTTTAATACTTGGTATTTTTATTTATCAACACCAAATGACAAATTTATGCGAACATTATATTTCTATTGTGCCATTGAAAAATAAGTTATCGCATTTGTGCTTTTTAAAAATTAACTTCTTACTCTACAAATTCAAGTGTCAAGTGTCAAAAATAAAATTCTTATGGGATTTAAAAGTTTTGTATTATAATACCTAGTACAGTATAATATAGTTATATATATACATTAAGTCATATTGAATATTATATTATAAGAAAGCCAAGTGTGCAATGAAACGTAAGATAAATGTATATCTCACCTTCTCATAACGTTTTGCACACTTCGTCTTTTTATAATTATCTTAGTTTATATTACTCACTAATATTCTCTCTTTTTTGACACCCCCCTCTGTTCTTTCTTTTGCCCTCTTCAGTCACGATGCAATAGCCATTTCGGTGTTCTTCCAAGACTTTGAAGCGTTAGCCCCTGTGCAAATAAAAGAAAAATGTACATTTCAGATGAAATCTTGGCAAAAAACATTAAGACTAATATATGCCACCTGATGGCAAGGTTATATTTAAAATAAATTGTTATAATTTTCTTAGTGTCCTATTAAAAAAAAAATCTCTGTTTAAATGTGAACATTTTTTTGTTTAACCGACATTTGCATTTGAAAGGTTCTCTTGTTCATTTAAAAATTTTAAGAACACCTCTTTATATGAATGATCTATTCTACAAATAATACCAAAAAGCGAGAGAAGCAGAAATATATGTTGTGACTAATGCTACCAGATTAATAGCAATATTATAAGTTAAACATTATATTTCTTTCCAATATTATTACAGAATTCAAGTAAAGAAAACGGCTATGGGTTAATATGCTTAGGATTTACGGTTAGAAGCAGGTTTATTAGATTGAACATTGATGATGTATAAAAGTTTTTGTACGTATGTACAGCGTAATTTCAGAAAAAATATAACAAATAGGGCATATAAGTTACAAAATTGTTAATTTTCCTCAAATTATTAGTTTTTTTCCTTATATTAATTTACTAAAATCCCTAATATGCTTTACAAGTTTGTTGATGTTTTCTGGCAAATGTTTTTATTACTCGATGTATCAAACCTTACCTATTACAAATTTCATCAGCTCCACTTGTTCATCAGATGTCGACCCATATTTAACACTTCGTTTAACACACTGAGTAGGTACTTCTCCCTTTCAATTTTTTACAATGTTTAACCAACAATCTTCTTTTAAGTGTTCGTTCGATGATAAACAACTAAAAACTACACACCCAGGTTCACTGGTGATCTCCCATAGAATTTTAACACAGCCAAATAAGGTGGGTGGTAGTATATTTATTATATATAGGCTATAACCTACAAATAAGCAGCACCAAATTTATCTAGAATAAAATATCGATCTAAATACTCTTGTAATCAATTAAATAGACTTACCTATTTTTGGTACCTACTTTCTTTTATAGCCCGTTAAAAGTGATTAGTGAGCGGACGAAATAAAAATGATGCAATAACCATAGGGATGCCAAATTGAATTCCCATAGTTTGACAGCAACTAACCGAAATTTCCCCATCTCAAAAAACACGACGTTTGGCGGGAATTTTAAAATAAAAGAGCTTTATTGGAACTTAACATATTTTTGTTATTCATTCCAGTATTTCCATTTATTCTCATTGCGATATTTTCGTACTAAATTATAGTAGCACACTAATATAGAGGGTAGTAGTATAATAACTACACTGTACTGTCAAAAAGTACAAATTAATGTGATCTGGCAAAATAAAAAAAATAGTTGAAACGAATATAAGATTTCTGAAATCAGAAAAATAAAATTGACAACATTTTAATGGACCATGAAAAATGAAAATATTTTGTTATCAAAAGAAATTTTGATGGTAAAACTTTTTAAGGATTTTAATTTAATTTTTACAGTTTTTAATTTCCTTTTTTAAACATGTCCTTGTCTGCTAAAAAGAAAAAACATCACTTTTAGAGGTTATTTCACAAATGTGTTGTTTAGGTTTGTCTGGACTAGACTCTAGCAGGATGTCCTTAAAGCGTTTATTCAGAACGTTTTAGGGACGATAACAAACGGACGTCATTGGGACGTACCATATAAACCCGGGACGTTCAGACCTAACGAGGACCTAAATGTACGTCCTGGGGACGTTTGCTGTTATTAGGGCTAGAGATGTTAAGAAGAGCCTAAAAATGTTTGTTGCGAATTTCTTGGACGATCCATAACAGGTCGATTCTCCAAGAAAGTAACTAACGGGGGAGCACTTTGGCGAGACCGTACCCCTAACAAGCAACCGTTACAGATGTCATAACACTGTCCTCATTCCACACGACAAGGAAGAGCCAGCTATAATAATGTATGGGTAACAAAACGTCTGAGACGTGACGTAGGAGTTGATTACGAATTTCGAAACGGTTATGTTGAAAACACTAAAAATAAACCGTAATAGTATATTATTTAATGAGCGGTAATGTAAATAATAACACACCCAGATGAGTGCTGTAGATTATCAAGTGTGTTATTAAAATCGCCACAAGTTGAATACTGTACTTTGTCTACGATTATAACAATGAATATTAATATAATATAATAGTTAATCTCCCTCCCATCAATATGGACCATTCTATTTTACTTTGCGCGTTAAAGCCACTTTACATTAATGCAATATTGCAGGTGACATGCAAATTTTTATTGCGAGCGTGCGTACATCGAGCTATTTCGATCAGCTGATGGCAATATTTTTCATTGCATTGAATTAGCGCGTGTTCCAATTTGATTGCATTGCAGATGCAATATAGTTACTTTATTTAGGAATATTTGGGTTGCCAACAAAGCATTAAAGGAACTGAAGCAACAAACATAAATTATACCGTAATTCTTTTGGGAAATGAATATATTATCACATGATTCTCTCCCTCTGTTCATGGTGATTCACTGATTGTAAAGTAAATAAATAAACAATAAATATAATCATAAAAGTTTTTATCTCATCTGGTTGGTAGTACCAAAAATTTCAGAAAATATTGCAGTAATGTAAAGCGCTTTCAAGATGCAAAAATTATCACGTTTTGCATGTTATCCATTTGATTGCATTGCATAAATGTAAAGCCGCTTTTACATCGATTGGACAGGTTAGGCATGAAGTTAAAGGTGATTGGTGTAAAAATAAATCACTAAGATGTAATGATTTCTCACACTATTTGTTTATGCATACTACTGTTTAAAAGCAGTTGATTATTGATTAATTAATATATAATCTAATAAGTGTAGATAAAATTAGTTTTCTTAATTATTATCTCCATTACATTACTCATTTCGTAAGGGGCGTAAACGTTGGGAGAGTCTGTGTAGATAAATTAATTTTTATTTGAGTGTAATATTAATAGATCAACCATTTTTAGTGTTTTTTGATAATACATTATCATAATTATACTTAATCTGTAAGAGATAAATAATATATATTTTTTTTATATATATGTAACTTATACGACTTTCAGTTTTAAAGAAGTTGCTGAATTAAATACTGTAATTTTCGACATGTTTATTTTGTTAATTAGTGGTTTATAGTATGTCCATTATTTTAAATTTAGGCCAGCCCTTATCTACTGTTAATATCGATGACAAGATGGAACTACGTTTAGCGACAGCGTCGGCGCCAAGAAGAAATCAATTGATCATTGTTTTGATGGTAGGCGGTGGCAGTAGCGTAAAGACTGGTTGCTGTTTTGATTAAATAATATTATAGAGAATTAAGCCACCAGCTACCAACAAAATTTATTTAAGGTTAAAATGTTGGCACGTGTCTATTTAGGTACGATTTGAGGCTCAATACAACTTTCATTTTCATTTCGTAAAGAATAATATACTATAAAATTTGTAAGTATGCTGTCTCTTGCACAAGTAAATTGTTAACGATTGTTCAAGAACTTATAAAACAGTGTATTTTTTTTCGATGTCTGCCAAATCTGCAAAAAATTAAATAGATTGAAAATAAAAATAGTTACACATAAAATTATTAATCTGATATAACACAAATTCATAATGTCACCACGGTTCACGACTTGTATAGTTTTCATTCATTAGGTAACTATTTACAATTATTGGTTGTAAATAAAATATTTTTGTTTTTCGTGACAAATGCATTCCAATAGATGAATATGAACCGCCGTTAAAAGAAATCAGTAATGGTATTTACACAGAACTTCCCTCTTTACAGTCTTTACTTATATAGGGCGGTGACTCTGAAAATTGTTAATTTAGAAACGATGTATGAGAATAATAATTGGAATGTAATTATCACTGTTAGTACAAAGATAACCTGATAGTTTTTGGTCAGAAAAATATACAGGGTGGTCATCCGACAGCAAAAAATAAATATTAAATGAAAGGTGGCAAATATGGAATGTTTGCGTAAATGCTTTTACTTTCCACCATAGCTGAATTATTTCTTAGGATGACCACCCTGTATATTTGTCAATAAAACTATAAGAGGTGTCTTCCTTGCCAATTTTGTTAACTATATCCCAAATAGATGTCAAAATTTTTACTCCTCTCGCTTACCGAAGGGAGGTACTGTTTTTTGATGAAACAGTAGTGGAAGGAAATTAGTCCAAAAAAATGTGAAAAGTGATGTAATCTGGAAGTTGAATTTTTTTGTTGTTTTTTCTTTCGTAAATGCAAATGAGTCGAAAATCGAAAAAAATAGTAAAATCGTAAAATCTTCGCGAGAAAAGCACATAAATGTGCATTTTTTCTGCATTTCGAGTGCATCGCTACACTATTTTTTAAATATCTCCGGCTCTATTGGTCGTAGAAAAAAAACCTGAAGTACTCGTAAATGAATAGGCTGTCGAACTGTTGGGGTATGGTTACATTAAAAGTACGTCTTAATCTAAAAAAATCCACATTTCTCGATTTATTTTTTTTTTTTTTAATTAATAATGCAATCAGATTTTTACAGAAATTGGAGAAAGTATGTATTATTATGTTGTAAATACGTGATTAAATTTTTAAAAAACAAATAAACTGGGTAAGAAAATATTCAATAGTAAAACTTTGAGAATTTTTAACTCCAATACAACGGGTCCAATAAAATTAAAAACAAACCGACTGCTGTATACCCAAATAAGAAACAAGAATGCAGCTACGGACACGTGTTTCGGAGTTATTGCTCCTTATGAGCATAGCGTAGTAGAGCATGTTGTTATATGAGAAGCAACCAGCAAAGGTAGGAAACTAAAAAAAATAATAAAGATTGCAAATTTCTTATATCTGTATCCTTACTGTAGCAAAAGAATTAAATAATAAAATAACTGTACTTTCATGAACGATTTCTGTTTGCTCCTGAATATCCTTTTGAATAGATTTTTCTGGAAAAATAATCATTGCTAACATTTTCTTGTGATTCATCATCAGTAACTGCAAAATCTGTAATTTGATTTTTATATAGCGAAGAAAACGAGACAACTTCAATTGCTTTCAATGCAGTCTTATGATTCGGCTAACACGTCTTATGATTCGTACAGAAAAGATATATTACATGTTACAGACTTTAAAATTATTGTTTTCAATTCAGTGTTGAAAAATATCTTAAATATTTCACGGGATATTTCATAATGACGCCACTAAGCTCAAACTAGAGAAATCACCAAAAATTTGGGGGAAAACTAACAAGATTCATTTATTTTATGTTCTCATTTTTAAGCCAATGAAAGGATTAATACAAGTGGCTTTGATTGGCTGGATCTTAGTGGCTAGATTGAAAATTAAGGCGTAAGGTTGTCCCTACACACTATCATATTTAAGAGAATTTGACTTTCGCAGCCCTCACCATTTATATTAGGCTATGAGAGCAACAATTGCTCTGATCATGTATGATGATGATGATGATGAACCGGATATTATCAAAGCTAATATAAGGCAACTAATTGACCTTTACATCCATACAACTGACCTCATATTATACTGTTATGTATTACACCCCCTTGAAACTAGAGATTGATACGCCTATGTCTAATAATGGGCAGTGATCGGAATTTGGGTTTAATTCCAGTGTCGCACATGTATGAAATTTTACATCAAAATATTAAATGTAAGCTTGTTCTCTCTTACAAATTTAAATGTAATACGAACCTACCTTATGGGTTAGTGATGTATTTTAGCATAATAAATGTATGTACACATATTTCACACATAAATTGTTATAAATCCGCACAGTACTTTCAAGTTTCAAATTTTGTACTTGTTACTGAGTGTTCATAGTTTCAAAGTATACAGTAAGTTTTTTTCTAAATTTTCATGTGAGAGACGATTTCTTTTGACAGTAAATATCCACTGAACGGTCGAAAATGATCTTTCGCATTCCATGGAAGTGAGGGAAGCATATCTAAAGATATTCATAGGCACCTGATCAAGGAAGGCATCGGGTTCTGTTACATTTTTTTTGCTAATGGCAAATACGACCGCCAAGTCTGGATTCCTTTGTAAAACAGCAACCCACTTTTTTATATAACCTCACCAGTTGCACCCGGAATTTATTAATTGTTTTTTTAACAGTATCTGCTTTGTTAAATGTTTCTTCCAAGGACAAATTTGGACATTGAAGGTTTTCTATAATTCTTGTCATTATTTTAAAACGTTCGAATATACATTTTAAACCATGTTTAATCGCAGTGGCATCTTCATTTAAGGTATCTATAACTTCCTTTAGTGAGTTGCATGGTAGTAACATGCCGCCAACCTGTGATCGCTGGTTTTGGAGGAAGCGACAAATTGGGACATTTTTCTTTAAATGTTTTATCCTACTAGGAGCTTTTAGAAACATATTAGCAATTAGTTTGTCAACATTTGTCAAACAATCTCGTACTTTTTCGAATACGTGGCGTGACGCATGCACTAAACAAGTAACACGTAACACTTAAAGGTATTTATTTTTATTATTATTTTTTTAAACAACTTTCTTTAAATTTTATTCAGCCAAGTCTTGCCAAAGCCATTTTAAAGTGTTTTCAAAAAAAATTAAACACTGACTCGCCATTAACTGTTTCTAAAACCTTGGAAGCTACTAAAATGGTACTGCCCGGTACCATCGACATGTAATTTTGTAACTAATAAATTGGCAACATTATTTCTTAAAAAGTCTGCCGTTTCGTCTATTGTAACCCAAAACCAATCATTTTGAAGATCACTCCGAATACCTTGCAGTTTTTCTTGATATAGTTCGCTGAGAATTTTTTTACAAAGCAGGCTTTCGCTTGGAACATGTTGCCCTACGCAATATATTTGTTTAGAAAATATGTAAAATGAGCGTTATTTAATATTCCATGGAACATTTAAACATATTAACAAAAGAGGCAAATCGAAATAAAACTCGTCCTTTGCAACTCTCTTCCTTTTTTGTATTACACTGGTGTGTGTAACTATTTACACGCTTTAAAACAACATTTTTCTGTGTACACCTTATTGTGACATCACAAATATTACAAATTATTTTTTCGCCATTAAAACATAGTTCTTTATAAGACTTAACCCATTTTTCGACAGTACGTTTCCTCGAACTAAAACGCGGCATATTAACAATACTCAGGTCGTTCTTTCAGTAAACACAATTATAAAGTAGATCCTGTACCACGACCATTTAATTTAAAGGCGAGTAAGTAGTAAATAATGTTTGGCGGGTCGGCCACGTGTTGCAGGTGTGCATTGTTTACGCGCTCTGTTTCTATAACTTAAATAGAGTTTTTTATATAAATAGATTATATAATTTATATTACACGAAAAATAAATCAAAATTTATTTATTTTTCAGTGAACTTAACATTTGAATAAATTCTTGTAACGACGCACCTGAAAATTAAACCCAAATTTCGATCACTGATAATGGGGTAATATTTAGCAAATGGCATTTATCGTAAATATATATTTTAAAATAATGTATTTTGGGAATAATGTTTAGCGGATCATTAAAAATTATAATTTAAAACAACATATGTTTCGCAGTTATTTATCCTCAGAAAGAGAATTATGAATAAGCTAGGAAAGGACTATACACACTGGGAAAGAACGGCACAACAAAAGACGGAATACAATAAAGAAATATCAAGGATATACACACTGCCAGACTCAGAAACAGAAGAAACAGAAAACTCAGTAGGAGAGAAGATGATCACAGACAGAAATAAAAAGAAGCATCTCACAAAAACCTAAAAGTTAAAAGAAGCACGACCTAAAAGAAGCATCTCACAAACGCCCACGCTTCCCATCCGATGAAGACAGAAGGAAAACAAGAAGAAACAAACACCTACACGCTCCATCCTATATTCCTACACCATGCGCCATGCCGGCTCTCGCTGCTGATAGTGTCTTCAGGCCAGCAATTTAAACTTCCCTCTTTTGATGGTCAAAGTTCCTGGATAACGTACAAGAAACAGTTTGAGACAGCAGCAAGTGCAAACAACTGGAGAAGGCTATGGCTTTAAGAGGTCAAGCATTGGAGTTGCTCCAGACAATTCCGGCAGACCAACAACAGAACTTCAGAGTTTTAGAAGCTGCCTTAGATCTACGACATGATGAACAACATCTTGCCCAAGTGTACCAGACCCAGCTGAAATCACGTGTTCATGAGGCTGGGGAAAGCTTGCAAGAGTTCGAAGTTGCCGTGTGGAGCCTGGCTCACCGGACTTACCCCAATGTACCGAAAGAATTCCAAGACCAACTGGCAGTAGAGGCATTTCTGGATGGTATACAGGATGAGATCAGGCGAGTCCTCAGGTTATCTCGATACCAGAACAGCAGTGAAGCGTTGGTGCATGCACTCGATGTGGAAGCTGTCCTTCAGGATACCAAGAGTACAAGCTGTGAGTATCGAAGAATCGCAACCAAAAAAGAAGAACCAGAACCCTATCTTGACCCAGATGCAAGATGTAAATAAAATGATTAGTCAGTTACTGGCTCAATGGGATACTGCAGGAAGACAAGGAAAGCAAAGCGGGGGTTATTACTGTGGCAGAGCAGGGCATATCAAACAAGACTATCGACAGCGGAACTCGAAGAAAGTGAATGCTAGAAACATGGAAGAGACACAGAATATGTCTACGAATCTGGCCCCCTGAAAGGAGACCAAACCCTGCCTCTACGGGGACGCCGTGAAGCGACGCCGCCGTGAGAGGTGGAGCACAGCCGTGTGTGCTGGCATTGTACAGATAGCGGCCGTGGTTACCCAACTCATGCGCGGAGTGTTCCCACGTTGCTGGAAGCGGCGACTGAGAATGTGCCATTTCCTTAATTTAGATCTGAAAAATACTTAAACAAAACCACCTGGGTGTCGTCCGTAGACGAGATAATGTCTGCAAGCAAGTTTGTTACGAGCAGCGACACAACTGCGAGCCAAAAGCAGTGTGTCGATAAATATATTATAATTAAAATATTTTCAAGTCTAAGTCCTAGATAAACAGAGTGGCTAGGTCGGACGTTTGCCGACGTGCAGCTAGGCACTCTGTGGTCAGCCCTAACTGAAAATTTGAATAAAATACCTTGTCTGAATTTAGGAAGCGTCTGTCATTCGCGTCTTGACAAGAGCAGGGGCCTAATTCCTTCTCAACACTCCGGTACGCTCGTTGAGTCGAAATGCGTCCCTTAGCTTGCCGAATTCCCGACGAGGCGAGTGGCTCAAGAGACCAATGTGGACGAGGACGTCGCCCACGTTGAAGTCGCCTGAGTCGGCCTTTCTCGAACAGTGCTGGATTACACAGCGGAAATCAGGAGCAGAAATGTTTCGTGGAGATCAGGATGGACAGTGGCGTATGAACTGACTTGCCACTGGATGATTGGAGCATGCGGTGATATGATGTTGGATGCGGAGTACAGTTGATTCAGGAGCGGCTGATGTCTTGGAATCGGTGCCACGAGCAGGTAGAGTTATCTTTTTACTCTGCCGTGGTGAGGGGAACAGATCGAAGCGAAGCGAAGCGGAGCACTTTCGTTGACACTTACCTAGTCCCTGTACGGCGACGAACTCTCTCACTGTCTATAAAGTCTTGCGCGGTTGACCAGTCTATACGAGAGTTCGTATTTCGTAGTAACTATCGGAGTGTCAACTTGAAGCGTAGAATCCCTCGAAGACGTTGCTGTTCCTTATCTTCGTGATGGCGGCAACCTTGAGAAAGGCTAAGCCGAATACCTTGGTTCAAATTTTGTGTGCAGTTTTCGAATACCTTTATTAGATTTGATTTTGGTGTGTCTAGTTGTCACACCAAAATCTCGAGAGTTTTGGGTCGTGTAAAATATTAATAATATTTTACCACGAAACTGGGTAAACTGGGCCGGTGCAGTGTATTGACGATACACCGCCGGAACTGGGATTAAATGATAAATAAGTTAAAGTGAATTGCAGCCTGACAGAATGACAAAATGGAAATTAAATAACAAAGTGAAAAGTTGAGAATCTGGAAATGAGTGATGCCGCGGCAGCTGCAGGCGATCGACTGACTACCAAGTGCAAAACGCGTTTATTTTATATGTTTGAGTCGCACCAATGGAGAGCGCGCAAAGTTGCAAGCGCTGAGGGGTGGAGCCTAAGCGGGCTGCGCCGATTCATATAAATATGAATCGCAGATCTGTGCCTCTCCATCAGTAATTCGAGTCAGTGCAACAGTGGTGAGCAGACGTGTACACCGAGCAGCAGTAAAGTGCAGTGACAGTCAGTAGTGTAGTGAAGTGGCAGCCCCACAAAGAAGCTAAGAAGAGGAAATTCTGGATGCCTTTCTCAAGGCGACAGAATTAAAAAAGATAAATAAAAGTCTCCCTCACTTGGAGACGAAACTATTTATTTTTCATTTTCTCTTTTAATACATTTTACTTTTTTACTAGTACTTTTCTCCTATTAACATAATATAGGTATTCCCTTACAGATAAAAACAATGTCAAGTGCTGAGGAGGACAGCATTATGGATGATTACTCTGGAAGCTCCCGGAGCAGTACGCCCCGACAGGACGAAAAGGACCTCATCATCAACAGGCTCCTTGCAGAAAACGAAGCCCTCAAGGAAGAGATCAAAGGCCTCAACCAGAAGATGGCCCAAATGAGTCAACAGATGTCAATATTATCAAGGGAATTGTTGGAAGCCCAAAAGACCCAACACAGAGAGCTCCTCACCGCCATCCAGGGCTACACCCCCCAGCCCTCCGCCCCCCAGGCCTCAGCCCCCAAGAGCTCCACCCCCCAGATACTCCCCACACTCCAGGCCCCCGCCACCCAGTACTTCGCCCCCCAGGGCTCCTCCACCGTCAAGGACAAGCGGAAACGCAAGAAATCCGAAACACAAGGTGACACAGATGAAGAAGAGCCCAAGCAGGCTAAAACAGCACCAAGCACGGTGCAAAGAGAAGTTGCAGAAACAACAAAGAGAATAAAGATACCGCCAGTCATCCTCAGGAAGAAGGAGACATGGACTACTGTCAGTCAAAGACTGAGAGAAACAGGTATCAAATACCTAAAAGCCAAGGTAGTCGGAGATGGCATCTCCATAGAACCCCAAACCGCGGACGACTACCGCAAGATGACGAGGCTCTTCACGGCGGAGAAGAGAGAACATCACACCTATGCTCTACCTGAAGAGAGGTTGCTTAGGGTGGTAATCCGAGGCATACCGTCCGGAGTAGCAAATGAAGATGTCAAGGAAGACCTCAAGGAGCAGGGTCTGACACCCACATCAGTACAGAGGATGACCTCCAGGAGGACCAAGAAGGAAATGCCTCTTGTATTAGTACAAGTGCCCCTCAATCAGGAAAAAATCTTGGAAATCACCCGATGCTGCTCCCTGGTAGTCAGAGTCGAGAGACAAAGAGCCGCCCCTACCGTCACACAGTGCCACCGCTGCCAGCGCTTTGGCCATGCACAAGGTAGGTGCACTGCACAGCCAAAGTGTGTGAAGTGCGGACTGGCCCACCATTCGGCTGAGTGCCAGAAAAAGAAGGAGAGCCCCGCCAAGTGCGCAAACTGCCAGGGGGCCCACCCATCCAGCTATAGAGGATGTCCCAGCTTCCCGAAAAAACCAGTAGGTCCCCAGAAGTCCTCAAACCAGGGGCCCAGAGCAAAGACGGCCACGGCAGAGACCAGAAAGGTCACTGCAGGAAGAACCTACGCAGATGCGGCTAACGCCAATGGCAAAGCCGCATCTACAAGCAAGACGTGATGGCCCTGCAGGAAACCAAACTTCGCCAGGATAATACGGAAATTCGGATCCCAGGCTACATAGTCGATGTGGTGGTGGTCCAAGGTCTTCTTAACAAGTAGAGCAACTCCTCCTACGATTGCTCTACGTTGTTCGTTGTAACAACGTAGAGCAATCGTAGGAGGAGTTGCTCTACTTGTTAAGAAGACCTTGGACCACCACCTCATCGACACACCGAAACTAGAGAACATGGAAGCCGTAGCCATAGTAGTTTCAACGGAACGAAACGGCCCGCTAAAGATAGTTTCCTGCTATCAAGCGGCCCAACGGCCGCTCCTAGATCACGACCTGGAGGCACTCCTAACAAGAGGTATCCAGACCGTGGCCATAGGAGACTTCAACGCCAAATCGCCAGTTTGGAATTGCAGACGTACCAACACCCGGGGACGGGCACTGCTGCGATTCCTTGAAGAGCACGAGGGAGACGTGCAGGCGATAGGACCTGAAGAACCTACGTTCGACAATGGAAGACACATGCCCGACGTGCTGGACATAGCTCTGCTCAATGAGATGACTTTCACCGCCGAACTTCAGACCCAAGCAGAAGGCTCCTCGGATCATAACCCCATCTTCCTAAAACTGGGAGAAGGAGCCCCGGAGGATACCACCTTTATCAAAAAAAGAACGAACTGGGAAGAGTTCCGTGCAATCTTGCAAAGGAACATTGCACACATTCCCAGAATCGAGAGAGAAGAAGAAATTGAAGAGGCCATCATCTCCCTGGAAAACCACATCCAGGCAGCGCTAACGGAAAGCACGACGGAAACTGTAACGAGAAGAGTTGCAACGCCGATGGGAGAACTCCCAGAGGAGACCATGCACCTCATTCGAGACAGAAGAAGGTTTAAGAAACTGGTGCAGAGGACAAGACTCCCCGAACACCGCAGAGAGTATAATCACCTAACTCGAAGAGTTAAAGAAGCCCTGCAAGAACACAGGCAAGCTAGATGGCAACGTCACCTAGAGTCGCTTGATCCTCAGGACAGAAGCATGTGGACCACTCAGAAGGCTCTGCGTGCAAAAAGAAAACCAGTACCGCCCATCCACGGAGAGAATGGAGTTGTCTACACTCGCCAGGAAAAAGCCGAAGCTTTCGCAGACAGCTTGGAACTGCAGTGTAGAGAAAACCAGATCGAAGACGAGGACGACGACTGGCTGGACGACGTGTCACGCAGGGTCAGAAGACTGAGACGCATGCAGGATGAAGAAATAATCCCCCCAACCTCCCCTGAGGAAGTCAGGGAAGTCCTGAGAAGCCTAAAACCCCGCAAGGCGCCGGGATGCGACGGTATAGGCAACATAGTAATCAAGAAACTACCTCGAAAAGGAGTAGCAGCACTGGTGAACATCATCAACGCCATCCTGAGATTACGCTATTTCCCCACCAAATGGAAGAAAGCCGACGTCATCATGATTCCCAAGCCAGGTAAAAACCTAACCTTTCCTTCTAGTTACAGGCCCATCAGTCTTCTACCGGCGATGAGCAAAGTGGCAGAGAGGATCATCCTGAAGAGACTGAAAACCCTGACCGACGAGCTCCAAATTATCCCAGATGAGCAGTTCGCATACCGAACCGAACACTCAACCGAGCTCCAAGTTCTTCGTCTAACGGAGCACATCACGGAGGGTTTCAACCAACGCCAAGTCACAGGAGCGATCTTCCTAGACGTAGCCAAGGCCTTCGACAGGGTTTGGCACGATGGTCTTCTGGCGAAAATGCTGTCGATAGGTTATCCTGTTGGCATCGTCAAGCTAGTAAGATCCTACCTTCACCGAAGGCAACTTCGAGTGAAAATTGCCGATGCTCTGTCAAACTACAGGCCAATGGAAGCAGGGGTACCGCAGGGATCGGTACTCTCCCCCCACCTGTTCGCCATCTACACCTCCGACATGCCAAGAACCAATAGGACCTCCTTGGCGCTCTACGCAGACGACACAGCCATCATCACAAGATCATGGAGTGCAAGACTTGCCACCCGCAACCTCCAGGAAGCAGCATCCCTTCTGGAAGAGTGGTGCAACAAGTGGAAAATCAAAGTCAATGCGGAGAAGAGCAAAGCCATCCTCTTCAAGAGGGTCAGGAAGCAAACCGCCACAGGACATGTCTCCATGAATGGTGAAAACATCCAATGGCACGACACCGTCAAATACCTAGGCGTTGTCATGGACAGAAGCCTGACGTGGAGACAGAACACGGAAGCGATAATACAGAAAGCGAGGACGAGAAGGACCCTACTCTACCCTATGATCGGTAGACAGAGCCAACTCAACCTGAGGAACAAGCTCACGCTCATCAGGACCCTCATAGCACCTGTTCTGACGTACGCCTCCGTTGCCTGGGGATACCAAGCAGCCACCTACCTGAAGAGGATACAAGCCGTGGAAAACGTCGCACTCCGGTGCGCCGTGGATGCACCATGGTTCATCAGAAACGCCGACATCTTCAGAGACCTGGAGTACACTCCAGTATCAGAAGTTATCCAGACCAGAGTGAAGAACCTATACGCCCGTGCAGCAGAGCATGGGAACCCGCTGATCAGACAGGCGACTGATTACGACCCCAACGACGCTCCAAGGCACAAGAGGCCGAAGCTCCAGATTCTGGATAATGGGTAAGCAAACTAACCTTTATCTTTCAGCCAGATCTTCAAATCACGCCGCCAGGAGACAATGACAAAACACCCAACCACCCACCCCGGGGGCACCAAGCAAACAACCAGCTAGGTACCCCTACCCTAGCCACATCCAGCTACCCAGCCCAAAACTTCCTTCCGACGACGTCGAAGCACACGATGCCACCGGCACCCTGAGCTACCGACAAGTCAAACACCCACAAAACCTCCCACCCAGAGTGAGTTCGGCAACAGTCGTTCCCTCTCACACAGACTAGACGCTCCCAGGAGCCAATGCCAGCGAAGAAAGAAAACCAAGAAAGAAGAGCGCCAGAAGAAACGACCCAGCTGGCAGGGTCAAACAGCCAAGACCAGGGGGGGCCTGTTCGGCGTCCCCAGCAACATCCGCATCTGTGAGGGTAGCTGGGGACGACAACAGACACACCTCAACAAGGTCGGTCCAGGCCACAGCGATGGTTGGGGCAAAGAGCTATTTGCTTGACCCCTAATCACCCAAGATCGCCGGCAAGCCACCAATGGCTAGAGAGATGTTCAGAGAGGCCTCTTGCCGGGTTAGCTAACGCGCCCGCTACGCCTCCTAACAAGATATCGGCGCGCGGCGTGCCTCTCCATTTGGCTGTCGACGTTCGACCTGTGCACATCTACAATGCTTGCTCGGAGGGAGCTTATATCTCCTGGTGCACACCGGAGAGGATACTTATGACTTCAAATGAATGTTTATGATAATATGCACTTGTAATACTAATAGAATCTTAAAGTTAACTAAAATTACTATGCTAAATTTGGCTGAGAGCCTGATATGAAATGTTAGAGTGGTAAAGCTAGCCACATTTAGATATAATTAATACTAGATTCAAAGGGGAGTATGTTTCTTAGGTCCTAAGTAAAATTAAGAAATTTTTATGGTTTTCCTAGCTTGGGCTTAGGGCCCGATGACAAATAAACAAAGTAGTGGAAGGCCAATTGGACGGCGTATGAAATGTTACAGGTGCGGAGAACTGGGACATATCCAGCTAGAGTGTCCACGGAAGAGCTTGGAGAGAGTAGAGACCGACGCTGTGAAGCTGAGGGAAAAATTAGAGGAAGCTGGTACCAGAGAGACTGTGGCAGATAGGGAACGTGGTACCCCAAGAGTAGTAAAGATTTTCCAGCTTCGCAGCATTCCGTGAAGTCCACTGCTACCAGGATGTGAAAATAAATCGAAACCCCAGAAAGATGCAGATATTTCCGGAAGATGGTGCAAGGAAGATTGTAAGTACTATCACCAGGAGAAACTGCAGGTCACGGGAACAGTCAACACTGTCAAGGTGGAGGTGCCGGATGACAGGACAGATGAAACGCTCAGACAAGAGCAACTGAACGATGAGGAAATTGGGCCTATATTGAGAGCCAAAGAAAGGGGAACTCGTCCAAAATGGAAGGATGTTTCAGGCAAAAGAGTGGGACTGAAGGCACTGGGCGCAGTGGGACTCACTGAAAGTCATGAACGGGCTGTTGCGGAGAGCATGGGAAAGCCCGGATGGAAAACAGGTAGTTATGCGTCTAGTGATTCCCAGTTGTCGAGTAGCAAAGGTGCTTCAGGAAGTGCACAATGGAACATCCTATGGACACTTCGGTGTTAACAAGACCCTGAAGAAAATACGAGAATGATTTTATTGGATAAGAAGTCGTCAGGATGTGGAGGCTTGGTGTCGCAAATGCAAGATTTGTGCAGCGAGTAAGGGACCACAGACTGGAAGTAAGGGTGAAGGGTTCAATGCCGGAGCACCTTTCAAGAGGTTGGCTAACGATATAGCGGAGCCATCACAAACCAGTGACCGAATGAAGGCTCGATATGACCGGGAGGGTAGTCCAAAAGGGTTCATCAAGGTGGGAGAGTTGGTTTGGCTGTACAACCCACAGCGAAGGAAATGAATGTCACCGAAATCACCTTAGGATGGACCGTACACTGTTATTACCCGAATTAATGATGTCGTCTATCGGATTCAGCAAAACAGAAAGTCCAGGATGAAGATCGTGCATTTGGATAGACTGGCGAAATACACTGATGATTCAGAATTGCCTGATCGGGACGATCAGGCTTAAGGAGGAGGCAGTGTTATGTATTACACCCCCTTGAAACTAGAGATTGATACGCCTATGCCTAATAATGAGTGACTGGAAACATGTAGAGTTTTCTAGAGTATGGTGAGAGAAGATTCTTGATTGTTTCTGGATGGATCTGGAGGCGGCTTCAGAGTATATAAGGCGCCATTACCGGCGCAGAGGGAGAAGTGTATTAAAGTGACGTTTTGTAAAAAGTGAGGTTAAATATCAAGTAAACAAAGTATTAAGGTTATTTTGAAGTATTGCATAGTCAGTAAATTGTTAAATAAAGTGTTAGTGGTTTATCTCTTGTTGAAATTATTTTAGAACCCACGGATTCATACAGGGTGTTTCCTAAGAGGTGGAAATACGTAACAATATTCTTCGCAAATACGAAAATAAAGAGTATATGGCATTTGATCGACATAGTTCTAGTTTCATATCTTTGTGGTACTGATCAAATTCTGAACAAGTTTCAAAATATCCGTCCGTTTCTCAGTCCTTCCGTAACCGGTGGACAATAAATTTGTATTAGCTAAGGGAATAACCCAAAATTGATATTAAATAAAATCTAACAATAAATAAAAATTTATTAATAATCTAAATCAAAACTTTTGGCATCCTAATTTCTAAGAGCAAATTGTTATGTTTTAAAATTATATAAAAAATGCAAATAAATGTAGTAAATACTACAAGATTCTAGTACGAAATAAAAAAAAATGATCGAAAAATTACTATTTTTATTTTATTACAAAATACATGCGAAGACGAAAGTTTTAAAATATTATCTAATTTCATTACGATCCTATAAACTGCCGAAGCTTTGAAAATTTCAACGGTAGTGCATTTTTTTGACCGTTTTGTTGTATTTTGGTAGCTGAAAATTGGCAAGCCGATTTAACGTGGTAAGAACCATATTTTCTAAGGTCGTTAATGAATCTTATAAACTTTTCTTATAAGATTTTATCATCTAAACAAATATTACCACATTTTTGCTGGTTTTTAATTTTTTTTTACTAACCTACTAGACCAAAGAACAGCTAACCGGTCTAGAAATATTCGTCTATCGATTTCGCATAATCCTGTATTTTACTTCCCTCGCATACCGAAGGGAAGTATTGTATTCGAGAAAAAGTCACCCTCCGAAATTTTTTCGGATTTTGTCGTTTCAGATCACGTAGATTACGAAAATATAGATTTTTCAATTCCGTCAGTCTGTCTGTCTGTCTGTTGGTGCATTAACTAAAAAAAACTGTTTGACGGAGAGCAGTCAAATTTGGTAGGTAGTTGACGCTACTGTCAGCGAAGAAATGGTTAAACTTTTACTGGAAAGTATACAGGGTGGACCATCTAATGGGAATAAATAATGAAAAAAAATTTTTTTTGCTCAAATTTAAAATTTCTACGTGTCACGACACTTTAAACCTATTGCAAAAAAAAAAAGTTTTGAAAATTTTTTCACCAACATTTTTGAAAAATGTTTTACCACTAACATAGATGGAATTTTTTTTTTCTTTGTTCAAATTTAAAATTTCCATGTTTCATAGCGTTCTAAACCTATTAAAAAACAAAAAATTTGAATTTTTTTTTACTATTTTTGAAAAAAATGTACCACTAAAATAGATGAAAAGTGTTTTTTCTTTGTTCAAATTTAAAATTTCCACGTCTCCATGGTATTTTAAACCTATTTCAAGGGGCTACTTTAAAAGTCCCCTTTTAACGTTTTACTTATACCTACGCTCGATTTTGTGTTTCTATGAAAAACGTTGATAACTTCATCTGAATTGAATAAAGGGGAAATGGTTATGCCAGGTAGAGAACCCTGCCAGGGGGTGAAAAAATTATTTTCTTTAACTTTCCGATTTGGAAGTTTACCCCCTCCCCGTTTTGAAGGACATGTTCATAGAAACACGCAATGCCTAGTAAAGGGAGATCGAGAAAGGACTGAATGCGCCACTCCCTAAAGATTTTTTGTGTGCCACTCACACTATTTTCTGATATTTTCAATATTTGCACGTTGGCGATTTAACCCATTTTCACAGTTTTTAAACACCACACAATATATTTCAAACCAATACATTCACTCGTCAGATCACTTGATGAATTGTAATTAAGTATAAATGCCATCTAAGTTATATCACAAATGTTAAACTTGGTGATAATAAATAATTGTATATTTAGTAGATACATTTTGTTTTATTCTCATTTACAAGCATGTATGTACAAGTTCAGCGTCGGCGACATTCAACCTACTGCTAACGATAGTAGTAAGTGATAAATAAAACAATAAAATATTTAATAAAACACATAAGTTAGAAAATAGTAACATTAATACGACATGATAAAAATGATTTTACAGAAATTACAATGGTTTACACAGATCGGTGCATAAATATACCATAGACGAAGGGTCAGCTGCTAGATAAATTGTGGCTACCTTACTATAACTTTAGGTCTTTTGTTTAATTTGTATCGTTTCATGAGTACCAATTTCACAACATCTACACATTGTATTGAACAACGGTTAACTGCTTAGCTATAACCATTTTTACTGCTAAAAAACTAAAAGGAATGACGTCTCATCACCTCAGTCTGCACCTTTAAATGGCAAATCAGGCTGGCGAACTTGTTCTGCCTGTACCTGCAGCACAATCACAATGAGTACTAAGAAATCGCCTCGATCCACAATAATCCAAGGAATGAGGATTTTATTGGCAATGCTGAAAGTCTATAACTAAGTCCATACCTGAAAAATCGATGTGTGTTAGTAATTATTCATAAAACAACATTTAATTATGCAAGACATGGCGAAAATGGTTTATAATTTGTAACTAATCGTTACCTTTGCGATAAGAAGTTGTTATCCTGTAAATTTCTATGAGAAAACTTCTTTCACCCAACCACTAACAAACGGTTGTAATCTTAGCTTTTTGAATGCATTTTACTCATTCTTTTAACTCCTTTCAAAAATCATGTAATTACAATATATGTATGTCTAATATTCGGAAATACATCAGCAGCTGAACTAAAGTCGTCTTTATTTAATATATAGGGAATTAAACTGACAACATCAACTTTTTCCATACACTTATCCTGTACATCATAATTCATAAGACAATTTCGTAAAATATAAACTCGTCTCCATCTTAACAAACAATTGTGGTTATAATTGTGGATGTTAATTAATCCAAAATTAAGTTTTAAAACATCACAAAATCTGTAAAATGTACAGTTAAAACGAGGCGTTCGAGCTAATCACACAGTGGCGGCCATTTGCATTTCTTCAGTATCCCCTAAACTTGTAACATACGAAATTAGTTTTAATAATATACGTAGAATAGAAATGAATTTTAATAATTTTAGTGACTTTTCTGTGCCACGTGACGATCATTCTTTCTCGATCCCACTGAATAAGAAAATAGTAAACAGGGGTGTTTTTTTACCTTTTGATGGGGTAGGCATGGTTTGCGTTCAACTGAATCACCTATCGATATTGAGGTGGATTATAATTACGTGTATTTTTTTATTTGTTCATTTTTACATTGACCTGAATGTCGATATTAGGTAATAAAGATCAATTAAGTCCAATTTTATTTCATTTTTTTTGGTGACATTTTAAAGGCGCTTTAATTGTTCTTTTTTCGCCTATATTAGTGACCTCTTATATAATTTTGACAAAGTTGAAGTATCTCCATGTATCAAAAGTTTGCATTTTTAATTTTTGACGTGTTCAGTTCCAACTACTCAGAAAATACCTGACTGCCAATTTTAATGCAATTTAATCCATGTCGCATTTGTCATATTCTCAAATAGAAAACGCTTTTTTTCTGAATTTTGTTCATCTTATACTAGATATAGCTTGATGCAACTGTTATGAAACCACCATCGAGCTATACTTTACAGTCTGCAAAATATTTTCTTAGAAATCTCTTAAGCTATTTCAGAGTAGTAAATAATCAAACATAAGAAACATACGGGTCGAATAGAGAAACTCGTTCTTTTATTTTTTTTAAATTCTGTTAAAAAGAACAAAAAAAAAGTACCTGAAGATAAAATATTTCGGTAGCGAATAGAAAAACTAGTTTCCTAAAATAACAAGTTCCTTAAATCCTAATTAAAATGCTCAAATGGAGCAATGGACCCCTGTATGTAAAGTTCAAGATTAAAGAGTTTGCTCTTTGCAAGAAACTAATATTTTCTTTTTCTTTTAGATTAGTAGCAGAACCTGCCTGTAGTCCCAAAAGTGGTTCATCTTCTACTTGCGATTCACCTCCAGTAACAGCCTCATCTGCCACTCAAAGTACATCTGATCCAGCATCTGCATCAGCTTCCACTTGTAATCCGTCAACAAATTTTACGTCATCATGGTCATTGTTAGATACACAAGGTAAGAGAAGATAAGAAATGCTCCGAGAAATGATCACTTTGTTCTTAAATCTAAAATATGGAAGAAAATAGGTGTGTAAGTGAAATTGAAGGCATATCTAAATAACAATAGCAATAAAATTAATTTCGTTTCGTATTTTTTGTTATTTACAAACTCACACCGGATAAATTACTAATTAAAATCAATAAAATCTTAAAATTCTTTTATTATTCTTATACATATACCATTTTTCTTCTTATTCGCGACGTCTTGACAGACGTTTTGTGTAATTCATGTAATGTTCTAGTTGCCCCCCGTTTGCTGTATAGCAAGCCCGACAGCCTCACGCCATCTATCGCGGCTGTCTGTTAGGCGTACGGCTTCACCAAAGCTCTTTCCCACTAGCTCTTTGATGGCATCAGCCACTCTTGCCACCTGGTTTTCCTTGGATAATCAAACGTTCTATATTGTCCTCTTTCCAGTTGTTGTGGCAAAAAAATTAGAGGATTCGAGAAAATACGATACTTGAGTGTCGCTTTTGGGAACGTATTTCTTGGAGAATCGATGCAACACATGTCGCATCACGTTTTCATTGTAGATGTTAAAGATGAGTAGTGACAGAACGCATCCCTGTCTGCTAACTTTCCATTTGTCGGAGTTAGTGTTGTCAATCTTCACCAAAGCAGAATTTTCTTCATAAAGTCGACGGATAATAGAGACTAGATATCTGGGTGTTCTCGTCTCTAATAATACACTCCGTAGTTTATTCCATTCCACATTGTCAAAATAAACGAAACAAAGGCACAATACTTTCGTGCCTTCTTAATAAGTTGAAGTAAATTATTTGTTCTCTAATACTAACTTAACGGGGATCTCGGAACATATTTGCCAAGAGAGATAACCTTTAACTTGTCTTGAGTATGAGTTAATAAGTGTGCGTACTATTTCATTTTCTCTTGCACATATAGTTAAAGCAATAGCCTAAAATAGTATATTCTACAAGTTATGGAATGGCCCATATTACTCGTTACTAACTACTGTTCTAATTCTCATAAAAGGGTGCGTAGCTCAGATAGTAGACGCGCCAATATTCTTGACTAAAGATGACGGTCTCGGATGATTAGGGGTCGAGCTTGAGCTCTTTGCCCCAATCATCGCTGTAGACCTGGACCGGCCTCGTAAGGGGCGGGCCTGCTTTTTCGCCTGTCCCCCCCCGCAAATGCGGACGGTATTGGCGATGTTAGCAAACCTCTGGCCCTGGCTGTTGGACCCTGCCAGCTGGGTCGTTTCTTCTGGCGCTCTTCTGTCTTGGTCTTCTTTCTTCGCTGGCATGTATAGGTCCCCGGGAGCGTCTTTCGTCTGTCGTGACAGGGAACGGCTGTTACCGAGCCCTCTCGGAGTTTGAAACGGATTTGGGGGTGTTGACTAGTCGGAAGCCCAGGGTGCCAATTGGCATCATGTGCTCCGATTTCGTCGGAAGGAAGTGTGAACTGTATAGTTCAGGATTGTGTTCGACCAGAGACGCTTTCTTAGCTCCAGAGGCCGGCACGGGCTAGGGTAAGGATACCGAGCTGGTTGTTTGCTTGGTACCCCCTAGATCGGGTAATTGGATGTTTTTGGTCATTGTCTCCTTGCGGTGTGGCTTGCAGATCGGGCTGAAACAGAAAAAGGGTTAGTTATACTTACCCATTATCCAGGATCTGGAGCTTCGGCCTCTTGTGTCTCGGAGCGTCGTTGGGGTCATAGTCAGTCGCCTGTCTGACCAGCGAATTCCCATGCCTGCTGCACGGGCGTATAGGTTCTTCGCTCTCTCCCGGATGACTTCAGTTACTGGGGTGTATTCCATGGTGCATCCACGGCGCACCGAAGTGCGACGTTTTCCACGGCTTGTATCCTCTTCAGATGGGTGGCTGCTTGGTATCCCCAGGCAACGGAGGCGTAGGTCAGAATAGGTGCAATGAGGGTCCTGATAAGCGTGAGCTTGTTCCTCAGGTTGAGTTGGCTCTGTCTACCTATCATAGGGTAAAGTAGAGTCCTCCTCGTCCTCGCTTTCTGTATTATCGCTTCCGTGTTCTGTCTCCACGTCAGGCCTCGATCCATGATAACGCCAAGGTACTTGACGGTATCGTGCCATTGAATGTTCTCGCCGTTCAAGGAGACGTGTCCTGTGGGAGTTTGCTTCCTGACTCTCTTGAAGAGGATGGCTTTGCTCTTCTCCGCGTTGATTTTGACTTTCCACTTGTTGCACCACTCTTCCAGAAGGGATGCTGCTTCCTGGAGGTTGCGGGTGGCAAGTCTCGCACTCCATGATCTTGCGATTATGGCCGTGTCGTCTGCGTAGAGCGCCAAAGAGGCCCTTGCGGTTCTTGGCATGTCGGAGGTGTAGATGGTGATCAGGTGGGGAGAGAGTACCGATCCCTGCGGTACACCTGCTTCCATGGGCCTGTAGTTTGACAGCTTGTCGGTAATCTTCACACGTAGTTGCCTCTGATGAAGGTAGGATCTCACAAGCTTGACTATGCCGACAGGATAACCCATCAACAGCATTTTCACCAGGAGACCTTCATGCCAAATCCTGTTGAAGACCTTGGCTCCGTCTAAGAAGATCGCTCCTGTGACTTGACGGTGGTTGAAACCCTCCGTGATGTACTCCGTTAGACGAAGTACTTGGAGCTCGGTGGAATGTTCTGTTCGGTAGGCGAACTGCTCATCTGGGATGATCTGGAGCTCATCGGTCAGGATTTTAAGTCTCTTCAGGATGATCCTCTCTGCTACTTTACTCATCGCAGGTAGGAGACTGATGGGCCTGTAATTTGAAGGAAAGGTTAGATTCTTACCTGGTTTGGGAATCACGATGACGTCTGCTTTTTTCCACTTGGTGTCAGATAGTAGAGCGCTTGCTTAGCATACTGTACCACAACTTCTCTACCATACACTTCGTCTTTTCACACCTCTATATTCTATCCCTTCTTTCTACTTTCTGTCTGCTAATTTGTTTGTCTTTTTTGTGCTTTTGCCCTTTTTTGTTATAAATTTCGTTTAGACCAATAAAATCCCGAAAAATCATAATTTTTACAACTATAACTTCTCGAACTTTTTTATCTCCAACCTTCCCAGTGCAGCGACGAGAAGATCGTTGGGTTACAATTGCCTCGAACGGACTTTTTCATTGTGCTTTTTCCCATGCTAGCAGTCAAAATTTAGTGGTGTTTTGCCACAAGTATAGATTTATAGTTAATTTTAAGTGTTTTTAAATCTGCTATGCAGATTGTTAATAATTTTAATGTTAAATTTTAATCGTCCTCGGCGATAGGTGTTTTAACCGGTATTGGGTAGAGAGCCGGCTGTATAGATTTCCTATGAATAAGATACATGAAAAACTTTGTATGAGTAAGTACTACCACAGAACTACAGGGAGCCACTTTTCATATAAGTAAATTTTGCCCGCGTCATGGAACTTTACCGGAAGTGACGTCAAAATGGGAAAATGCGGGCAAATAAGAAGAGGCACCCTATTTTTTTAATAACTAGAAGGCTTGTACTTTAACTTAAATCATTCATGTATTCGATGACTTAAGAAAAACACACAAAAAAATTACTTTAATCGAGGATGTCTCTGGGTTGCGGACAAATTAAGCCTGTCACTCCACTACATTCTCATTGTATGCCTCAGTACATACATTTTGACGTAAGTTTTATTCATGTATTCGATGACACAAGAAATCGTGACCGGAAGTGACGTCAAAATTCCATGACGCGGGCAAAATTTGCTTATATGAAAAGGGGCTCCCTGTATGTCTGTGGCAGTACTTACTCACTCACACAAAGTTTTTCATGTATCTGATTCATAGGAAATCTGTACAGCCAGCACTCTACCTATATGTATTTTATTGAGCCGAACCGGTCGCGATTTGCCCAGTTCCACATACGTTGTCTGACTGGCTCCAAGTCGTGGCCCAGGGAAGCAATGCTTTGTATCACCAAATATTTAATACATTTGTTATCATAATGATGATGATGATGATGCTTAGCATGCAAGAGATACCGGCGTCGATCCCCGGCGCATTCAAGTTTTATATAATGATTATTCACAAAAAACTTGAGAGCTCTTCAAAACGTCAAATGCGAAGCTATAAATAAATACCTTTTTTTTCGACGTTTACGTTTTGTTCGACGTAACCATAGCAGCCGAACCAAGATACTTGATATACCGCGCTAAATTCTGATTTGTCAAAATCCGTGCGTTAGTCCGAACAGTGGCGCTCGGCGTGCAGTATTATGCCATCACAGTTTGTTGGAGTGATACTTGTTCCGATACAATTTTTAGGTGTGGAATTTGTAATTTCTGAAATAGTATTGCAGAGTATACAGTATATTCTACAACAAGTTCTGGAATAGCCATATTCCACATGAGCGAAGAGTTTGTAGTCCGAGCCGAAGGCGAGTACTACGTTCGCGAGTGAGGGATATGCCGTCCCAAACGTGTTGTAGACTATACTTTCTCTAACAAGATTTTAGATATTATACAAAAAAGCTTCAAAACGGTATAAAACATCAAATGCGAAGCTAGACGTAACCATAGCAACCGAATCACTAAGTGAGGTTTAACAGCTTCTGATTTGTCCAAAGCCGTGCGGTATTGTACCATAACAGTGTGTTGGAAAGATATTGTTCCGTCACAATTTTTAGTTGTGGAATTGTGAAATATTGTTCACGTATGTCGACAAAGCTTATAGTCCAGTATTTGACGGTTTTTCGCCCACAATTCTTTCGGATAAAACCGATTGACGTAAAATTTGAACAGTAAGTAGGGAATGGCTCAAGGAACAAAAGTTATATAGTAGAAGTCGATAGGGGGATGAATTCTAAAAAGAAAATGTTCTACGAAGTTTTTCCGATAAATCAATATTTTTCGAATTATTTGCGAAATGTTAATTTTTCATCTAAAAAAATGCACGTTTTAGAACGATTTTTCACGAATAATTCGAAAACCCTACTAGACCAGTGATTTTATAAAAGTGTAGATGCTCTTAGCACGCCGATTTTTTTTGTAAAAATAGTATAAAGTAGCCACATTACGGGAAAAATACTCTTGATGTAATTCATCCGCCGCTAAATTTGTTATTGTAAAATTACCACAAAATTCACAATTATTTATAAGCCCTTTTTTATAAGTTCCGTTCTAATCGTCCGATTTGAACTTTCCGAAGCTCATTTTACTCGGGAATATATGTACTTTTAAAGGAAATTGGGTCCATTATTATGCTTCAATAATAAACACCATTTTTACATAGCAAAAACTGGCGAATTTTTGCAAATTTTGTGGTTCATATTCAAAGTTGCATAACTATACGAATTCTTCAGTTAGATTGTTCCAAATTTTTTTGCATACACTTTAATGGTTACCAAATAGACTCCCGGTATCCGTTTTATCATAAGGGCAAAATTTTGCAAAATATGACGTTTTGCAAAAAATTTAATTTGCTTATAACTTTGGACCAAGGAACTTTTTATCGTGATTTTTGCGGGAAATTGCATGGTTTGGTTAGTACTACCTATTCTTATTTAAAAAAAATCAATAAATTAGGTAACATTATTTATTTATGAAAAATAAAATTTGCAAGTAACAAAAATTGCAATAACTTTTTTAATTGTGCAAATTTTAATGAGATTCAAACGGCATTACAGGAAAAAATACGCAGATTTCGCCTTTTGTGGACCCACTTTAGACCATTTTAAGCATTGGTGAACATGCGTACTGTTGTACGAGCAGTCGTAGTTGTTCATAATAATTTCTTTTTTAATTGTAATACGTACGAAAAATATAAAAAATGTAACTTCAGATAGTAAAGAGTCTGACATATAGCCTTGATTTCGAATTTTTCGAAAATGTTGATTGATTGATTGATTGATTGATTTGCCAGCGTAAGGTGGGCATTGCTGCCAATTCCGGTGCAGGGAGATTTGTTCCACCACGCAGCCCGATCGCCCACCGATCATCCCACCGTGTGCCAGAACAAACCCCCAGTGCTTTTGTATACCGCCGGACCAGCTGCATACGCTGGATTGGACATTGGACATGCTTGTTGTCAGCAGCGAGAGCCGCATGACGCATGGGGTAGGAGTATAGGATGGAGCGTGTAGGTGTTTGTGAGATGTTTCTTCTTGTTTTCCTTCTGTCTTCATCGGATGGAAAGTGTAGGCGCTTGTGAGATGCTTCTTTTAGGTTTTCGTGCTTCTTTTTACTTTCAGGTTTTTGTGATATGCTTCTTCTTAGTTTCTGTCTGTGATCATCTTCTCTCCTAGAAGTAGAATACTTCTGAGTTTTCTGTTTCTTCTGTTTCTGAGTCTGGCAGTGTGTATATCCTTGATATTTCTTTATTGTATTCCATTTTTTGTTGTGCAAACTTTTCCCAGTGTGTATAATCCTTTCCTAGCTTATTCATAATTCTCTCGATTGTTGTAATCCATGTGTAGCATGGCCTCCCTATTTTCAGTTTGTTGCTGTTCATTCGCAGCGCTTTCTTCAGTAGGTGTGTCGTGTCCCGTCTTTGGACATGTCTCCAGTATTTCATCGCGTATGATTCTATTCTTTTGATTATTGTTCTTCCCTCTAGTAATGTTGACGTTTTCTGTCGTTTTTGTGGTTTTCCTGTTTTTGCTAGCAGTTGGATAATGTCCCTTTCAGCTCTTCTCAGGCTTCTTCGGTTGGCCTTTATCGTTGCTGCGTTTTTGACTCCATATATCATCGTAGTAGGCATTATGATGGTCGTGTATACCTTTTTGGTTAGGCACCATGGTGGTTTGTTGTCCTCAATGAAGGGTAGTAGAGCTCTTGTGACTCTGTAGGCTGTTTTGACTTGGTCCAGGACTGTGGTGAATAGTCGGGGGGATAGGGGACATCCTTGTTTGACTCCTATATTCTTCATTTTTGATTCCGTCGTCTGTCCAAACCATTGTATTGCAGTGTTTTCGTGTAGGCATGCTTTTATTATTCTGTTTATTAAGTATTGCGGTACTCCCCTGTTGAGCAAAGTGTTGACTATAGCCAAATGCCTTTTGGAGGTCAATTGAGACTATATATAGTTTTGTTCCTTCTTTCCACTTTTCTTCCAGGATCCGTCTGGTGGTGTACATGTGGTCGTCTGTCGATCTACCCTTGATAAATGCCGTTTGATAATCTGGTAGTTCGCCGATGTATTTTTCCATTTCTCTGAGGAAGAATTGTGCGTAGTATTTATACCCTACACTGCTGAGTGTTATTCTTCTGTAATCGTCCACGTTTTGTGGTGATTTGATTTTAGGGAGCGGTATCTGTATGGTTGTATTCCATTCCTCAGGCAGGGGTGTGGTTTCCGTCCATGCGTTGGTGATGATTTCTAGGATTAGCTGTTTTATGTTGTCCGGTCCATAGTATACTAGTTCGTTATTTATTTTATCTATTCCCGGGGCCGTGTTTCTTTTAGTTCTGGCCATTATTTCTAGTAGTTCGTCTTTTGACGGTGGCTTTCCCAGAGGCCAGTGGTCCATTTCTTGTATTGGTTCTATTTGACTTCTCTCTGCGTTTCCTTCTTCTAGTTTCCTGACCCAATGCTGCAGTGGTATGTATTTTCTTGACTGCGTATTGTTGTTTCTCCTGTATGTTTTGGGGTGTCTAAAGGTTTGGTTTAATCTCTGTCCTGCTGGAGTGGATTCTATGTTTTCGAAGAATTCCCTGCATTTTTTTTTTCTGTTCGTGCCTCCTCTCTGTGTCTCTTCTTTCTTTCCTCGCTTCTATTATCTTTTTGTCTATGTTTGGTGTATATTGTTTTCCTGTGGCCTTTATTTTCTTTAGTTTTTCGTAATTTCTTTTCGTGTCTTTTCTTTTTGGGCTCATAGGGGATTTGTTCCTTTTCAACGTTTTCCTCGCCGCTATTTTGATTTTTAAACCCATTGTTGACCAATTTAGTTCCTTTCCTGTTAACTGTTTTTCTATCTCCTCCTGGTATTTCTTTTTTATTCCTTTGTTTTGTAGCAGTGAGATGTTCCATGTGTCATTTGCTGTTTTGTTGTATCTTTTTTTTCTTTTTTTCTTCTTGTTTCTTTATTACTAGTGTTCCATATAATATTTTGTGATCTGTTTTGACGTTTGTTGCTTGTTTTGCCTTCATATTTTTGACCCTGTCCCTTATTTTTCTATCCACTAGGATATGGTCTATTTGAGGGTTGATGTTTCCTTTATTCCAGGTATTAAGGCAGGTTAGGTTCTTGCTCCATGTGTTTCTAACTGTTAGATCTAACAGATGTGTCAAGTTTTTTAGCAAGCTTCCATTATCGTTTGTCCATGTGTGAAGTAAGGTTTTTCCTATGATATTCTTGTCTTCATGTGTTTGGTCGTCCTTTCCTATATGCGCGTTGAAGTCTCCTAGTATTATTGTGTTCATTTTTCTATTCCTATTTCTTCTAGTCTCTTGGGTAATCTGCCTGAATACTCGTCCTGCCCGTTTGTCGGTGGGCACATGTACTCCTTCCTTTCCAATTTGTAAGTCTGCCATGGTTATGTTTTCGTTTACTTTTCTTGTCTTTATCTGGATAGGGGTGTTCCGTCTTATTGCCCATGCGACTCCTCTGCTGGTTTTTTCTTTGTCCCCTCCACTTAGATGCCATTTGTAGTTTTGAGTAACTGCAGTTCCGTCTATCGTGTGTGTCTCTTGTATGCATGCAACGTGTATGTGTTCCATCATAAGAACCTCATCGATTTTTTCTCTTTTCTCTCTCGTTATGCATCCTCTGACATTCCATGTCGCCAGAATGATGTCATCGTGTTGTAATTCTTGACTGTTGGCTTCCTCTGTTCTTTGTGATATTTGGTACATGTTTATGTGCGTTGCTTCCTCTAATTCTGGGCGGGGTGTTATAGCCCCAGTTCGAGCGTATGTTTCTTCTGGTTGTTCTGCTTCATGTTTTTCTTGTGCAATAATCGCGCTATCGTAGTGATTTCTTTCGTTTCAGTGCTTCCTATATACTATCTCTAGTGGTGTGTTCTCTCTTCCCTGTTGGTTAGTAGGATGGAAGATTATATGCTCTCCTTCATCTTGATGTACTATTATTGTCCTGTTTTTCATATTTGTTGTTACTGCCATTGTTTCCTACCCCCCCCCCCCCCCCAAAAACCTTCTCTTCTCAGATCTCGAATGAATGCATTTATTTTTCCCGTATTAGAGTTGTATCTATTGTAACGGGGTGCTAGTTCATGGATGGATGCCTGCATGAATGGCATGAAATGGTCTAAGTGATTTTCGATATAGTCAGCTACTTGTTTTCGTAGGGTTTTCGTCGCATTGGTATGTGCCTGTGATGTTATATTTTCTCCCTCCAGTTGGTGGTTTAATGCTCCATATAGGCAGTTTCCGTCGCCGTCGATTTTTTTTGTACCAGTAATTGACGTGTTCTCGTTTCAACGTCCTGTATTAGTGTGTCCATTTTATTTGCCTTGTTTTTCAAAACCAATATTAGCTTGCTGTAAGAGAGTCTTTTTATTATGTTATCTGTATCGCGGTAAAATAACTTTTTACAGCGAGTTGCAAATGAGAAAGCGGCCCGAGATTCACACCGTGTTTACTCTAGTTTTTCGATATTTCATGGGATCCACTTAAAAACGCGTCTGCCTTCATCGACGACCGAACTGAACTCTTCGAATTTTTCGAAAATGTTAATTACAAAAGTCTCAACTGTGCCAAAACTGAAATCGTTGATATCTCGGTCAAAGGGGGCTCCACAAAAGGCGAAATCAGCGTGTTTTTTTTTCGACGAATCTAATGCCGTTTGAATCTCATTAAAATTTGCATAATTAAAAAGGTTATTGCAATTTTTTGAATAAGAATAGGTAGTACCAACCAAACCATGTAAATTCCCGCTAAAATCATGATAAGAAAGTGCCCTGGTCCAAAGCTATAAGCAAATTATTTTTTTTTTTGCAAAAAGTCATATTTTGCAAAATTTTACACTTATGATAAAACGGATACCAGGGCGGGAGTCTATTTGATAACCATTGAAGTGTATGCATAAAAATTTTGAGCAGTCTAACTGAAGAATTCGTATAGCAACTTTGAATACGGAACTCAAAATTTACAATAATTCGCCAGTTTTTGCTATGTAAAAATAGTATTTATTATTGAAGCATAATGGAAGCAATTTCCTTTAAAAGTACATGCATTCCCGAGTAAAATGAGCTTAGGAAAGTTCAAAGCGGACGATTAGAACGAAAGTTATAAAAAAAGGCTTATAAGCAATTACGAATTTTGTGGTAATTCCGCAATAAAAGAATTTAGCGGCGGGTGAATTACATCAAGAGTATTATTCCCGTAATGTAGCTAGTTTTCTATTATTTTTGCAAAAAAAATAGGCGTGCTAAGAACAACACTTTTAATTTAATTTTTGGCCTAAAGTCACTGGTCTATACGTTTTATCAAAAAAATCCGCCAGAAGCAAAAATGAAGCTTATAAAATAATAAATCGATTGTTTTTTTTTATTTCTGTAGATGCAATATGAACTGTTATGGCTTGCTGAAAAAATTTTAAATGCACTATTAAAAAATTTCAAACTATTAAAAACTTTTCTTTTTGTAAATTTCGTCACAAGGGGTGGTTTTTAAAGATTGAAACATTGCAATAAATCATAAATTATATTCCAGAATATGAAATAATGTTTGTTTTACATATTTAAATATGATTTCAAATTTTCTGACAGTAGGAGTCGTTTTCACCCCCTAAAACCAAAAAGCACACATCTGGAATATATGACTTGAAGAGGGGGCAAGATAAGCTTAATTAATTTTTTTTGGCAAAATCGGTGTTATTCGAAAGAATTTTGAAGTAATAACCTATTTTTCCGTCAAACACTGGACTATTAGTTCAGCCGACGAAGCAACCTTTGAACCGGTCACAAATTAAAGTATACTGGACTATCACACGCTAGTAAAGTAATGCTGTATATTTTACTAGTGTGTGCTATTAATGCCAATCTATAGTTATTACAAGCACCTCCTGTCGACCCCTTCTTACGTAGCGGTACGAAGATTGACATTTTTCAATCATCGGGCCAAATTTCTGTTTTTCATATTTTTTGGCATGTTGTGTGGGGAATCACTCCATCTTCTCCAGCTTCAGCAATAATATTGTTTATTGTGGCTGCTTTTAGTTTTTGTATGGCTAGGTACCTCAAATTCTGATTTGAGCTTTGAAGGTTCGCGTTCGTAATTAATATTACCTTTACCATCATTTAATTCATATTGAAATCAATCCCATAGTGAGTAATATACGAATGGCCATGTGATACAAGAGATAATGGAATTACCAGAGTATCCCAGTTTCCACGCCACTAGAGAAAATCTGAGATTGTTGTTTAAGTTTGTTAAAAATGAATAGATGTAAACCCATCTCCAAAGTACCCCGCACAATTCTTATGGGAAGTGGCTCCCAGCTAAATTGACTGAAATCGCAGTATATTGTAGATAATTTCTTCCTGATCAAAAATTATCATAGGCACAAGGTCGGAAATTGGACAGTTTTCTAGATATCGGGGGCGTAAAAGGGATAATCATTTCTATTATGGGAACTGGCCCCCGCCCCAGTGAAATTCGCTGAAACCGATATATGTTATTCATCTCGAGCTCCTGATCAAAAATTTTCATGGACATAAGGTCGAAAAACTGATAATTTCTTATGGGAAGTGACCCGCTGTAAAATTGTATGGAATCGATATATCCTCTGGAGCTCTTGATCAAAAGTTTTCTTGGGCACAAGGTCGGAAAATGAACAATTTTCCAGATATCGGGGGTTGCAAATTCGACTTTGCACCCCCGATATCTGGAGAACTGTGTATCTTTGGACCTTGTTCCCATGAGAACTTTTTATCAGCAGCTCGAGAGAATTAACATATGTATATCGATTCCAGCGAAATTCACCGGGAACCACTTCCCATAAAAAATGAGCACCGCCTTTACACTGGAATCTGGAAAACTGTCCACTTTCCGACCTTGTGTCCGGGAGAACTTTTAATCAAAAAGAAATTATCTACAATATGTTGTGCGGGGTCCTTTCAATGTTTAAGTCCGTTTAAGTCGGGGTCCTTTCAATGTTTAAGTCCGTTTAAGTCCGGAAGAGTCTTATTAACCGACCTTTTTAAAGTGACACATTCAACATCCCATATCTCGAAAACGAAACTTCTGGAATATACAGGGCGTCCCGAATTGCATAGGCCGAACTTCACTAATACAACTTTTCAAAATAAGAAAAAAGTTCCTATAAACATGGGTCGGGAAGTGATTAGTTTCCGAGAGTTCAAGTAATTCTCCTGAAAATGTTTTTTTATGAATATTTTCGAAACATCTGAAGATAAACAAATGATAATTTACACAGGAATTTAACTTTTTTTTTTTTTTAAGAAAAAATGACTTATGTACGAAAAGGGAGCGGGTGAAAATGGGGGGGGGGGGCTAGGTATAATTTAGCCCCAACTTTATTGTGTGACACTTTTAAATTAATTTATGAGCAGAACTTAAAAATTTGAAGTTTCTACAAGAAAGTGTTGTGTTTTTTTCTCTAAAATTATCAGTTTTTGAGTAAATCTTATTTGAACTTTATTCGGGAATAGTTTTTTATGGATAATTTTAGCAGAACAGAAAAAACAATGACAGTAAAACAAAATTTAATTACATTATTTTTTATTAGACAACAATGAATTAGATTAAAGTAAGGTAAATTACAAATTACAAGAGTTGTTCAAAGTGCATTCCGCCAGCTTCAACACATTTCTGACATCTGCGCCGTACAGAGTGTGTAGCTTTACGAATGAAATCAGGATTAGCCCGCAAATTTTCACATTTTTCGAGAATTCTTTGTATTAACTCTTCTCTCATGTTTACAGGGATTGCGTAGACTTTGTCCTTTAAATAACCCTAGACAGGAAAATGAACTGGAGTTAAATTCGGTAAACGAGGTAGCCAGGCTCTTGCACCTAATCGACCGATCCACCGTTCAGGATTATTATTGTTTACCTACAAACGGTTCTCAACAGCAAAATGTGCAGGAGCTCCGTCCATTTGAAACCAGCATTCATTTCTTAAATTAAGAGGAATATCCTCGAGATATTGAAAAAATGGTTATTTAAAAAATCATTAAATAATGGTCCATTTAAACGGGGAGGAAGGATGTGGGGCCCACAAAAAGTCTCGTTTATGACACCACACCATACGTTAACGCTAAACTCCTGTTGAAATGCCCTAGGGCGAATAATATGAGGATTCTGATGAGCCCAGATTCTTAAATTATTAAAATTATCCGATCCATTATGGTTAAAGGTAGCTTCATCAGTCCAAATAATTTTACTTCCGAAATCGGAATCTTGTTCCATGGCATTTATAAACCAATCACAAAAATTGATACGCCTTTCGGGATCACCAGGTTGAAGGCGTTGGACTGCCTGCATTCGAAAAGCTTTTCTGTGGTCTTTTTTCAGAATCCGAAAAACTTTGTTTTTGGAAACATGCACAGCTTGCGCACGCAGCTGTTGGACTGCTCTTCTGATACTTAATGTATTATTATTGTTAAATTTGGCCAAAATTTTGTTTTTACATTGCCCATTTCGCTGTTCTTCATTTCTTGAACCTCTTTTAAGTCCAACATTTCTAAATTCTAGGTGGGTTCGAATAAAGACACCTTTACATGGTTTCCTTCTATTAGGAAATCTTCTGCGATATTCTCGTACCGCGGAATTCGCGTTTCCATTACAATATCCATAAATAAAATTAATACCCGCGTACTCCACATTACTAAACATGGCCATTTTTTACTTTTCAATAGAACACTTTTTCCAAAAGGGAATAATAAAACTACAGAAAACCAAAAAACAACAGTGTCATTATTGTCATTCTGGCATTGCATGCTAGATTATTTTTCATTTCTTACAAACATTACAATCACGGCACACTCCTGCATACCAGGAATACTGGTAATAATGGTTACTAATTAATAAAGTTCAGATAAGATTTACTCAAAAACTGATAATTTTAGAGAAAAAACACAAGATGCTTTTTTTGTTTTGCACATAAATTAATTTAAGTGTTACGCAATAAATTTGGGGCTAAATTATACCTAGGTTCTCCCAGTTTCACCCGCTCCTGAATGATTTTCGTACATAGTCATTTTTTTCTTAAAAAGCCTAAAAAGTTAAATTCCTGTGTAAATTATCATTTGTATATCTTTAGACATTTCGAAAGTATTCATAAAAAAACATTTTCAGAAGAATTACTTGAACACCCTGTATCTCGAAAACTAATCACTTCCCGACCCATGTTTATAGGAACTTTTCTTCTTATTTTGAAAAGTTGTATTGCTTAGTGAAGTTTAGCCTATGCAATTCGGGACACCCTATATGTATAAAAAATTTTGGAACTTGGTCAAACATATGGGAGACATCCAGTGATACAGCTTAATTTAGTGGACTGTTGACCTATTTCGCGCCAATATTCTTGACTTTGATGACAGTCTGGGATGATTAGGGGTCGAGCTTTGAGCTCTTTGCCCCAATCATCGCTGTAGACCTGGACCTCGTAAGGGGCCAGAGTTATTTCATGTTTGTAAGAAAGTTCGGTAAAAAGTGTCGTGGTAAAAACTAGTAATTATTTTAGTTGGATTGACCACACCGACTCTAGTAACTCCCAAAAATTTTCAAAATGTTTTGTTGCATACTTTTCCCTATATCGATCGATTTAGTTCCCGGTGAGACACCCTGTATAGGATATTATTGCTTTATAGTTTTTTCCTCGAGCTACGATCAGTGTATAATAATAGACCGGATTATTAAAAACTAGACGAAATTAAAATTTCGTCGGAATTGAATTAAAATTGGTAGTTTTAGAGTACCTAATATTGAATATGTTGTCAAGAGTTGAAAATTTAAAATGTAGAATCTGATAGTGCTGCCATAATTCCGAGATTTTTGCAGATTTACAAGGAATTTGGTACATTTCATTACCTAATATCGATATTGAGGTCAGTGTGAAAATGAACTAATAATAAAATCGAATGTATTTTGAACTGACCTCAATATCGATATTAGATAATTTTCTTTTTTTTAAACTAAATAACAGTGTTCTAAAATAATAGTGGTATGACCTGCAATATGATCATGTCAAAAATATTCATGATGCTATTAATCGTATTGTTATTGTTCAATGAATGAACTTTTAAAATCATGACGAATGTAATGACTTCGGTTTTATCAAAAGAAAATTATGACGCCTTAACTGGAATCTTGAAATTGCTGCCGCTTATACATCAACCTAAGAAGGGCTTCAATAAATCGATTGAGATTGTCCGTTGCTTAGGGATTTAGACGGAGTTGCCTCCATTATTTCTTTTAAGTATATTTTCTATCATTCCCTGAGTTGTATATTTATTGGTATACCACTATTTTGCTTCCTCTTTGTTGTGCCATCTTCTCTAACACATGCAAATATATCTTACGATACATAGACGTATTTAAGTTTTTTATTTTATTAAATGAAAAAAAGAAATCAACGCGCCCGCAGGTGAAAATTCTTCAACACTAAAACGTTTATAGTAGTCCAGGAGTTAGGTGACTTTTTGGCACATCATTTCATGGAACAGGCGGGGCACCTCCAGTCAGGTAGGTCGCAATCGTCGCTTAAAAATTCGTGGAATTATGTCATCATTACAACGCTCATTGCTTGTGTACGTACACTTAAAAAAAAATAAAACAAGCTAACTCTGCAGTTTTTTTGTAAATACTTTTAGTTTTAGACATTTTTTATTTAACTACAAAACGTTTTTTTAAATTTAAATAATTAATAACTTTTTTATTTATTGATAGATTTTGTTAAAAAACAATAGGGTTCTTCCTCTAACTAACAGTACCTTCCTGTCCAAAGGGTACCCTCGAGATAATATAGGTAAAATGCCCCTTGGCACGGATTTTGGAATAAACCTGATAGGATCGTTTCTTGGGTCTAAAATATAAGGTCAACAGGGTCCGTCTATCAAAATTGCCCCTCCCCCGGACCTGACCCAGAGAGGACCCACTTCAATTTTTTTTTTTTTTTTACAAAAATGGAATCAATTTAAAATTCTAAAAAAGTTCGTGCATATAGTAATCCCAAAAACCTGTAGCCTCAATTCTTTGGGGCTCTATTGGGCCCCCTAAGGCCATAAAAAATATTTTTAAATTTTTTTAAAGTCGAATATTTTTGTTATGATAAAGAGGTGCGGAAAATTTTCTTTCATCACATTATTTGCGACCAAATAAAGCAATTTTTAAGGTAGTTTAAAAATTTTCAAACCCCATGTGTCAGGCCCAAAATTCAATTTTTTCATTTTTTTTAACGAAAATTCACGTTAATTACATAGAATGGGTAGCTTTGAAAGCTTGGGTAATGAATCAATCCCTGGGGCAAAGGACACTCCCCTTGAACCAAAAGTCACCCCCTCGGAGTAAAAAGATACTCCCTGTAGCCCAAGAACCACCTTCTTTCGTAACATGGTATCCCGTTGGGGTCAAAAGTCACTTGGCATGGTTGAATAGTCTCCTAGAAAGCAAAAATGTAAGCAGAGGTCAAAAGACATCCCCTGGTGTCAAAGGTCACTCAAAGAAGGGGAGTAAGAAGTCCTCCAGAATTGGTAAATAGTAACCCCTGAGGTCAATATTCATATAGCATGTGTAGCAAGCAGGCTAACTTTACAATACTGTGTTGTATTGCTATATTCAAACAGGGATTATCACCACAATACTAATTGTATTTTAATTTTTTTTTAAATATTAATTTCACATTTATAAGGAAGCAATAACTAATAATCAAATGAAATTAAGTTCTCAGTTTAAAAGATATATGAGAACAGCTAATGTATGCGTAAACAATGTCTTAATAATCCTTTAATATTTAGATATGTATTAATTTTAGCGTTGAAATATTTTAATTTTTAAATATTTTTTATAATAAAATTTAATTTTGGCAAAAATTGCTTCTTACTTTTAATTTCTTGTATATCATAATGAATGCTTACCTCGGGAGGGGGGTTATTTGCCCAGTGCGTGATTTCTTGCTCTTTAGGAGACTATTCACTCATGCCGGATGACTTTTGATCCCAAGAGGGAAACTTTTTACTAAAGAAGGTGGTCTTTGGGCCCCAGGGGGTCAACCCAACGGGGTGGCTATTGATTCCAGGGGAGTGTCCTTTGCCGCAGGGGTTGATTCATTAGCCAATCTTTAAAGATAATCCCTCTATTAACGTGTTTTCGTTAAAAGAAAATGAAAAAATTGAATTTTGAGACTGACGCACGGGGTTTGAAAATTTGTAAACTATCTTAAAAATTGCGTTATTTGGTCACAAATAATGTGATGAAATAAATTTTTCCGCACCTCTTTATCATAACAGAAATATTCGACTTTAAAAATTTTTTAAATATATTTTTTTTAAATATTTTTTCTTTGGGACTACACGCATGATTTTTTTCAGAATTTTAAATTATTGATTCCATTTTTGTAAAAAAAAAAAAAAGTTAATGGACAATTTTGACATACGGACTCCGTTGATCTTATTTTTTCGGCCCAAGGAACGATCCTATTATTTCAAAATCCATGTCAAGGGACATTTCACCTATCTTATTATCCCGAGGTACCCTTCCAATACAGTCGGACTTTTCGTTCTTAACTTACACGAGACGTGATATCCATTCTATTTGGGCTAAATGGAAGAATAGACGACTATTTATTAGTCGAACTGAATATATGCTCCTTTTTCCATTAATTGTTATGCAAATATACACTTTATTTTTGAAAAATCGATTTGCTTTAATACTTGTAAGTAATATTTGGTTTATTGGAAAATAAATGTGTTATTATTACATACTGGGTTGCAAATATAGTCAAGATGTTTTCTTCTAATAAGACTTGGATGGAAAATCTGGATGTGAAAGTAGTGATTCCTTAGGCAACGGTTTTATCCCGGGAGCAACGAATTTATCCACTGAAGTGTTATGGAATCGGTAAGGTTTCGTATCGATATGCAATTCAAATTTTTAATGAAAAGTATCCAAATGTGACTGTATCAGACTGATCAGTTTGGAAAGTAATTTAAAAAATCGATACTACTAATAATATTAATAATATAAAGAAGGTGCAGAAGGACTATAATTATGACGGGGATGCGGCTACTCTTGTAGTTATGAACTCTGTACAAGAAAATCCAAGGACTTCGCTAGGAAAAGATCACAAAACATTTTTGTTAGCAGATCTCATGTTCCGAGAATTTTAGTAAGCAACAAATTCCACCCATTCAAACCAGTGGTTATTTATGAATTGCTTGACGGAGATGATAGTCGTCCGTGTGTGCTTTGTTTACTAATGGGTGAGAAAATTGTTGAAAACAGGTTCTTTCATCGAAATATTGTATTTATTGATGAGTCAACATTCTCAAATAATGTGGTAGTTTCCTCACAAAATTGTAGATACTTGACAAAAGAGAATCCAAATTTTCAGTTAATAACTAATTGTCAACAATTTGAAATAGTAAATGTATGGTTTGGTATAATGTATCATAAAATAATTAATCCTTAATTTTTAGAAGAAAATCTTAATCAAAATTCGCATATGGAATTATAAATAATTTTGTTTTAGCAGAACTATACAATGAAAATTTAGAGTTTGGAAGAAAATTAATGTATTGTTACGCATTACCACCCCCCTAAGCCCTGGCGAGCGATACGCCCATGACTACTAATAGCTGAAATTAAGTACCAATGGTTAGGCAACCAGTAATACACGCCATCATCTCTTCTGAAAGCCTTGTAGATGGCTCTAGAGTTATATTGTTCTGGAATTGGAAATTTCTAGATGAATCTAGAGGCCATTTTAGGATATATAAGGCGAAATCGACGGCAGAGAGAGAAGTCTTATTTAAGTGAAGTTTGGTAGTGAAAAGTGAGGTTATAAACATTGTAAAACTTATTAAAACATATTCTTTATAGGATTTTGCAAACAGCAGAAAAAATAACTACCTATCTATAACTAAAAGAAAAATTATGAGTAAACATATTAATAAAATATTTGCATTCTTTCGATAACCTGAATTCTGGTTATGCTAGCAAATTAAAATCCTTAAATAAATTTGTCTTATTTCTTATTTGACCATTCTCATTCTAACACTAGCATCCACACAGTCCCTTACGGCCATGCAGATTACACTAGTATCTACATAACCTCCTGCGATCATGAAGATTCAGTTAAAAATGAGAACAAAGGCCTAAAATGATATAAACACTAAAACATATTATGGTAACATATAGTAAGATTGTCCAAACACTGGGTTGATACCAATGAGAAGTAGAACCTGTTATTGAATTTAAATTTTGCTTGTTTTGTTCCAATTTGTATTTTATAATATGCAAGTCGTCTAGATTTGTTTGTGACAAACTAATGTTTTTTATTTCGTAATTATATGTAACATTTACTTTATAATCTAATTCGGGAATATAAATATCTCTTTGGTTTGGTATATCTGTATGTGCAAACTTTTGATTTGAAATTTGAATTATACAACCTTTTTGATTGGTTACGATATAGGTTCCGGCTGTTAATAATTTTGTTTCCGACAAATCTTTGCAATTGAAGTTAATTGATTTGTCTGATGGGTTTATTACTAGTAATTGATTATATTCTAATGTTTGCACCTTTTGACTTGTTAATTGTATTAGTTTGATGTGGCAATTAGAATATGGTCTTTTTGCTAGTAGCAGTTGTACTTCACATGGTTGATTAGTCTCTAAATTTATCAAATCTAAGTTATTACAATAAAAGTGGTTATCTATAAGTTTACAAAGTTCGTTCGATGAGCTGTAATAATGATCGGATAAAATAAGGTATTTTTTGTTGGGGATGATTAGTTGGAAGGTATTATTTTGATTTAATACAGGACATGAGTATAAGTGATAAAGATTATATTGAATTGTGTCGGTTATTGGCACTTCTAACAGCCGGTTTTACAATCACAAGTTAACTTTCATGTTAGTTGACTTTTACTTGCAGGTTAACTATAACTTTACCGACACATGCGTTTTTCAATATAAAGTTAAGTGATGATTTGTAAACGAGAGGCTGTGAATAAAATTTATAATGTTGGTACTGGAAAAATGGGTAATATACATAAAATGTATGAATTTTGGTCCAAAGTCACGTCACCTGCTATCAAATATAAATGCCAGAAGTAATTTATGAGTTAGTGGTCTATTACTAAGTAAGTAGGTAGTATTTAGTCTCGATCTATTTAAAAAATCTCTTCCATCGTATTCTTCGAAAAAGTTAGGTCTATACAGGATTACCTTGGCTACTCATCACTGCTATATGCATTTACTTCGCACATATCCATTTTTAGGCAAAATATCAAAAAAATATTTTGTGACAGTTATTTTATAGGTTATAAATTGCCAGTAAACTGCCAACTTCTAGTTTACCCACACCTCATCTGCTAGTAAAGTTAACTACTAGATAACTACCACATCGAAGATGACCAGATATTGTAAAACCCAATTTCGATAATAACCTGAAAGTTAACTCTGATTGGAAGTTAACTAGCGATTGTAAAACCGGCTGTAAGATGAAATTGATCTTCGTTTTCTTCCAGTAGGCTTTGATTTTGATTAGGGCTTCGAAATTTAAGATTTGGTCCTTGACAGCAGGAAAAGGTAAGTTAACATAATTACTTATTTGTAAGAGGCTGTCTAGTAGATCTTCCGGTTCAATAATTGAAGGATGCATAACATTAATTTTTGCAAATGTGACAGCTTCCTCGAGTGTCTCTAATATTTGTAGGATACTTTGTGCCATTATATTTACTTGGGTATAGACATTATTAAATTGAATTCTGTGATATAGTTCGACCTTTTGGTCTTTCAGTGCTTGTTCGATTTGTAGAATTCTTGAACGTAGCACGAGTTGGTTTGTGGTCAGGTTATTTATAGATGACTCAAATTTATCTATTGCCTTGGTGGTTAGTGTTATTTGGGATTCCAATACTTGTTTTAAAGTGAGTTGATTTTTGTCTAGGTGTTCTAGGTGTCGTTCTATTCTTTCGCCGTCTTCATTATCTAAGTTACCAGTGATTGATTTCCAGATTGATCCTAATCCATTGATTAGTCCTCTTTTAGATCGAGATTGCGGCGTTAGTTGGTTAAATTTCCGATTAATTTCGGCAAATAAGAATTCTGTGATTATTGCAAAATTCTTAACTTCCATTTTTTCTCTTTCATCTAATATTAATGCCTTCTCTAGATCGTCTATATTCGTCCATGATTGGTTGCAAATCGATAGATCGTACTAATGTCCATTTGTCGATGATGTTTCTACATTTCCCTAGAGGTAGGGGTAGTAGTCCTGGGTTGTTGTTTAATCTTCTGACTCGCTCTCCTCCGTGGATGACGGGGGTGCATCTGGAACAAGAGGTCTTCTTAAGTTTCTTAAATGTACTCTTTTTACAGATTTATTTCGTGTATTAGAAATTTCGCAAGTATTATCGCTATTTATCTTAGTGATAGTGAAGGGTCCCTCATATCGATTTTTAGTTTTATGTCTGGTCGCCTTTCTACTTTTAACATATACAGTTTGTCCTTTCTTAAAAGTGGTTTGTGGGTCATCAACGTCTTCGTTTCTCCGTTGGTGGACGGTTTGTTTAGTTTGTATTATTTTTTGGTTGATGGTTTCGTATATTCTTTTCATTTTCGTTTTGTGATAATTTAAGTAGTTGCTGAAAATGTCTTGATTGTAATAAATTTCGAAAGGGTTTCTGCTGTCGGTGTGTCCTATAATTAGTTCAAATGGTGTAAAACCTGTAGCGGAATGTATCGAACTATTATAAGCTAATAGGGCATATTTCATCTGATCTGTTATAGGGTCATTATTAATGTTTTTCAATATTCGTACATGCTCGAGTATTGTTGAATGGAATCTTTCCATAATACCGTTGCTCTGCGGATTTCTGACAGTTCTAAAGTGAATATCGATTTTATGTAGTTTTAAGAGTTCTTTCACTACGCTGTTGTTGAATTCTTTACCATTGTCGCTTACTATTTTTTCAGGTGTTCCGTAGAACGTGAAATAGGTGATAAGTTTTTCTGAAATGTGAACTGCTGTTTTCGCAGGGATTTCAAATGCCTGAGCGAGTTTGCTAAAGGCATCGATAATCGTTAAAAATAATTTTTGTTCCATAGTAAATACATCCATGTGTAAAATTTGGAAGGGTTTGGTTGGGGTTTCAGTCAGCATCATAGGCATAATTTCGGGTATTCTCTCGTATTTGCTTCTTTTACAAATTTCGCAGTTTCTTATAAATTCCTCCACGTCGCGCTGAAGGTTTGGCCAATAGTATTTTAGTTTAAGATGGGCGACGGTTTCTCTTGTCCCGCGGTGATTGGTTTTACCTTCGTGATAGTTTTGTATTACTTGTAGCTGTTCTTCTTGCTCTAACACATCGATTAACTTTTTGGTACATCTAATCAATGTGGGTCCGTTATCTGTGAATTTGCTAGTGTATGTTTCACATAGATTTTTATATGTGTCTTCTTTGTCGGTGAACACATGATATTGTCGATCTGTTGTCGTAAAGTCTCGGAGCAATTTAAATAGGTCTTCCATTATGGCTTCAATTTGTACTTCGGCTTCGAGGATCGTTTTCTGTCCTCGTTTCGTAACTTTCGGTCTTCTCGGATTTAGGAGAACAGTTTTGATGTGAATTTGGTTTCTTTTCGTATTTATGGGTTCATCCAATATAGGTATGCTAATCGTAGGATCTTCGTCATTTATCGAATGTGCCGTAGAAATCGGTGTTATAGGTCTATCAGCTGGGTTTAGATTTTGTTGTACCTGGTGTGGTGTAGGTGTATTTAAGCTTCGTGGTTCTTCCGTTGCGCTTTCTAGTTCGCCTAAAAGAGCATCTAATTCTGTGTCGGCATTGACTATTAGAGATTGTGAGTCTAGGGGATGAATTTGGATCCTAGATAATGCGTCGGCGTTTGTGTTTGATTTTCCCTTTTTATATTCAACTCGATAATCGAACTCTTCTAGCTTTAATTTCCACCTGGTTAACTTCATATTGGCTGGTTCCTATAAATTAAATAGCCATTTTAAAGGACGGTGGTCTGTGTATATATTGTAAACTTGTGGCCGTAAAGATAGGGCCTGAAAATTTTCGTTACTGACCATACAATTGCGAGTAGTTCCCTTTCTGTGGTTGAATATTTACGTTCGGCGTCGTTTAACGTCCTTGAGGCGTATGCAATGGGGTGATCATGACCTATGGTGCCTTGCGAAAGTATACTGGCTATGGCTTCATTCGACGCATCCGTGGTTACAATAAAAGGTTTCGTAAAATCAGGATATTGCAAAATTGGTGCCTCAGTTAACAGTTTCTTACATGTTTCGAAAGCTTGAATGAATTCTTGCGAGTGAACTAATTTGGTATTCCTTTTTCAGCATTGATGTCATTGGTTTCACTATTTGTGCCATATTGGGAATAAATCGGCGGTAGTAGCCTACAAGTCCTAAAAATCCTTTTATCTCCTTGGTTGTCTTAGGTAGTGGGTAATTTTGCACAGCTTTAATTTTTTCAGGATTTGGCATGACTCCTTCTGGTGTTATGTGACCCAAATACGCTACTTCGTTCTTCAAAAATTCGCATTTGTCTAGTTGTACCTTAAACTGTGTATCTCGCAAACGTTGAAAAACTTTTCTTAGATGTTCGATGTGTTCTTGTAAACTAGCAGAATAAATTATTATGTCGTCGAGATAAACTCAGCAAATTTCGTTTTGTATACCCCTTAAAACATTGTCCATCACCCTCTGGAATGTGGATGGTGCTCCTTTTAATCCAAAAGGCATCCTGGTGTACTCGTAATGACCTTGTTCTGTAGAAAACGCCGTTTTCTCGATGTCTTCTGGGTTCATTTGTACCTGGTGAAAACCAGAGGCGAGGTCAAGTAAGGTGAAATATTGTGCTCTACCCAATTTGTCCAAAATATCGGTAATATTCGGCAAAGGATATTTATCGTCTACTGTGTGTTCGTTCAGTTTCCTGTAGTCGATCACGACTCTCCGTTTCCTCTTTCCTGAATTGTCCAATTTCTTGGGCACGACCCAGACGGGGCTCGACCAAGGTGAAGTAGATGGCCTTATTATGTTTTGTTGTAGCATGGAATAAATCTGTTTCTGGACTTCCTCCTTGTGAACTTGAGGGTATCTGTAGGATTTCGTGAATATGGGCGTTTCGTCTTTTAGTCTGATGTGATGTTTAACTTGATTGTTAAATGTAAGTGGTAATTTTTCATTATAAAAGATATCTCTATATTCAGTACATAAGTTTCTAATAGCGAGGTATTCTTCCTTATTTAGGTGATTTAGTCTCAGGTTTTTTAAATTTTCCTTTTGTAGTTTGTCTATGTCGTTATAGTCCATTTCCAATTCGTTGATATCCATTTCGGTATGATGTAGTTCTTCAAGAGGTAATACTTCAGAAATAGTTAGTGGTTTTATAATTTTCAAAACTTGTGTTTCCTCTGTGTTATTAATTACTGTGGTAAGTGCTTGGTTATTTTTTATTGTGACAAGAGATGCGGGTATTTCCAGGTTATTTTGAAATTTTTTATATTCTAAGAGTCCTTGTTGTAGAGTGGTATGCACAGGGATGGAAATAATCGACTCGGATCTTGGTGGTATAGTTTCAGTAGTTTCCGTAACTCGATTGTTCGTTGTGTTTTGTTGAGATTTTGTATTTTGAGAAACTAATAAATTTCCACAGATGTACAAGGGAATTTTTGTACTTGGGGTGATCAAAAGCCCTTGTTCGAAATCGACTTTTGCTTCTAAATTCATCAACAGATCTGTCCCTATTAATCCTTCGTAATTTGGGTTGCAATTAAAAATGTAGGTAATGTTTATGGGTTAAGTCTGGTCTGTTAAATATAGTTGAAATCGGAATTTCGGCACTATAATGATGAGTTGTTGTATTATGTGGTGTTGTAATACAAAATGGGTCCTCCTGTATATAATTTTGAAAATGTTTTTGAGCGATTTGTTCGTTTATGAATGATTTTGTTGATCCAGTGTCGATCATAAATCTTGCGTTTATTTCGGGTACTTTAATATATGGTAATCGATTATTTGTCGATGTGTGAACTTCTATTAGTTCCGTTTGTCTGTAATTTCCGAGGCTCCTATCGGAAAATTTGCATTTTCTTGTTCGTTGGTCTCACATTCTTGATGTTCTTCGTAATTGAATTCATCATATTCCGTATATGAAAGGTTTTCGTTGTAGTTATTTCCGGGTGTCGCATATTGTTCCAGCTCTTCTGACTGTTGTACGTGGAGTTGTTTGTTCCTCCAGTTCTGTTGGGGTGCAAATCTTGAATATTGTGGCACTTGGTTTCTAAGACGAGTTCTTTGAGAGTCTAGTTCCATGGGTGTAGGTGTGTTTGTCAAAGGTTTGTTTCTCGGTAGAAAGACGTTTTGTTGGCTTCTAGGTTGATTGTGATTTGGTTGGTTTTGAAATTGTCTCGCTTGATTTTGAACATATCTCGGATATTGTTGTTGTTGGTAGTGCTGTTGCTGTTGTTGTGGTTGGTGTTGTTGTTGTTGTCCTATAGGTTTGTATGTATTGTTAAATTGTGGAAAATGCCTTGTTTGTTGCTGGTAGAAATTCGGTATCTGCCGTGTTTGTGGTGGATTTATTCTTAGTTGATGGCTATTATTCGTTCTGTGATTGTTTGTTTCGTGATTTTGAGGTGTGTGATTTATTTTTGAACGGTGATAATTCATATTTTCCTCCTCTGTCACGATCTGGATAGCATCTTCGATAGATTCAGGTTTCCTACAGCGTAATAGGTGGCTTAGCTGTGGATTTACTCCAGTTAAGAAAGCCCTTACTGTAAAATTGTTGTATAAATCGACCTTCATTTTTCGAATTTCCTGTGTTACCGTTTGGCATGTTAATTTTGATAGTAATAAGCATCTTATGTCTATACATCTGTCTGCAAATTGTAAAGCTGTTTCTCTGGGTTGTTGTCTTAATGTGTTCAGGTCATACAACAGAGATTCTTCATTTCGCTGATCGCCAAATAAGTTTATTAGTAAAGTTTTTAATTCAGGAAATGTTGAGAAATTTCTTGACGCCAGGAGTAGTGCTGCTTTTCCAACTAGTTTGTTTCTTATGTGTAACATCGTGAATGTTATTCTCGAGGCTTCATTGTTCGGTGCCATAAGTGGAAGAACTTCTTCACATGCGGTAATAAATTTTGACAATTTCGTTGGTTCTCCATCAAAAGCAGGTATTAATTCCAAGTAGTCCCGAACAGAGATTTGTGGTAAAGCCATAGTGCTTTCTTCTGGTATAGTGGTTTCTTCTGGTATAGGGGTTGTCAGAAGTATTTGCCTCTCGGTTGGAAAATTGGCAAGTTGATTAACGAGGTCGTCGATAAAACTCATTAAATAAGTGTTAGTTTTTATTTCACTTTATTTTAAATCGTCGTTTTATTGTAAGCTCTGTATTCACGGTTACTTCAGACCGAGGGAGGGTTGACGTACAGAGTACGGCCGTGCTCTAGTGCGAAGACTGTGAATATTTTGCTTACGGGGCTTTTGGTTTTAAATTTTATTTAACTTATTCTAGATGGTTAGTAAAAAGCAGTTATGTTGGATTTTATTTTCTTACCCTACTCGATCCAGGTAATACTTTTAAAATCATAGGAATAAAATAAATTAGAAGGTGAATTTTCAGTGCTAAAATGAAAATTCGAAAGCAATGAGGGGTGTATGTTTATTGAATTTTGGAGAGGAAAGGTAAAAAGGAAAAGGCGGAATGATCAATATTACTTACAAAATTAGAGTTGTGATTAAAGTTGACTTCATTGATGATTTTTCTCTCTCGTCTTGGACTATTAAGTTGTCTTCGATAGACTGATGGCTCACTATCCTCAATGGATTGATGGTTGACTGGTACAGGTCCTCGATGGACTTAGCGAATTGTTCGAAATAGTGCCTTAATCGTAGGTACGAACAAAAGTTTTAATTTTTGAAAGCTTTTGGGCACTAATCCGTTTCCGACTGCGCCAATTAAGCCGTGTGGCCGAATTAATATCTTTTTAAAAAATATTACAAAGTTTAAAAAGTTACAAAAGTTTGTTTTATTAAATTCACAATGTTGAATGTTATAAAAATGATGTTTACTGAATGAGAGCTCGACGCGAAGTAAGTTATCTCATCGCTGGTCACAGGGAAGCAGCTGGGATGAAACCGCTGACATGGCTTTATTGTTTGTCTTATCTGGGTTGCTATATGACTTAACTCGCATTCACTGAAGTGGCTTTCTCCCTTCTTCAATCTACACCAGTCAACAAAATTAGTATATGCGATATTAGTACGGTTGGGTCTCTTTTGAACCACGATTTTTTCGGAAAACAAGAAATTTCCACAAAATCTTTTGTAATGAGTTTCTTTCATTGTCATTATCATTTTACATAACTTTTAATTGCGTGGTATTGACCGACAATTGTTATAAACAATGTTTTTATCCAATCTCCTTATGTAATGTCAAATTTTAAAGGCATTTTTGACGTTACGAAACGTCACATTTTTCATAAACTGTCATTTTCATTACATAACTAGTGATGTAATGAATTTTTACGTAACTGATTATTATTAAACCCATCGTTTAGAGAAAGAGCTTTAAGACTAAGACACAAAAAACACTTTATTAATAAAATGCAAATAAAAACTTTCCGTCGTCAGCATTTCTAATAAAACTCGAAGTTTTCTCTTGTTAAATTGATAGATTTTTTAGCGTGATAAGCTGCATATTTTCTCTTCAAAAATGCTATTAATATGATATATTTTTTATGTCAGTGTTTCTTTTTACTTTTAATTCTGCCTTTAATATTGAGTTGGTAGTTCATATTGTAGATGCTTTATAGTTTTTCATCGTTTCGAAATACGCTAAGAGAATCTTTTCACAAACATCTTTTTATTCCTTTTTGTTGACACCAATTTTCAAATTTCGTATCTATATACTACTTCATATTATATGCTTTTACTTTACCAGGCATTATTGAATTGACTGTTCAATTAACCAATTCTTTTATATCAGATGGAATATCCACATCTCATTTTGAACTTAATTTGCTTCAAAAAATTTAGTAGATTGACAACTGAAGTTTGTTTACACAAATTGTCAACCCAGACTAATGCTCAGGTAAAGCGATAAACACAAAATTTAGTTTACGACTGCCAGCGTAGCTATGTTTGGAACCGTAAAATAGTGTTGCGTGTTTTCACCCTTTTAGGAAACACCCTGTATGAATCCGTGGGTTCTAAATAATTTCAATAAGAGATAAACACCACTAACACTTTATTTAGCAATTTACTGACTATACAATACTTCAAATTCAAAATTTACACTTTGTTTACTTGATATTTAACCTCACTTTTCACTTTTCAACTTGTTCACTTTTATAAACTGCCTTCTTAATAAACTTCCTCCTCTGCGCCGGTAATTGCGCCTTATATACTCTGAAATTACCTCTAGATTGAACCAGAATCTTCTTCCACCACACTCTAGAAAAGTCCATGGCTCTTTCTAGGGTCTTTCCAGTCACTATTAGTAGGCATAGGCGTATCATCTCCAGTTCCAAGGGGGTGTAATTCATAACAATAGAATTCAAAATAAATTGCAATTTCTGTTCTGTTTTAGAGCGGGATTAGATAAAATTTTGTACTTAACACGTTATCAAAGAGTAATTTTACTTGACTCGCGTAATTTGCAAAACTCGCTCGCAAATATTACATTCGTAAAGTAAAATTAGTCTTTTCATAACTGGTTACGTAAATAATTATTGTTGTTAATTTGTTAACTTAGTAAACAGCCAAAGTTAAAATAAAAAATGATTTTTACGTAATATGATAAAAGTAACTTTTTACTCTAAATTGAAAAATTTTTCCAAAAAATTAATTTTCCGGAAAATATTTCCAATTTTCCGAACTAGGAAGAACGTATTTTTTGTTTAGTATGCAAGAATAAACAAGAAAAACCTTATTTAATTTTTACGTGGAGAATAGGCCGTTTTTCAACGCTTTTAGATGACGAAATTAGTTTTTATTTTTTTGAAAACCAATCGTCATAGCTCGGAAAATATACATTTTCATGGAATATAATAAGGGTATTAAGTTGATTAAGATGATGATTTTGTCATATTTTTAAAAATATTTTTTATTACTGATTTTCCTCCACAGTTTTTCCTATTTTTATAGATTTTCGAAAAAACTTTGCAGATTTGCATTTCATAGAAAAGTCAATGAGGAAGAAAATTTTTGTATTAAAAAAATTAAGTTACCAACATTTTTTCAGATGTTTTCTTAACAATTTTGAAAAATTTCAGACATCTGAACCTCGGAAAATACGCGTCTTTTTTTAAATTAACAGGAGCAAAAAGTTGTTCTTTTTTCCCCGATTGACAGCAACATACTAACTTTGCTGACAAATGTCAATCAGTAAAGTGTCACTTTCCCTGGGCAGGGAAAGTGATTGGTCATCAGTACAAGACATATGTATAAAGTTTCCGTGGTAACCAACTAGCAACAACTGCGATTTTTAATGAATTTTTATTGAATTAATTACAACAAAAATAAAGAGATTGATAATTGTAATAATTTAATTATTTTAGAATATATTTAAACAATCGTCGAAAAATTATATCTGTTCAACTCAGCAGCAAAATAGATTGACTGCCTTGGCTGAGTATCAGCCGCGGCAGTCAATCTACTATTTTGCAGCCTAGTTAAACAAATAACTATTCCATCAAATTACGTAAAAATCTTTTTTCTTTTAGCTTTGACCTAAATTTAATAAGTTAACAAAACAAAAACATTGTTTATAATAATTGTCGATCAGTACTACTCAATTAAAAGTTATGGAAAATGATATAAGTAGATAATAAAAGAAACACATTACAAAAGTTTTCGTGAAAATCACTCGTTTTCCGAGAAAACCGTGGATTTAGCCTTTTTCCCGTCTAAATCAACTTTGTTATACCGTACTGCTGGTACGATTTTTTTTAGGCAGGAGTTCTATAGTGCTTTTTTGTAGCTTCTTCCATGCCCATAGGAACAAACAAATCATCACTTTCAATTCGAATATTATTATCTTCATCAAAAACATTTTAAACAAAAGCACAAATTTGAATTAACAGTAAACAACTGTTTATTTGTAACCATAACGTCACTTACTTATATTTCACAACATATGCGATCGAATTGTGAAAATAGTATATTACTCAACGAGCATATAATAGTTATTATATGCGAGTAGAATACTATACTTTGTCCACGACTATTAAATATTTAATATTTATTTAATTCATCTTCATTCCATTTTTCCTATTTAAGAAAGATTCATGTGCCATATATATAATTATCTAGATTTTTCGGGCAACAAGTTTAATGAGGCGATTTCTGCAGCTTTCTTTATCTCTGGCGATGTCAAAGAAATCTCATTTTCACTGTCAGTATCCATTTATTTAATTATATTACTCCTTTTGAGTACCTAAATGTATAATTATTGTAAATAACGTTGGCGTTGAAATCGCACAAATTTTGACGTTTCAAATCAATTACAGAATTACGTTTTGACACATTGTCATGGCTTACTATTAAAAAAAATACAGTTTGCAGGCACCTAGGTAAATGGTTTCAAAAACAATGTTGGGGATTGCCGCGTGTTGATAATAGATGATGCTTTGAAAAAAACTTACTAATGTACTTTTGAGTGTTCATTAAAGTACATCCTCGGCATGTACCATTTGAGTGCTTCCTAGAAAACTTAGAGAAACAACGCTTGTCTTTTGGTTGCTACAATTTTGACATTTTAAATTTTGAGTAAAGAGTCACTAATGTCATTTCTTATAAACAACTGACTGTCTTCATTATTCACAGCAACCAGTGAATAATGAAAGCATTATTCACTGCAGGGAATAATGGATAGCATTATCCTTGAGGAAACACATACATAATAAGTACATCATTTAATAGTCGTGGACAAAATCATTTGTCCACGACTATTAAATAATGTACTCAATATGTATGTGTTTCCTTAAGGATAATGCTATCCATTATTCTCTGCAGTGAATAATGATTTCATTATTCACTGATTGCAGTGAATAATGAGGACAGTCAATTGTTTGCAAGAAATGACATTAGTGGCTTTTTACTAAAAATTTAAAATGTCAAAATTGTAGTAACCAAAAGAGAAGTGTTATCTCTCTAAGTTTTCTAAGAAGCACTCAAATGACGAAGAGGTATTTTAATAAACACTCAAGAACTACATTAGTAAGTTCTTTTCAAAGCATGATCTATTTCTATTAGCAACACGCGGAAATCCCCAACATTGTTTTTGAAACCATTTACCTACTTGTCTACAAACTGTATTATTTTATTAGTAAGCCATGACAATGTATCAAAGCGTAAATTGATTTGAAACGTCAAAACTTGTGCGATTTCAACGCCAACGTTATTTACAATAATTTTACATTTTAGGTACTCAAAAAGGGTAATATAATTAAATAAATCGGTACTGACAGTGAAAACTAGATTTCAAAGATACCGCCAGAGATAAACGAAGCTGCAGAAATCGCCTCATTAAACTTGTGGCCCGAAAAATCGAGAAAATTATATATGATGTCTGATGACATATGAATTTTTCCAAAGTATAGTATTCTACTCGCATATAATGGCTATTATTCACTCTGATGATTTACGACACTCGCCTGCGGCTCGTGTCTGCGGCTCGTGTCTTAAACTTCACCCTCGTGAATAATAGCCATCATTATATGCTCGTTGAATAATATACTATTATTAACTGGTAAGAAATGTCAAACTATTTCAATTTATCCGTTGTAGCATTATTTAAATGTGCTCTTAAATAACTACCTACTAGCGCACTAGCTGTAGTATTTGTATTACGTCGTAGACAGTAATCTGTGTATTTAATACATGCAACCCTCAGGAAACAAGTTCATATTTATTGTGGACTATATGTATCTTTAGTATTTCATACTTGTTTGGCTATTTGATAGTCGATTAATTGCAATAAGCGGTAGGTAGATGTCTCCATTTGCAAGTCGCGTAAACACTCTTGCTCAATCGATAGAGAATTATATCTGTTGGGGTACTTACTACCTGGTCCGTAGTGATAAAGCCCAAAAGCCTGAAACTGCAGTATACGAATGGTATAACTTACGCCACACAGGATTTTTTTTTCTGCTGAGGCTTACTGCAAAAATACATAAAACAGTTTAAGCAATGAGTTAAAACAAACGACTTTTATTGGACAAGGAAAAAATATGCAAGACGACTTATTCGATTAGGAGTCAGAATCCCTGGAGGATACAATAAATAAAGAAATTGTAAAAGTTATTAACAAATAAGTAAAGTTAACAAAAATGAGAGTTCTAGTCTGTTATGCATCATTTTAATTATGTTCTGTAACTGTATTTGTTTCTTCATGTAAGTATTAAGTTCAATTTAGGAGTGAAAGGTTCATATTAATGTTCTTCACATTTTTATAAATGTAGCTTTAATAATTGGTTTACATATTTTAAAAAACGTTTCTATTATTTAAATTTGACTGAATATTTTTTTACATTGAGGAAATAACCAATATTTCATTAGGTAATTGTAATTTCTTTGTAGTTACTAGACTAGACGTAAATCGACGTGGTCATTTTTAGGTATGATGTATGAAATATTTTAAATTTACGAGGCAGGACACTACTTTCGCATTTTATGAAGTTAAAGTTGTCATTGGCAGATAGTAATCTATAATAATGTTTAATTTATAGATTTGCTTATTTTACAAACTAATGTAATGCAGGCTAAGATAACCACAAGATTAAAGAAATGTGTAACATTACTTAACACTGATTGTTATTTACGATGATGATTCATACAAGTACAAAACTTTATTATTATCAGCGTGGCTACATTTGAAAAAAATCTACTTTTTAGTAGATTTTCAATATTTTTTAGTAGATTTTAGTAGATGTTAGTTGCTCTAGACATCTTTCAGTTACAGGAAAATTGCTATATATGTATGGTCGTAATATATTAAAAACAAGATAACCGTTATACCCTTCACCGATTTACTGCGGTTTATCTTATAGAATAATCTTCGCAGTTTTTTTGTTAATAAATAAATATTAATATAATAATATTAATTTGTATTAGCGAGTGAGACGGCCTTGTCTAACTGCGTGATAAATGAAAGCCGCCAAAGCTTGGTCCATAATCTTATCGCATTTGTGACAAATTTATTGCTGTTAAGATGGCCATGCTCTAAAAAGAGACATCCGATAGGGAAATATGTATTATTTTTGCCCATAACTTTTTTCTTAGTATGTATATTTAAAAAAAAACTATAAGAGTACCTAAGTAGAATCATAACAAGACTATTACTATTAATTTTCAGTCAATAATTTCAGTGGTTTGCAAAATAGCTAGATTTAAAATTACGAAATAGGAAGATTAACATAATTTTTAAATTTAAATCTAGCTATTTTGCAAGCCACTAAAATTATTGAGTGAAAATTCATAGAAATAGTCTTGTTGTGGTTCTACTTAGGTACTCTTATAGTTTTTTTAAATATACTGTTGTGACAACTTCAGTCACGTCCCAGAAGCAGTGTGCAGACTGACCAGATTACAATTTCACAATGATTCATCAAGAATCGAACAATGCAATACTTGCACGTTAGGTTTCAGACATTACTTAAATAATTTTAAAATTAAAATATAAACTTGAGTTAGGACGCAAGCCTGCGTTTGAAATGAGACACACTGAGAAATATCTAAATAAAATAAACATAAACGGTAACGATAAGTTTCACCGCACATGTGTAATGTACCAATTTTGTGATAAAGACAGTTTAAATAAGGTAGTTAGGAGAGCATGCAAACAAACGTCATGACTGTACCCGTTACTTCTGAAAATGTTTTAATTGTTAATAAATTGGAAAATGTATTAGGATAAGTGTTTGAGACATTAATTTGTCCATTATTATTAGATAATCAATCTGCAAGACAATGTTAATAGTTTTAGTTGGATTCAAGATGAATTTTATGTAAAAATAAGCGTGGCTAGAAGAATTTTTAATAGTAACAAAACTTAAAGTATTGATTATATATGAAATTAGGAATTTGTCTAAAATAAGAAGAGAAAATCAATTTTAACATGTATTTAATAATAGGAGAAAAATATGAATAAAAATGTTTCAATAATTTAAAAATAAAATCTAGCAATATAACAATGACAGCTTGTCAATGGGAGAGAGCTGAAAAATAGTTTTTGTTTTGGTATCTGTTTATGAAAATTGAAAAGAGAGGGACGTCAAATTTGAGAATAAAATTTAAATTAATTATTGAAAAATATAATTAAAATTGCAAAACTCGAGGTTTCCAAGTAAGAAATCATACCCAAGTGGATAGTTCCAGTTTTCAAATTAGTGGAGCGAAATTGAACATAAAAGTCTCTCCGTTCTCGAGAAAAAAAAAGTCAGCGTAGAACCAGTTCAGACCTTATAGGTTTTATAAAGTGAACAATTTTACATAAGGAATAGCTATTTACGATATTTTTTTGTGGTACTGACATTTTTTATTTCGAAAAAACTTCAAAAATTGGTTGTTTAGAAGATTCGTGTTTTTTAAAATTAACATCCTCATATCTTCAAATCTAATTGGGCTATCGATCTGATTTTTTTTTTGAATTCAAGTACACACCCAAGCGCTTCCAACGGTGTTTTTGTTTATATCAATTATTGTTTATTATTTTCTTTATATAACAATGAACTTATTACTTCGCAAAGAATGCACTCATATTTTCACTAAGCGGCAAACTTTTTTATTTTTGCAAATTATCATATACATGCAGCGGTGCAATTGAAGCCAAGATATGGGACAAGTTTTTGAAACAAAAATTTTTCATCTAGGACTTATAGTTTTTTATTTATGAATATTTTTGTAACGCAGTAGCTTTGTACACCGACAGCCGTATGACTACCGGTATCCAGTACTGCGTCCGCACGAGCGGAGCGCTAAGTATGATTGTGCTTTCGTAATAAAATAATGTGAATTCGTATAAATCGTGGATGTTGTTGGGTGTAATACAATTTTCTGAAGTTGGTTTTAAGAGTTATTATTTATTGATAATGGAGTGTATTATGTTATCATTAATATCTAGTGCCGAGAAAAGACAAGATGACTGTGGAAAACAAATTCTACTTCAAAGCGCTGGTATTTTGAGTGGGGAAATTAAAATGAAATATCACGTAGATTGTCGCCAAAGTTATGCAAGTCAACAAAATATGACTGCCCAGTCGACTAGTGGTCGAACCTCTCAAAGTGTAAAAAACCTATTTCTGTAACACGTCACTCTAATTCTCCTTACGATCTATGTGCTTGATTTGCAATAAAAGTGGAACAAGAACAAACGACAATTAGTATCAGTTATATATAACATATATCAATCTGTACTTTTAGGATCCGGAGGGTCTACTTATGCAAAAAATATGTACGCTGCAAAGCAATGAAACGATATAGATATGATTGCCAAATTAAGTGGCTATGAAGATTTATTTGCATATGAAATATCATAAAGAGCTAAGAGCTAAAAATAATCCGGAAACTACACACTTACCCGATGACTTTGACAAATTTAACTCGTCGTCAAGTAGTAGCGATTTTAAAGAAAATTTCAAACTCAACAACTCTTCGGAAATAATGATTCTCTTCAGAGTAGCATCTATCTTACGCAATTCAATGTATACATTTGATTTAAAAAGGCAGGGATTTCCCGCACAGGGTGATATTAATAAAGCAGAGTTTGAAAATCAGGTTCCAAATATGTTACTTCTTTTCATATCTTGGTTAATAGATGGTAAATTATTTGCGGAGGTAAGCAGTATTCTATTCAAAGTTATATTGAGTTTTACTTTTTTTTGTGTATTGTGATTTAAATTCTTAACAAAACTTTAACAATATGTACTGAAATTGCAGATGTATGCATCAGTTAAAAATATGGTACTCCAGTAATGATTCAAATCCGCTGCTTGAAGCTACCGAAGGTTGGGGGTGGACTTTAATAAATGATTGTTGGAATCCTGTTTTTTCAAATCAAAAACCTATTTCAGATATTGTACGACAATGTTTAAGCCTTTATTGTTTCGATAAAAATTGCAATAACAAAAAATGTAACTGTGTGCAGGAAAGTCTAAAATGTTGTGAGCAGTGTAAATGTGTGGTATATGCAATAATTATGCAGAATGTATGGTTGAATTTGAGGATGATGAGAATTTTTTTTAACTATCGCTAAAATTATAAAAATTATAAAACAATAAATATGTATGTTAAAATGACCTTTGATTAAAATTTATACTTTCTACTTAGACAATATTATTTAGGTATTAGGCTAGAAGAGTAGTTCTTTTGATTGGTCCTTCAATAATGAGATTAATATATTTTCGTGACCATATTTAGGCTCCAATATACACAAAATAGATCATTTCATATTAAATAAAAGTGTGAATTTAAACAAATCATTTTCGATATGCTTTTTTTCTTTAAAATGCTAGAAATTCTGTCATGTAATTCAATACTTCGTCAGTAATAACTAGAAGAGTAGTTGTTTTGACTGGTTCTCCAATAATGATAAAGAATTTATACCTAACTCATTAGTATATTACCGTGACCAGTTTAGGCACCAATATTATACAGAAAATAGGTAATTTCATATTAAACAGAAAAGTGTATAAGTTGTAATTTGCTTAATACCTAAATAATATGTTCTAATGATTAAAGTAAAAATACTTACTTTCTACTTGTTTCCAAATTTTTGTCTATATTAGTCGTAATATTTCATCTTGCAGTGACAATCACGCGCCTTCCGAGTGTATGCCATGTGTTACTGCGTCACAAAAATATTCATGAATAAAAAACTATCAGTCCTAGATGAAATTTTTTTTTTTTTAAACTTGTCCCATATCTTGGCTTCAATTGCTCCGCTGCATGTATATGAAAATTTGCAAAAATAAAAAAGTTTGTCGCTTAGTGAAAATATGAGTGCATTCTTTACAAAGTAATAAGTTCATTGTTATTTAAAGAAAATAATAAACAATAATTGATATAAACAAAAACACCGTTGGAAGCGCTTGGGTGTGTACTTGAATTTAAAAAAAAATCAGATCGATAGCTCAATTAGATTTGAAGATATGAGGATGTTAATTTACAAAAACACGGATCTTCTAAACAATCAATTTCTGAAGTTTTTTCGAAATAAAAAATATCTGTACCACAGAAAAATATCGTAATTGCCCATTACAGGTCGCAAATAACCTACTCTACAAAATCTACATACTTTCATGTGGTTCTACGCCAAAAAAAATAAACGACACATTCCTGGGTCGATTTCGCTCCTCTAAATGTCTTCAGGACTAGATAAGTAAAAGTTATATGATTAAAAATTGTTCCAGCCAAGATAATAATAAATACAAATATTGTACATTGACGCTAAGTTTGTAACAAGGAAATTTGTACGACGAAAATTATTTAAAATTACAAAGGAAGGTAAAGTACTTACTTTCTTTTAAAACATTAAACTACTGAAACCTAAAATAAAGTGCAAGAAAACCAGAAAATACGGGAAAGTATATAATTTCCTGAAATTAATTGCAAGACAGCCATTTTCGTAGAAGGGGAGCACTGGATCGGTGGTTGAAAAGTAGCGCGCAAGAAGAAAGTATCAATTGATAATAGAACTTCAAATTACAAGGTAAAAAGATATTTTTACTCCACAAAATTCATAGGTACCAAAATTTGAAAATAATAAAGGCCAATTTATTGCGTATTAATTTAGTTTTAAGATTTCTTTGTTGTTATATATGTTTTTATGTTATATCCTAAAATTTTTACAAGGTTGATTATCTAAACTAATAAAGGTTATTGTATATTAAAATTTCAAGGTGTGTTTCATTTGAAATCCTAGTTTGCTGAATAGGGAGCGCACTGAGCAAGGAAACCACTATCATCCCTGAAAGAGAACAATCTCATGTTTAATTTGTATGTGTGTAAGTGTGTGTTTTTTTATAAAAGATAAACTGGTAGTCTTTGTGACTCCTGGCGCCCGACGTAAGAACATCTTTAGAATTAATAATATTTTTAAATTTAAAACTTCAAAATAAAAATTTAAATTTTTCATAAAAAATAGCACATCACTTTACATATCATAACAATACATACTAAGAAAAAAAGTAATAAATATTTCCCTATCGTATGTCTCTTTCTAGGGAATGGCCACCTTAAGATGATGATATTATGATATATTATGACTATTGCCGGTTTTGCAATGTAACAATATTATATAATATAAATATATAAATTTTGTGAATTTAAATAATTTTTAACTTTTTTATTTATTGATCGAATTTGTTCAAAGACAATAAGAGGGTCCTTCCTCTAGCTAACATTAATTTACTGTCATAATTTCACTACAATTTGACTTTTCGTTCTTAATTTATCGTGCTTACAAGAAACGTGACGGACGGACAGACAGACGGACATTTTGAAAGTTGTTCAGAATTCGATCACCAACACAATGATATGAAAGTTTTTTTCTCTACGAGCGATATTACCGGTTTTAGAATGTGCCGATCGAATGCAATATACTCTTCGTTTTGTATTTGCGAAGAGTATAATAATCGAATAAGCGTGTTTATCAACATATTTTTAGACTTTATGACTAACTCTTTTTTGAAAAGTTTAATCCAAATCAGCTAGCTTTAATTCAGTGCAAATGAAACTCCGTTTTGGTTTTTAACGTCATTTGACACTCCCACCAAACTGTTCAAAATATTTACTTATTTAAAAATAAACGACTATGAAATTTTACATCTATTGTGGTGCTCTGTCCTATTATTGGTAACCCCTAACGCCTCAATGATAATATTGATAATTTAATAATAATTAGGTACTAGCATTCATTTTGTGGTAGATGTCACTGGTGTCATAGAATATTATTTCTTTAAGGGCTTAGGGACATTAATTTATTCATTAACGAGCGAAATGTTTTTCTTAGTTAATATCATTTTAGTGCAATTAATGTAAAATAGATTCTTAGTATAATTGTCAAATCTCAAAGTAGTAGATTTTAGTTAATGTTTGCAAATCACAAACGGAGATGACGACTATTCAGGCAGATCACCCAAGAAACTAGAAGAAATAAGAACAGAAAATTGACTATTATATTGTTAGGTAGGTTAGCGACTTCAACGCTCACGCAAAAAAACAATTGAATGCATACAGATAAGAACATCATTGGAAAACCCTACCTCACATATGGTCAAACGTAAATGGAAGCCCGTAAAAAACGTGGCACATAGCTTTCGATGGGACGATAAGAAACACTTGGAGCAAAAGTCAAATCTGTCTGATTACAACTCAAACACCAACTGCTAAATAGACCATGTCTTGGTAGATTGAAGAATAAGATAGAGGGCTAAAAATATTAAGGCAAAACGACCAACGAAAAACAACACAGCCCATAAAATAGAGACAAAGAAACTATGCGAATGTAAATCTTACAACAAAATACCAAATAACACTTGGGACATTTTTCTACTATAGAAAAAAATATTGTCGCGTGTTTCCGCCCCTTAGGAAACACCCTTCAAAATTCGTGGGTTCTAAAAATTATAACAAGGGATAAACACTTAACACTTTATTTAATAACTTACTGAAAACTTACCAATACTTTCTTTAACTAAAATGCATTTTTACTGACTAAATTAACCTTTAATAATGTTTATTACTTGATATTTCCACTTTGTATTTACTTCGGATTTCTAACCTCACTTGTCATTAAAAACTTCCCTTTTCGCCTGCTTAGATTAGCTTATTTATGTACTCTAAAAGACCTCTGGAGCCATCTAGAACAAAGTCCAGAAACCTTCCGTGGCAATCTAGTATGATGTAGAAACTCGATCTTCTATAAATTTCTAGAAAGCGTACTACTACCAGTGTCTCATAGATGGCGTGCATTACAGGCTTTACAGTTACCTAACCATGATTGCTACCACACTACCCATGAGCATCAGTCTCCAGCCTCTAGGGGGCGTAACGCATAACAATATAAAAACAAATACCAGGAGGGAATGGAAAGCAATTAACAGGGGAAGACCTTGAATTCAAAAAATAAAAATAGCGAAAAGAAAACCCTGATGCGGAGGAAATCACCTATGAGCATACAATAAATACGAAGAGCTACAGAAGATGAAGGCCGCAGGAAAAATAACAACATATACCAAGTACATGAGAATAAGAACATCATAGGAAAAACCTTACTCCACACATGGTCAAACGAAAATGGAACCTCGCTAAAGGATACAACAAAATAGTAACCTGAAATAACTCAAAAGAAGGAATACAATAAAGAACTATCAAGGATATACACACTGTTAGATTCAGAAATAGAATAAGCAAGGAGATGATGATAGATGAAAACTTAAAATTAGCATCTCATAAACACCTACACTTCTCACCTTATATTCCTACACCATACGCCATGTGGTTCTCGCTGCTGGCAACAAGCATGTCCCATGTCCAATCCGGCGCGGCCGTAGGACCAATCGAGAAATTTGAACCTAAAGGAATTTTTCTAGTCTTCTTGCGTTAACAGAAATGAATGGCGCCCATTTTGAACATTTAATTTAATTGGTTAATCTTTAAAACCTGTTGAGTCCTTTAATTTAGTAATAATTAGTTTCAAAAAATTGATTGAAGGAACCGTTAATCTGTGGTAGTTAATCATTTTGCACAAATAACTAAATAAAACATAGTAGTGTGTTTTATTTAGTTATTTGTGCATAATAATTAGTTCATATTCCTTAGTTTATTCAAGATAATATTAAATGCAATTTCGCTAATTTTGGGTGCCCCCTTCAGCGGCCCGCGGCAGCCTTAGGAGGGATTTCCGGACCCATGTTTATATGAACCTTTTCTTCATATTTTTTTATGTAGAATCACCCTTAGAAATTAATAACCGCATACCTAAAACACCCTGTATATTACAATCTCATTTTTTTTTGTCATGACATTTTCCACCACCCCCACTCCATTATTAAAGGGGTTAACAAAATAAAATAAATATATTGACTTGAAATTAGGTACACGTATATATTATAACGAGATTTGGTATTAGATTATAGTTTGTGCTTATTCCGTTAAAGAGTTGGGGGTTAAACAAGCTAGTAAGGGTAAAAAAATTTGGAAATTGGTATATATACTAGAAGTCAAGGTCTCACTTTTTTATGTTTTCCATATTACCTCCAATGAAGCACAAACTTAATAGAATGAAGAGGCTGATGAGATAAATTAAAGTTGAACAGATAAAGCTTTTATTATTTTGTATTTTAATTTTTTTTTAAAGAATTATGTAAAATATAAAGTTTACAAGCTTACATACAGAATACAGATTCGGAAAATGTTGGTTTTTGTATTGTACTAGTTTCCGACCGTCTACAATAAAGGTGTCTAGAGTTGCCCATGCGATGTACGACGTGTGATGCAATAAAAAAGAATAGTAGAAACAAATGAATAAATATATTGCCAGAAAATACTAGTTATTCAAACTTTTACAAAATACTTATCACAGATAAGTTTAAAACATATGTCTTTCTTATATAATTATAAGAAAGAAAATATGCCCATTATGTACAGTACATAATATTGTCTTTCTTATAATTATATAAGAAAGATATATGTTTTAAACTTATCTGTGATAAGTATTTTGTAAGAGTTTGAATAATTACTAGTATTTTCTTGTAATATATTTATTCATTTGTTTCTATTATTATAGAGCTTTTACAGTTCTAGGAAGTTGCATTTGCATGTAAAAAAGAACAGCCTACTTGCTTCGTTCTCGCTTTTTCCTATTACCATAGGTAAACGAACAGTCTCCAAATGTGTATACTAATCAAATTCAAACTGGAAAATATACAAAATAAAAAGTTTCAAAAATTTTGTAGCTTTTTCTATTCGTTCCACAAAAAATATTATGAAATCTTTATTTTAAACCTCCGTAACTTTTTTTGGACCGGTAAATATTTCTCGAGATATTTAAGAAAAACCTAATTTTTAAAATTTAACCTCAATTTTTTCAATGAATCGCCTCGTATAGAGATGTAAACAATTGTTCCTTTTAAGTAATAAACTTTGAAAATAACCGTGTGCCGGATTTCAGCCGTTTTTGTTTTTTCTTTCGAGGTTAATGAACAGAAAAATAATACAAAAATTCAGTATATTTTTATTTCCACATCCACGTAGTGGATTAGAAGTATAGTAATCGTAAAAAAAATGTTTTTTCTTGAAATAGGTTTAGAATGTCATGAAACGTCGATATTTTAAATTTGAGCGAAAAAAATGTTCTGTCTGTCGGTCTGTCTCTAACATTTTTTTTGTCCGCACGTTTTCTCCGGAACGGTTACGATATTGACTTGAAATTTTATACACGTATATATTATAACGAGATCTGGAAGTGGATTGTTTTTTGAACATATCTGGTAAGGGGTTGGGGGTGTAAATAGGGAGAAATAAGTAAAGCAAGCTGGTAAGAATACAGAAACTTAAAATTCGGTGTATGTATTAGAAGCCAAAATTTATTGTATTTTCCATCCCCACACCACCCCCCACTCCATTATTAAAGGGCTGATAAAATAAAATTGAGATATTCATTTGAAATTTGGTATACGTATATATTAAAATGACATCTGGAACTAAATTATATTTTGGGATTATTCCATTGAAGGTTTGGGGGTTAAATAGGGGAAAATAAATAAAGCAAACTGATAAGAGTACAGAAACTTAAAATTCGGTGTATGTACTAGAAGCCAAGGCCTCAAATTTGTTTATAATATTTTTCAACCCCCCACCATCCCTACTCCATTATTAAAGGGGTTGATAAAATAAAATGAAGATATTCACTTGAAATTCGATACACGTATGTATTATAACGACATCTGGAACTAGATTATATTTTGAGACGATTCCGTTGAAGGGTTTGGGGTTAAATCAGTGGCGGCTCGTCAGGGGAGGCAGGGGAGGCTGAGCCTCCCCTTGGAAGAACCACCATATCTTCAAAAGTAATATCTTAAGAAATTTCTATTAGGTATATCTCAATTTTCAATATTTTTTATTGTTTATTATTCATTAATTAATTTTCAGTTTATATATATAACATTTTTGCATTTCCTTTCCACAAACATACCTATAACGTTACAGTCCGGATAGTCTTTGTATGCATATTTCCCGGTCGGCCGGTCTTTTACTGAATGAACACTGCGGTTCGCTGGAGGCTAATACGAAATAGCTTCCAACTTTACCGCATTTACTTATAACATGAATGACCTTGAATTTCTTTGCGCTGTGTAAAATAGCAACACTTGGAATAGCCAAGTATGAGGCTAGCCTCCAGATCTCAGTTCTTTATAGCGCATGTGCACAGGTCATTCAAGAGTCAGGTGATTCACAAAGAAAACGAACTGACGTCTGACAGTTGCGTTTAGCCGGTTAAGAACAACTTCACGTATAAATACATAAAACATTTGATAGGCGGGCTAGAAATAAGTGCTCTAGGTGAAAATATTCCCAACAACATGTCTTGTTGTCCAGACGTGGTGGATTATTTGTTATTAAATGGATTTACTACTCTTATTTATGACGAAAAGGTAAGAATTAAAAGAAATGCCAGGCCTACACCAGCAATGCTTTCGTTAGTTTTTAAAAGTGGTAAACAAAACAGAGGGTTTTGTGATAACAATTATAAAAAAGTCGAGTGGTTAACGGCATCAACAGTTAGAAACAAATTATATTGTTGGAGATGTTTATTATTTACTAATGATCAATCCTCAATTTGGGGCAGGGCCGGGTTTAATAAATTTGCAAAATTTGTCGCGAGGTTTAGAAAGGCACGAAAAATCCCAGGAGCACATTTCATCTTGCATTAAATTCGAAATGTTTGGTAAACAAAATATTGTAAATTTCTTGGATTCTGCACATAAGAGAGAAATAGAAAATTTTAACGAAAAGGTCCGTGAAAATAGGGAAATATTAAAGAGGTTAATAGATGCCGTTATATATTTATCTTCACAAGAAAATTATTTCCGAGGACATGACGAAAAACGAGAATCGTGCAATAAAGGAAATTTCAAAGAGCTGGTAGATTTTTTAAAAACTTATGACCCAAAATTAGAGAACTTTTTGAATAACGCCACTATTTTTTGAGACAATTCCGGTAAGCTTCTGTAGAATGATCATTTTCAGCACTTAAACGCATAAAAACATTTTTACTAGAAACAAAATGAGTCAAGACCGCCTTTCAAATGTATCGCTTATTTCAATAGAAAAACGTTTTTTGTGAGAATTGAGGAAACGCGATTCATTTTATGATGAAATAATCAACCATTTTGCTAGTTCCAAAAATCGCAGGTTACCACTCATTTCTAAAAATATTCAGGCTTTAAAGCAGAGATTAATATAGGTAGTTGTTATTTTAGAAAAAATATTTATTTGTGTTATTTATTTTTTAGGAAATATTTTTTATAATTCTCCATAATATAGAGTTCCGCGGTTATATTTTTTTTAATATAACTTCTTTCTCAAAACTATTTTAATTTCTATTAAAACTTATAATTTTACACGCCTGGCACTGATAATGAATACAATTTTTTGTTTGTAGAAAAACACTTTAATTTTTTTACCAAAACTATTTTTATTTTTATTAAAAGTTATATAATTTAATTACAAGTGGGATAGTAGGACTCCTTTGGATACCGATACTCGAGTCGTAGGAACGAGAATTTCATGAGAATGATTTTTTCATCTCATCATATTTTCTATTTCCTTTTCATTCTATTCTTTTATTAGTTCTATTCTCTCAAGTCGTGAATCGGTATCCTGGCGAACAACCCACGGCAAAAAAATGGAACGCGCCGTTGTAATACCTCAGGGGTGGTGGGGAAATGTGCAAATTGTAGTCATATTGCACATCAGTTGTCTTTCAGAATATCAAGCCTCCTCTGCAGACAATATCACGAGCCGCCACTGGGTTAAATACGGGTAAAAAGGGGGAAAATAAGTAAGGCAAGCTGGTAAGAGTACAGAAACTTGAAATTCGGTGTATGTACTGGAAGCCAAGGCCTCAGATTATTTAATAGTATTTTTCAACCCCTCACCACCCCTACTTTATTATTAAAGGGGTGGATAAAATAAAATCGAGATGTTTACTTGAAATTTGGTACACGTATGTACTATAACATCTGGAACTAGATTATATTTTCAGATAATTCCGTTGAAGGGTTGGGGTGTAATAAGGGGTGAATAGGGAAAAATAAGTAAAGCAAACTGGTAAGAGTACAGAAATTTGAGATTTGGTGTATATACTAGAAGAGAAGGCCTCAGTTTTTTTTACAATATTTTTCATTCCCCCACCACCCCCAGTCCCTTACTAAAAGAGTTGATAAAATTAAACTGAGATTTTCATTTGAAATTTGGTACACGTATGTATTATAACGACATTTGAAACTAGATTGCATTATAATTACAAGTAGAGGTAAATAGGGAAATAGAATGAAGCAAGCTGATAAGAGTTCAGAAACTTAGGATTTGGTGTATATACTAGAAACCAAGGCCTCAGATTTCTTTCTAATATTTTTCAACCCGCCACCCCCACCACCTCCACTACATTATTAAAAGGATTGATAACATAAAATTAAGATATTCACTTGAAAGTTAGTAGGTACAAGTATGTATTGTAATGACATCTGATCGAGATGATTCCGCTGAAGGGGTGGGAGGTGGTAGGTTGTGAATAGGGGAAAATAAGTAGAGCAAACTAGAAACTTCATTTTTAACGTATATGGTAAAAACCAACGCCTCAAATTTTTCTATGACATCTGCCCCAAATATTAAAATTCTATGATCAATAATTTCCACATACTAGAGCACAAATATAGTCAAGATGTTTCCTTTAAAGCGACTTGGATGAAAAATCTGGATGTGGAAGTAGTGATTCCTTGGGGCAGCGGTTTTTTTAAAGTGGTATAGGCTTATTTTCCTACTAAATAATAATAAGATACGTTGTAAGTAAGAGAAAAATATGTATTTTTGGAATAACGAGAATAAGGTAATTAGTGTCGCCCCCTTTTTATACAATATGTAATGCCGAGATTGAAATTTTTGCTTCTACTTTAGTTGTATTTAACCATGTTTTCATTATTAAAAACTACTGATTTAGCATTAAAAATTATGTAATAGGCAAAATAATATCTTATCTTAATATGGTGCCACTGCATAGTAGGCAGTTTAAGCAATGATGTTTCGCCAACCCGGCATTTTATGCATTGAGGAATATTTATATTGTTTAAGATTCAATTTTAGACAAACCAATAATTGATTTCATTTGTTTTATTTCACTATAATCACATGGAGGTCATACAATCATTACGACCTTGGTGCATGGCCATATCGGCGCACCGCACAGCGCGCATAGCCTAGGCATAACAGCCAGAAAAGGTCTGTTTGACAAAAAATACCAACCGGGATTTTTCAGCGGAAATATGTACATCTCAGTGTGTATAACTACTGTTGTACCGAAAATCCAACAGCTGAAAATTAGTGCATCTATTTTTAATTAACAAGTAAAGTTACGGAAAGTGGGTTTTCCGCTTGTATAAATTTATCTTTAGGTATTACGAAATTGCATCCGTGAAAGAAGTCGTAGGTATTAAAAATGTCTACAAAATGAGCTCAACCGCATAAAAGTCGGTTGATTAGTTTTTTAACAAAATGCAAAATACTGCTAAAAGACGCTGTTTCTTAATTAATTTTTAACTTTTAATAATGGACGTAGACGTAACAAACTTTAACAGATTATAGGTTTTGCTGTATAGAATGGTAGTAGAATGGTTGTGGTAGAGTTACATATTTCCACTGAAAAACCGCGGTTGGCATTTTTATTTTCTAAAACTCCCTTTTGTCTAGGCTAACATCGCACAGCAACAAATCTTGCCTTCATCGATCTTTCGTGTCGGTTTTAGTGTGAATTTTCAACGATTCAAATGCGATTTCCCATTCATCATTTAAAGTTTTAAGAAATCAATGTTTGTAAGACGAAGCAAAAAAATGCAGTACATCGTCTTAATAGTGAAAGGATATTAATGAATATCAACGCTAATGTGAATATCAGATTACAACAAACATATACCGACAAATAATGGCAAAATATATACCAGATATTATTATACTTTTAAAATTGATTGATGTAATTATTCTATCTGTTAAAAAGACATATTAAGGCCATGTAGTAATACAGATCTCTTTATGTACAACCTAGTCAAATTAGTAAAAAATAGGATAGCAACTTCAGAAAAAAACATTAAGAGTAGATATGCCTCGACAAGCTGCTAAAATTTGCAACAGGGGAGGTGAAAGGGAAACTCCAGTGGGCGGTCCTTTAAAAACGATAAAATATTATTTTATGTATTTATAGTACTATGTAGTAGTAAATAGAAATGAATGACCGCGATTCCACTTACGTATAAGCTCGAAATTAGTTCATGATTGTATATAAATTCTACCTGCCAAAGCTCAAAGGTTATGCCGACAGATATATCCTATCATTCTAAACCTAAATGCGTTTTTAACATATTACTCCTTCAATAAATACAGTATTTATAATTTAAACGGCTAGGTATTATGCTTCCCTAGAATTTTAATTTGTAATATGGAGTATACGAGTATATCTATATTTTTGCATAATGGAAAAGATATTCAATAATTAGTAATCTGCATTAATTAATAATAATCGTCAATAAGGAAATAATAATATTAAATAAAAAGAATAAGAGTTGATGAGGTCCGATAAAAATTATAAACAAAAATTAGTGGTATGCAATATTGCAGCTACGGACACACGTTTCAGAGTTATTGCTCCTCATCAGCGTAGCATGGCATAAATAATATTGTTATATTGTTAAAAGCAAGACCAACAAAGATAGGAAAGCACAGTATATTGTAGGTACTCTATTTTGTACCTTCGTACCTCATGTGCCATATATGAAGAGCAATAACTCCGAAATACGTGTCCGTAGCTGCAGTCTTGTTTGTTATTATAGTACTAATTCTTGTTTGTAACTAAATGGAAAACTTAACATTTTAATGTTGTTTAGTTTTCGTATGTGTAAAGCTTTAGCTGTCACATCATTCAACAAATCAAAATTTAAGCTCTTGGATCCTCAGGGGATTCCTCAGGACTTCTTTAATTTTTATTTTGTAGTCTCCCTCAAATAATGGTAGTTTACCAATAAACAAAAATTAGCAACTATTGTTAAAATCAAAAATATACACCACGCAAGTTGTTTTATCCAATAAGTGTTATGCGTATAGTATTAGTTATTTATTGGTCTAATTTGTCTATACGCAATATTCTTAGAAACTGTTAAACAGAAAAAAAGTTTCAAATAAAAAAGGTGTCTCCATCTTTATTTCTTCTCAGCATAGACTTAAAGGGTTTTCCGTTCGTTAACTGATCCTTGCAAATATTCACATTTTATCGACATGGTTTTTGAAAAAAAACGTACTTTTTACAATTATTAAAATTTGACCTTCATATTACCACAGTTCATTAATAAATATGTAGTGATGACATAGTAAAATTGAGATCCATTAATGTTTTCGTTTTTTGAATTATGGCAAGTTAAACAAAAAAATAATTTTAATTATTATTGTTATACATCCAATAGACGCCGAGAATAAGAGAAATCATTCGCAGAAAGTCAGTGATAAGTAATTATTTATAAGCATTAAACTATTCAACGGATCATTATGAAATTCAGTAGTTGTCTATCGAGAGGTAAACCACCGTCGGCACTCGTTCTCAGAATTTTAGGCAGGCTGTCGGCAGCCATGGCAGTGGCGGTCATATAATTGAAAGCCCCGCAAGTGCGGCTGGTTGGAGTCACGCAGGCGCCGCCGGCAAGGCATTCTCGGCAGTTCGTGTAATTTCTACAAGTGGTTGACCTCTCAGGTACTGTTTTGATAGTATATAGTATAAAATAAGAATTTCTTTACAACCCTAACCTGAAATTTGCAGACGTAAATGTAGCAAGCAAATGCCAATTTTTCGAAGTCAGTAACAAGTAAATATATCGAGAATAAATAAAGATTAAGGATAGAGGCAACCTTTTATTTGAAATTTTACTTTCTAGGAGTAGTAGTTATATACTTAGCACATATCACATATTATATAAAATAACTTGCCTGGTGTACACTTAGTTTTACGAATTATTATTCATATTTTCTTTAAAAATATATGGATGGGGAGAACTTACAAATTTGCTTTTATAGTAGACAAAAGTTTAATGATAGATGTTTTAAAGTAAACCCCGCATCAAAATATCATTAATAACTTTAGACATAGTAGGTTATTTCTCAAAAATATGGATATCTCTGGTTTTACTGGTTAGATTTTAAAAATCCAAAGCATCAATTATTTGTATCAACGAAATTTAATAGTGCATTTTTTTAAAATACGAATGTCAGAGCGATTCTAAAAATTTGCAAAATTTTGAAAGTAAAAAAGATGGCTAAAATTTGTATTCCAAAATGTTTTCTCTACAAATTTTGAAAGCAGAGATAAAAACCTGCAATTTGAGTCTTAGAACGTCTACATTGGTGCGCGATCTCAACAAGAAAATATTTTCAACATCGGTCCACATCACCTTCTGGACAATACTTTTAGCTCTGATTTGTTAAATTTTCGCGAAAGTTGATTTTTTCTGGAAAATATTTTCGGGTTTAAAGGAGTAAGTTGGTTTCTCTGTTTCTTTTTGCATTTTGAGCCTAGATTTCATTATTTTGACAGATCGATAGTTAACTTTACTGCCGACAGTTTTTATCCCAAACATTTCTTTCTATTTTTCCCAGAAATAAAAGTTATTATGAAAAAAATCCTGTTGCTTGATGCGTGTGACTTGATGAGAAAATGGGAAAATGTGCGCTTTACTCTTGTGTTTCTAACTCCTTTCATTGCAAATCGCATCGCCCCTTATAATTCTATATTCATGTGTTTACGACAAGAACACATCTTTAAAATTTAGTATCAATTGTATTGTCCAATAAATGTTTTCAAATATACCAGCATACCACCATTTTATAAAGAAGAATTGAAACACAATTACACATTATTGTTAGTGCATGGGTGGCTACATATATCTAGTTACTGTATTGATATTTTATTGGGCGTCCCGTGTTATTAGAAATGATTTGGTTTAATTTCTTATTTCGTTCCCTTGTTATATTTTCTCATTCATAAAATAATTCTGGGTGAAGGGCGGAGCTTAAACAATAATAAATCCAGAGGGAGCTCGTATCAGTGTAACATTTGTTGCAAAATGTGCCTTCGCACGGTTCCGTGCTATACATGTTTTTGCAAAAAGTATTATGTTTTTTGGAAAAATAAAAATAGTACGATACACAGAAAACATGAATGAAGGTTTGTATCGAGTCCTTTTTCTCATATTTTGATTCTAAATATTTTTTAAAAAATCATAAAGTTACTGCTAATTAAAACAAATCTTATTAATTAATACCATTTTTTTTCAAAATATTAAAAAGATACAAACCTAGATTGATATGTTTTCTTCTATTTTTCGCCTGTACAAATTTCGTAATTGCAATGGTCTAATTATAATTTGTCGCGGACGGGGCGGCGTTTGAGAGTAATTTATTTCTGATTTTTAGACGGCATACCCACTCTTAACAAAAACAAAATAGTCGTAAAGATAGATTTCTATATCTCAAGAACTGTAAGAATTATAGAAAAAAATCATGATAACAGAGGTAAAGATTAAAAAAATAACCTAATAATTTTTAACATTTTTGTGCCATAATACGAAATGATTCTTAGCCATGTTTGGTGGAAATCGGGTAGGTATGTCGTTTTCAAGATCTTCAGGTACCATATTGGACACCAACATTGGTGTTATATAAGATAGAATAGAATAACACTATAGGTGCCATATTGAATATCAATATTGGCATTATATTGGATACCAGCATTTGTAGCATATTGGATACCAATATAGAGTGTGCCGAAAATTTCGCATTCCCTTTTAGGCACTGATGCTACATGCAAAAATAGTAAGAAAATTATCTGGAAATGTTTCTCTCTGGAATGGCTTAGGAAATTTCTATGAAATGTTTGCAAACAGTAGAGCCTATTTGGCGGTAATTCCATATTTATTTAAAAAAAAAATCGGAAAACATTTTTTCGATCCGAGAATTTGAATTTTGTTGGAATTGCATTCAAGTTGGTAGTTAAAAATATTCATAGTGCTGACTAAAGTTAAAAATGCTGTCATAGTTCCAAAATTTTTGCAATTTTACATGAAATTTAGTGTCTGGAGATATAAGAATTTTCTTATTACGAGTGTGATGTTAAAGCCTAAAAATTTAAAATTACAGATTTTTTCTTCTACTTTGTAGAACCTACATAAGAGGCCACAAAAATAGGTGGAAAGAAAACATGTAAATTCACGCCTTAGCACAATGGGATGAAATTAACCATTTTTTGGTCAAAATTCTTAAACGTATGAAACTCGTCCAACATCAGCTGACGATTGCGGAAAAAAAATAATTTAAAAAATGCCATCGAAAAATTGGGGTAGTTCCAGGGGGTGGAATTCGAAATTATTGAGTAAAATTTTGAAAAAAAATATTCATATAAAATAGGGTGATTTTAAGGGGTGCAACAGTGGGACAGCAAATGTCTTAAAACTTGGTCAAAATTACTAAATAGCTTTAAATGCGTAATTTGTTACTAGTGGTGGTTTACTTTGGAATACAAGAAAAAATAAAATATACATTTTAGTTGTTTATTTCTTAAAACAGAGAAGCGCGCAAACTGCTATAGGTTGGATAAACTAGTTCTTCAAAGCCAAAGTTCTGCAGTCTTTCTACGATCCGATCTTTCACTGCTTTCATCAAAAGATAGTTTCTGTCTCCCTGCTAACCCAGAAGTGCAGGGTAAATCATTTTCCACCTCAACATTTTAATACAAATTAAATTTTTCTTTCAGCCAGTCAGCATTATTGCTCAGAAACCGTTCTTCTGCTTATCCATTTTTGTTCATCGTTCTCCAGTTTTGCTACAAACTTGATATACCTATGTTATGTCGTTCATCATTTTGATTTCTTTCTGGAAGTTCCGACATATGGTATAAAATTACATTTACAACGTACTGACACTTTACAGAAGAATCACAGCCAGATTTATCTTTCCATATTTGAAAAATGTGCATCTTACTTAGTCCCTCTTCATTTCCACCTGATATGAAAAAAATATTTAGAATACAGTTAAATGGGATAAAAAAGTAGAAAGAATGTAATATTCTTCTAAAAGTAGATTTTAAAACATTACATAGATTAAAATTATTTAATTTTCGCTTTTTCTCAGCAGTTAACACGTAGGAGTTTAATATTACATAACTCAAGCAAAGGAAAGTGCCCAAAATTTTCGTCATTTGTTTTACAATGTATAAGGTTCGTATGGTTAAAAAATTAGCGCGGGTTTAAGAGAGTCTAATTCTATAACTAAACAGGAGTTTTGTTATTTAATAATCTTTATCGGCGAAGTTCATTGAAATAAAGAAACGATTAAACATGTATCAAACAATATTATCTATCAATGTTAAGTAGCAATAAACAGTACATACCCTGAGGAATTTGATCCATGTTAAAGAAATTTTTTAAAGCACACAATCTTTATTAAACTTTCACAGCAATAATAATTCTTGTTACAACTTATATTTGACATATTAAAATATCAAAATAGAAAAGTTACGGAATGACATTCCAACAATTTTTCATCTGAAAGATAGAAAGGTAGAAACAATATAAATTTTTTTCATTCGAAAAATCGATAATCCTTGGTATTACATGTTATTAACATTAAATTTGGTTTGCTAATGTTGGTAACACTACCGTTTCTAAATTTGTTACGCGCGGCAAATTTAAAATACAAAATGTACATAATTTGTACTAATATATGTAAATTCATTTCATATTAAGGTAAATATTATTGTAATTTTGTTTTTCTTAGAAATATAGATATTTTCATCTTTGTTTATGTGTCTGTTTAAATGTTTGTTATAACTATTTCTACCTCAAAAATAACCTAATATATTTTGATAAAATTTTGTAAATTATTAGATCTTTCCAACTTCGACAGAAAGGCTAGTTTATATCGAAGATGGAGGGTGGTAGGAGATGATAATGGAAGAAAATGGTGGGAAAGTGTGGAAATATTATGGAAAACGCGAGGATAGTGAGAGGTGGTGGGAATATAGGGGAACAGTGCCTATAGTGAAAATTTGGGAAAATGGTGGAAAGGTGGGAAGATGATGGGAACATGTACATGAACGAAGGGTTAAAGTAAAATGATAATTGAATACCTAAAAGTAATAAAGGCGTTATGTTTGCCCAATATTCAGAATTAATAATTTCTACACATTGCGCCAATGATTAAATAATGTTAATATTGAATCTGATTTGCCAATATTGGTAAAATGTTGGCTATATTCTGGGTGAAAATATTGAAAATAGAGCTGATAATCATAATTATAGGTACGATATTGGTTAAAGCTGACATATATTGGCCCAGTTCACAATATAGGTAACACATTGCACCTATATCCACCCATCTTGTGCTACAGGGGAACTTCTAAGTTAAATTCACTTCATCTGAAGTTGACAGCAAATTTGAAACATTTTTCTACCACTAAAATTCACCGAGTTATAGCAGGAAAAACACGAAAACGCGGCTAAACCTAGTGTTAAAGCAGAGTCACTGTAAAACGTAGATATAGGTAGGTACATAATTAGAACGAAAAAAGTCATAAAGTGCATAATTAATTGTTCCTGTTTGAAAAGTAACTATGTTTCTCATGATTTCGGAAATAGTTGTTTGTTTTGTGTTTTTTACCAACAATATCATAACTGCTTCTCAGTAAAAGCACCTTATACAGAGTATCTCGTAAGTTTACGTAGAGCAACGACTACGTGTAGATCAAGACAAAATATGACAATTCAACATAACTTGTGAAGTTGCATAGAGGACGGGAGATATAGCCCTTCAAAAAATGTACTATTGTGATATCTATAAAATATAGCTTTTTTGTTTATTCATCCGGTTATGCAAAACTTAGAAATTTTGAAATTTTTCTTAAGAAACTTGGGCAAAGATTTATTTGCTTTATTGCAAAAATAATGTGTATTCAGGCATTCTTAAATTCATGTCACATTACTAGATTTCCGTTTACCTAGCATTTTGCACATGTACCCAATCGCTATTCGCCGATGTACTTGAAATCGGCACGCGGAGCCAAAGTTACACACGCTCCTAATGGGTCACATGTGTAGAATTTCGGATATAAAAGCGCGACGAAGTTCAATACAGTGGCTACAGTGCTCAGTGCTCTTCTGGCATTGGCCCTCAGCGTGCTAAGCTGGGTCGGTTACAGTTAGTACTCTAATACGGCGTACCACGGCGGATTTAATGTAAATTGACCGTTAGACTCCTTCAGTGTGCTGTCCTGAGACCTATTGCGCTTCTTGTTATTTATTCGACGTCAGTGCGCGGCAAAAGGTATCTAATGCTAGCTCCACACGTTGGGCCAAGTCTAGCAAACTTTTGCCACAGCCAATGTGTGGATGGTAAGTTTGTCTTGATTGGCCGCGAATGGGCCAAGTTTGCCTGTAATCGCCTCGGTGTCGGTAAATAGTACACAAATCAAAGGAATTGTGGGTGTGCTCGAGTCAGATACCAATTCCCGACCACAAAAAAATATTTTTTTTTAACTTACGAAAAATGTATTTGAAAAAAGATTTTTTTAAAGTTTAGAATGTCAAAACGTGGAAATTTAAAATTTGAGCAAAAAAAAATGTTTTCCCATCATCCACTTTATAGTCATCAATCAATCAATCAGTAAACAAATTTTCGATTTTTTTTTTTTTAATTGATTTAGAATGTCATGAAATGTGGAAATTTTAAATGGGAGCAAATCATTTTTTTCATTATCAACTCCACAGTAGTAGTAATTTTTGTTTTGTTTTCAATTTTCAGTAATTTTTACTTACCTCGCATAAGTAGCGAAGGGAAGTATTGCATTCGAGAAAAAAATCACCCTCCGAGATTTTTTTCGGATTTTCACGTTTCAGATCATGTACATTACGAAAATATAGGTTTTTCAATTTCGTCAGTCTGTCTGTCTGTCTGTTGGTGCATTAACTAAAAAACTACTAGACTTTCACGGAAAAATATACAAGGTCTAAAGGGAATAGATAATGAAAAAAAAATTTTTTTCGCTGAAATTTTAAATTTCCACGTGTTGTGACATTTTAAATATTTTTAACAATTTTTTTTTTCAAAAAGAATTTAGAAAAAAATTAACACTACACTGATTGAAAAAACATTATTTTTTCGCTGAAATTTAAAATTTCCACGCTTCATGACATTCTAAACCTATTTCAAAAAAAAAAAAAAATGTAATCGCTACTGTACTTCCACTCCACTAGGTGGATGTTGAACTAAAAATGTGACAGATGGCAATAATATTTGGCATACAGTTAACACACTTGCCAAGGAAGACACCTATTATAGTTTTATTGAAAAATATACAGGGTGATCATCCTAAGAAATAATTCAACCATGGGTATTTACGCAAGCCTTCCATATTTGGCACCTTCTATTTAATATTGAATTTTTGCTGTCGACTCGACTCTAAATTCTTGTTGGCTACCACTCAGTCCTCAAAGGTACTCACCTATAAGATGGTTGTATTGGGGGAGTGTTTCCAATGGTATTTGTTTTTGAGTTTGGTGGATAAAAAGTTATTCAGAAATTTGTTGATCTTTAAATACACCATGTATGACTATTGGAGGTGGTGGTCTTCTAGATCTCCCCTCATTTGTTTCTGGGGTTTCAACTTGTTGTACGGGCGTTACGTGCATATCCTTTTCAGCTATTGTAGTCTTAATCGATTCAAATCTGTTGTTGGTTGGTACTCCTGAGATTACTTCTTTTGCGGGAGATTTTTGTGTGGTCAAAGGGTGTGTGAATTTGGCATTTGTCTCGTCTGTTATTCTTCTTTTTTTTTAAATTTTTACTTCGAAAACTTTAGTCATGTTGGATCCTCTTCATTTTTGTCATCTGCTCCATTTAGTTTGGTTTGGGTGTTGCTCAGATTATTGGCTTGTTTTTCCACTACGCTACTTTGACTGACGTCGATGTCGATGTTTGCTAACATTTCATTACGTCTTTTAGTTTGCTTCAGTAACTTTTTAATTGGTGATCTGTCTCTGTTTGGGTCAATAAATTCTTGTTCGTTTTCAGTGCCAGTTATGACCTCCATTTTGGAGGCTGACTCCATATTTCTGTTCTCTCCTATTTGTTTTGTGCTACAAGAAATCGTTTGCATTTAATAGATATATCATAGCCTCAACTAGTATATCGTCATTATCTTTCCACAATTGACAAAAATATAAAACTGAAATAAATTGAAATCCGTTACGACCAAACAAAAAATACAATTATTTGACCCTGAACTCAACTGTCAATACTGTCAGTTGTCAAATGTCATTCATTTTCGCGAGAAACTATGGTATGAGAGAGATCATATGAATATAGAAAGAGAACGAAATAATTACTACATGTTAAGACAGATGGTCTATTTTCAGTCGCGAGAAAATGCTTAAAGTGTCACTATTTGACGGAAAAGTAGTAACAAGATGGCGAAATGATGCCGTTTTTGATCACGAGACTGCTTCTCCCTACCTTCTAAATGCGTCAAACAAAGTATTACTAATAAGTGACAGGTGATATTTATTAACAATTAACAAACAAGTTAATTTAAATTACTTCTTACCTTTGTTGCGAGGTGTACATTATCTGAAGCCTCATTAATGTACTTAGAAATCTCTGGCCGAAGTCAACGTCATTCATTTTTTTTGCTCTATACCCTTCGGATTTTCGTTTAAAAAATACTCGGAGTTTGGAATATGTTCCAATATGAACGGCATTGTTTAATGCCAAGGTACTTTTCAGCATGGAATAACGTGCCCATAATGACGAAGATTTATGCTTATGAGATAGTTCTTCAAAATAGAAAGAGGTTCTCCGAAAACGAATTGGCATTTTTTTGGCTCCGCCAATCCATGAAAGTTTGGTAGATTATTTCGTATTTCTTCCGCGATTTCTCAGGCAAAAGGTTGATTGATGCTATTTTAGCAGCTTCGGCATGCCAGTAACTTCTTCATCACTTGAAATCATTTTCACACAACTTTGCTTATACAAATTATTAAAAAAAATTAAAGATTCAAACAAAACGGCATTTACATTACAGATTGTGAGAATAGAGTACCTTCTAACTCAATGGAATAGAGTAAGCGTCGGTCATGACATATACGATGTTTTTAAACTTTAAATCGTCTCCCGATTGCAGCACAAAAACTGTTGAATAATGAAAATGAACTCCTGTGATTGGTTCAAGACTGTTGAATAATGAAAATGAACTTTTGTGATTGGTTCTGGCCTATTGAATAATGAATTACAATCCACGGCTGTAAGTAATGAGCCCCATTACTTGTTTAAAAACGTATCTGTAATAAATGAATTATTCCAATGGTCGTAGAAAAAATTCCATATCATCATTCTTAGAGACTGCTTTTAAAAGGCGAACCAATTGTTTTCAAAAATTTATATCTATTGATACTTACCTTAAGGGGTTAAATGGCGATAATACATCCCTTATTGATCACAAAAAACTGATATCTTTCCTTGGAAAGCAGATTAGTATATTGTGTATCTAGTAGTAAAAGCAATACATTTCCGGACGACAATGTAATTTGTTGTCCGAGGCGTTAGCCAAAGCCAACAAACGTTGATGTCCGGGAATGTGCTTTTACTACGAGGTACACATACTATTTTTTCTGAAATCGCAATCAATATTATTATAAATTAAAGAATTTTTATAAATGCATAACATTTTTTCATTGTCATCTGATTGCCTATGAAATCGTTTCTCGAAAGCCACTGTTTGTTTATTGTTGTGATAAAAGTCAGAGATTCAGTACTTATTTCGCTTTAATAACTACTTATCGCTAAAAAAGATCAAAAACCAATACGGGAAAGTTATCTACTTTCCCGGCTTAGGAGGGAAAAAACTTTCCCGGGCTGTTTTCTGATGGTTGCTTAGCAACGGACTAAAATACTAGAATAACATATTTTGGGATCTGAAATTGCGCCGAGAATATTTATAGTCCAGTGCAATTAGACACAAAAAGTAAAAAATGACGAAACCCAGTTATATTGAATTCATTTCGTGATTTTTTTTGCGTTGAGTTTCTAAGACTGCGTACAAAAATTTTATCGTTTAAAAATTGTCGCTTTTTACTCGGGGTGGTTCTGATCCCCTCTGGAGGGGTGGGCAAAAAAAGTAAAATATCTTATTTTTTGTTTTTCTGTACGATGAAGAGAAGATATGATGGTTTAAAAATGGCGCTCGAACGTTTATCAGCCGCGATATAACGCTTAAATCTCAAATATGTCGGAAACAATCAGTATGATGTTAAAAATACATATAATAGAAATCGAAGGGCTTGAAGTACTCTTTGATATGATTTTTCTTCTATCCGTACAACTTGAAGAATAACGATGTTATGTGCAAAACAATGAGTGTATTGTAATTTTTTTTAAATAAAAAATTTAGGATTTTCTTGCTGTCATTGGCCATAGAATAGAAATTTCAAAAACCTGCACTACCAGTTTTTATTAATATATAGTATTACTAACATGCTTTAATTTTGAGAGTTTCAATTTATCAAAATTTTTGAAGAAATGTGAGATTTAAATGTATTTCTTTGTCACTAAAAGTTCAAGCCCCACATTTGTATGGTCATATTTTCGAAACTTTAATTCTACAAATATTTTAAAGAACAAATTAACATATCGCTCCTTAAACTTATTTTTCTATATTGTCATATTTTCCTTTAATGCAATTGTTTTGGAGTTATTTCCAAAAAAAAAAAGAAATTTTTTCAGCAAAATCGTAAAATATTACTTAACCTAAAGTAAGTGTATTTTCAAAAACGGTTGCTTTAAAAATGCCAAAAAATGAGAGCATGTTAGTAATGCTCTATATATTAATAAAAACTGGTACAGATTTTTTGAATTTCCATTATATGGCCAATGGCAGCCAGAAAATCCTAAATTTTTTCTTCAAAAAAAAATTACAAAGGACTCATGTTTTGCACATACCATTGTTATCTTTCAAGCTGCACGGATAGAAAAAAAAAACCTATATAAGAGTACTTCAACCCCTTTAATTTCTATTATATGTATTTTTAACATCATATCGATTTTTCTGATGTACTTGAAATTTAAACATTATATCTCGATTGATAAACGTGCGAGAGCCATTTTTAAACTATCATATTTTATCACAGAAACTTATTTCTGTACCATACCACTTTTTCCATAAATGTAAGACTTTTGATTTATTTACGAAAAACAGTCTTCGGGTACCAAGTCGTAATTTCTAAATCGTTATAACTTAAAAAATATAAATTTTCATGAACAATTGTAAACTATCTTTTTCTCTTAAAATGTGATTCTATATTAGATTCGGTGGTTACTATTTTACTTTTTTGCCCTCCCCTCGAGAGGGGTGGGAACCACCACCAAGTAAAAAGCGGCAATTTTTAAAAGACAAACTTTTCTGTACTTGGTATATACTCAATTCAAAAATCATGAAAATCCGTTCATTATAACTAGGTTCCGAAGTAAAAACCGAATTGCACTCGACTATTACTAGAACGTCATAATATTTAAGCAGCTGTTATTTGAGTAAGGTTGCCTGCTTCATTGGGTACAGTTGTTATATATGTAAAGGCACAAAGGATATTTCTTCTCCAAAATAGATATTCGCAGGTTTATGTATTACCTGCTTTAAACAACTTATTTTTAAAGAATTAAACAATTTTTATTTGGTAGCCTTTAAATACAAATCTTCCGTACGCGAATGCAGTTCTATCTTTTCTTCCCTGAGAACAACCAGTATCCAGGTATGGGCGTTGTCATATTATATAAAATTCTGCTTCAATAATAAAAAACAAGCTAACCATTATACTATTCGCCGATTTACTACACTTGTTATAATATATATTATAATATAATTGTTGCACATTCTATAGGATATTCTTCGCAGTTTTCTTTTTATAAATGGTATTAGTTTCAAACATGTTTTGTTTAATTACAAAACAAAAATTGTTCATTTAAAAAAACAGCTTTTTTATTTATTGATCGATTTTGTTAAAAAAGCAATAGGGTTCTTCCTCTAGCTAACACTAACTTACTGTCCAAATTTCAATACAATCGGACTTTTCGTTCTTAAGTTATCGTGCTTACAAGAAACGTGACGGACGGACAGACAGACGGACAGGCAGTTGTTCAGAATTCGATCACCAACACAGTGATATGATATTTTTTTCTCGAGCAATATTACCGGTTTTAGAAATGTGCCGATCGAATGCAATATACTCTTCGTTTTGTATTTGCGAAGAGTATAATAATCTCCTTATTTGTAGTAGATCGAACGAACTCTGGGCAGTGCTTAAGTAAAAGTGCTCGAAATTGTAGTAAAGTACCCAACGCATTCTTTTTAAATTATCCATTAGTACTTTGGTGTTTAAGTATCAGGTGCTTGTACTTGTTTTAAAAATACGCGAGTTTGCTGAGCGCTCGCGCTTGTGTGAGTTTGACTGGTGTCGCGGTTTATTACGTTTGAAGGTGCGCTCAGTATTTTTGAAACTACTCATGTAATTTTGAATTTAAATTAAACAAAGAAAAAACAACACAACACCTCAAGATAAATATTGTACCTAACACCTTCAGTGATATTTGTTTTTATATCAAGACTGAAGAGTATATATACAGGGTGTCCCGTAATAACATGCAAAGAATTTAACTACTAAGCCCTTATCGAAAACGAAGGTGGGTTCTTCATATAAAATTTTTCAAAATAAGCTGTAAGTACTGTTGAAGGGGTGTGCATAAAATGGTTTTTAATTTTTGTCTGAAAATAATTTACAAGCGCCAAATAATCATATTGGTACATAATACTACCAAATTATGATTTGACACCAGCCTACTTAGTGTTTATAATATAATATGGCTCGTCGCTTTTGACTGAATCACTTAAGCAGATGTCATTTAGTTCAAAACCCATCGATTTTACGATATTTTTTCCAGGGGTAAAAAAGTTTCTAAATTAATCATAATGTTTAGTTCTTTTTTTAATTTCCTCAGATGCCTTTTCATTAGTAACCGAGTTGCCAAATTTCGTCTTTTTCCGATTACGTTATTTTTGGATAGAAATTAAATTTCTCATTGCGTTATTTTCAGATAGAAATTAAAAACAGTTTTTTTTGTACATCCCCTTAAGAAGGGTGTAGCTGGACAAGAAAGGCTTATTTTTAAAAATGTTATAAGAGGTACCAACCTTCATTTTTGTACCCTATATACGTATGGTTAAAAACAGGCTATTTTTGGGGAAAATGTGTTGTTTTTTGTCCAATATTAAATAGCAGTTCCTCGTAGATATCCGATCGCGACTTACCAAGAAGCAAATTCGAGATAATTTTAACGACTTATTGTTTAATATAATGACCTAAAATGCGTATTTTTCAAAAATTAAGAATTATGCCAAATCACTCAAATTATTCTCAACACATTTATTTCAAGCACGTGTGAGAAGAAATTAAACGATAAAAAGAAAATGCACCCGTGATCGCTTATAGGTATACTTAAAGAAACTATATTGTTATGTATTACACCCCCGTGAAACTGGAGATTGATATGCCTATGCCTAATGGTGAGTGACTGGAAACTTGTAGAAAGAGATAGAGTTTTCTAGAGTGTGGTGGGAGAAGTCTTGATTGTGTTCTGGATGGATCTAGAGGCAATTTCAGAGTAGTAAAGGTTATTTTGGTTAATTAAGAAATATTGTATAATCAGTAAATTGTTAAATAAAGTGTTAGTGGTTTACCCCTTGTTAAAATTAGAACCCACAAATTCATACTGGGTGTTTCCTAAAGGGTGGAAAATTCGTAACAATATTAACTTTTTTGTACGCATTAAAACAATTTGTTTCGACCATAATTATAATTTTTTTTTTCATAATTACCTCCACATCTACGAAGTGGAGAGAAAGTAAGTATAGTAATCGTAAAAAAAATATTATTTTAGAACGTCACGAAACGTCGGGATTTTAAATATGAGCGAAAACAAAATTTCTGTCTGTCAGCCTGTAACTTTTTTTGTGCGCTCGTTTTCTTTGTTCGATTTAAGATATTGACTTGAAATTTGGTAAACGTATGTATTATAACGAGAACTGGAACTAGATTATATTTTATTCTGATTCCGGTGAAAGGTTGAGGGGCAAATAGGAGAAAATAGGCAAGCTAGCAAGAGTCAGGAAATTTGATGTATATACTAGAAGTCAAGCCTTCTATTTTTATATAACCACCCCGCACTCCATTAAAAGGGGTTAATAAAATAAAATTGAGATATTCACTTGAAATTTGGTACACGTATGTATTATAACGACGCGCGACGTCTGGAACTAGATTTTATTTTGAGAAGATTCCGTTGATATATATGATAAGATATATGAAGGGTTGAGTGGTAGACAGGGTTAAATAGCGGAAAATAAATAAAGCAAGCTAGTAAGAATTCAGAAACTTGGGATTTGGTGTATGTACAGGTCGACCAGCCTAGAATGGCCAACGAGATTAGGATGCGCAGTAGTTGAAATCACCCCACCTTTACGGAGCTCACTTGTTTATGTTCCTTCCTCGTGTAAACATCGGTACAGTCTTGAGAAAAGTGCTTGTAGTGTATAACACATTTAATACATAGGTACCTATTAGAAGTATTTACTTATAAACATTAATGTTACGTGTACAAAGAACTGTTGTTCAATCGAAAACATCAACTAAACTGTGACATACCCGGATTGTTGGTGAATAAGAAAGCACTTTTTACTTAAACTTCTTCCCCCGACTGTACTACGTTCATAGTTAAGAAACTTGTCTCTATTCAACAGCGACGATATTTCGTCTCTCTCTGCGCGGCTGTTGGCAGTGTTGGCCATCCTACAATGGTTTACTTGTATTAGAAGCCAAGACCTCAAATTTTTTTGTGACATCTGCCACTTCCACTCCATTATTAAAAAAGTTAACAAAATAAAATAAAGATATTGACTTGAACTTTAGTATACGTTCGTATTATAACGAGATATGGGACTAGATTATATTTTGATTATATTTAGTAAAAATCAGAAACTTGGGATTGGGTGTATATGTATACTAGAAGTCATGGTCTCAATTTTCTTTATGACATATGCCACCCCCACCACTACCAACACCCCCACTCCATTATTAAAGGTGTTGTCAATATGAAATTGTGTTTTAATGTGTATGACAGCAAAAGTTCTCAAAAAAATTTTGGGTATCAGCTACCTCCCATTACTATCACGTGTCGGACGATTTCACATATTATATTATTGAAATTCTATAAGCAATTATTTTCACATACCCAGAGTTCAAATATAGTGTTACGTCTATTCACCTTTTAGGAAACACCCTGTATGAATCCGTGGGTTCTAAATAATTTCAACAAGAGATTAACACCACTAACACTTTATTTAATAATTTACTGACTATACAATACTTCAAACATCCAAAATAACTTTATTTACTTCTTATTTAACCTTACTTTTTACCGAACGTGTCACTTCTAAAATAAACTTCTTCCTCTGCGCCGGTAATCGCGTCTTATATACTCTTTAATTGCTTCTAGACTCATCCAGAAACCATCAAGAATCTTCTCCAACCATACTCTAGAAAAGTCCATGGCTCTTTCTAGAGTTTTTCCAGTCACTATTAGTAGGCATAGGCGTATCATCTCCAGTTCCAAGGGGGTGTAATTCATAACACTGCCCGCTCCTTAAGCCTGATCGTCCCGATCAGGCAACTCAGAATCATCGGTGTATTTCGCCAGTCTGTCCAAATGCACGATCTTCATCTTGGACTTTTTGCTTCGTTGAATCCGATAGACGACGTCATTAATTCGGGTAATAACAGTATACCCATCCCAAGGTGGTTGAAGTTTCGGTGACCTTCCTGTCTTTCGCTGTGGGTTGTACAGCCAAACTAGGTCTCCTGTCTTGAACCCTTCTGAACTACCCTTCCGGTCGTATCGAGCCTTCATTCGGTCACTGGCTGGTGATGGCACCGCTATATCGTTAGCCAACCTCTTGAAAGGGGCTCCGGTGTTGAACTGCTTCTTTTCACCCTTGCTTCCAGTCTGTGGTCCCTTACTGGCTGCACAAATCTCGCATTTGCGACACCAAGCCTCCACATCCTGACGACTTCTTATCCAATAGAATGGTTCAAGTATTTTCTTCAGGGTCTTGTTAACACCGAAGTGTCCATCGGATGTTCCATTGTGCAGTTCCTGAAGCACCTTCGCTACTCGACACCTGGGAATCACTAGACGCATAACCACCTGCTTTCCATCCGGGTTTTCCCCTCTGCTCTCCGCAACAGCCCGTTCACGACCTTCAGTGAGTCCCACTGCGCCCACAGTGCCTTCAGTTCCACTCTTTTGCCTGAAATATCCTTCCATTTTGGACGAGTTCCCCTTTCTGTGGCTCTCAATATAAGCCCAATTTCCACATCGTTTAGTTGCTCTAGTCTGAGCGCTTCATCTGTTCTGTCATCCGGCACCTCCACCTTGACAGTGTTGACTGCTCGCGTGACCTGCAGTTTGTCCTGGTGGTAGTACTTGCAATCTTCCTTGCACCTTCTTCCGGATGAAATATCAGCATCCTTCTGGGGTTTCATTTTATTTTCACGTCCTGGTAGTAGTAGACTTCTCGGAATGCTTCGAAGCTGGGACATTTTAACTTCTCTCGGTGTAGCACGTTCCCTATCTGTCACAGTCTCCTGGTACCAGCTTCGTCTGATTTTCCCCTCAGCTTCACAGCATCTCCGGCTTTCACTCTCTAATCTCCTTCGTGGACATTCAAGCTGGATATGTCCTAGTTCTCCGCACCTGTAACATTTCATACTCCGTCGTCCACTTGGTCTTCCACTACTTTGTTTATTCTGTGTCCCTTCCATGTTTCTAACATTCACTTTCCTCGAGTTCCGATATCGACAGTCTCGCTTGATATGCCCTGCTCTGCCACAGTTGTAACATTTAATACCTCCACTTTGCCTTTCTCTTTTTTGTTGGTTTTCCTGTCTTCTTGGAGGATTCGATGTAGCCAGTAATTCACTGATCATTTTATGTATATCGGCCAACATAGGGTTCTGGTTCTCCTTTTCTGACTGCGATTCTTCGAGTGTCATAGCCCGCACTCTTGACTTTGGAGTATCCCTATAGGCGGCTTCTATTTCTAGTGTATGCACCAAGGCTTCACTACTACTTTTTACTACTTTTGTGTAGGGATAGCCTGATCTCCTCGTCCCTTATCCCGTCTAGGAATGCCCCCACTGCCAATTGCTCTTTAAATTCTCTTGGCGCATTAGGATATGCTAAATGTGCCAGTCTTTCCACCGCAGCTTCAAATTCTTGCAGACTCTCTCCAGCTTTCTGAACGCGAAATTTCAGCTGGGTCTGGTATACTTGAGCAAGGTGTTGATCGCCATATCGTAGATCTAAGGCAGCTTCTAAAACTCTAAAGTTCCGTTGTTGGTCTACCGGAATTGTCTGGAGCAACTCCAATGCTTGGCCTCTTAAAGCTACTATTAATGCCTTAGCCTTCTCTTCGTCATTCCAGTTGTTTGCACTTGCTGCTGCCTCAAACTGTGTTTTGTAAGTCATCCAGGAACTTTGACCATCAACGGAGGGAATTTTTAATCGCTGGCCTGATGATACTTGCTGGTTTGCTCTATCCCTCAACTGTTGTTTAAGTTGGTCTATTTCTCCTTCTACCTGGTGCATTTTGTCTTCAACCTTGTCTACTTTTTCTTTCACTTCGCTCACTTCCTCTTCGACCTTGTCCATTTTTACTTCAACCTCATTAACTTTCGTCTTTACGCTACCCATATCTTCCTTAATCTCATTTTTTATTTCTTCAACGACTTTAAACAAGGCATTCTGTTGCGACTCTATAGCTTTCCTTAAGTCGTCATTTTCCTTTTGACGGCGTTTCTCCTCTTCTTGTTTTTCCTCTCGACGTCGTTTCTCCTCTTCTTGTTTTTCCTCTTGACGTCGTTTCTCTTGCTCTTCTTTTTCCTGTTGACGTTTTTGTTCTTTTTCTTGTCGTTTTTTTTCCGTTCTTCTTTCTCTTCCTGGCGCTTTCTTTCCTGTTCTTCTTTCTCTTCCTGGCGCTTCCTTTCCTGATCCATCATCATCTTTTGCATTTGGGCCATAAAGTCCTGCATTTGTTTTTCGGATGCCATGCTTCTGGTTGTTATCGGCATATAATTATCAACAAAATTTAATAATCACGTCAATATCGGTAATGGGACTGTCCAGAAAAACCTCAAAATGCACGAGAAAGTCTTATCTAGAGTCTTTGTCACTTAACCAAATGTCCAAATAAAATGTTCAAAGTCTCGAAAAATGCACTTAACACTATTTTCCTGTTCGAAAATAACCCTCGAACAACGTCCAGTAAATTAGTCCTTCCTGTGTTAGCACTAATTCCGAGAATACTGTCCCAGTCTTCTGAACACTTCCGAAAAATCCTCTTGTCAAAATTCCGCGTCTGACACCAGTGTTACGTTTATTCACCTTTTAGGAAACACCCTGCATGAATCCGTGGGTTCTAAATAATTTCAACAAGAGATTAACACCACTAACACTTTATTTAATAATTTACTGACTATACAATACTTCAAACATTCAAAATAACTTTATTTACTTCTTATTTAACCTCACTTTTTACCGAACGTGTCACTTCTAAAATAAACTTCTTCCTCTGCGCCGGTAATCGCGCCTTATATACTCTTTAATTGCTTCTAGACTCATCCAGAAACCATCAAGAATCTTCTCCAACCATACTCTAGAAAAGTCCATGGCTCTTTCTAGAGTTTTTTCAGTCACTATTAGTAGGCATAGGCGTATCATCTCCAGTTCCAAGGGGGTGTAATTCATAACAATAGTATCAAGATGTTTTCGTTTAAAGAGACTTATATGGGAGATCTGATGTAGGCAGCGTTTTTTTTTACTAGTGTCAGGTAGCTATAGAAATCCGCTGCAATTAAGGCAAATGAAGGAGATTGATTTCATTTGAAAGCTAATTGAATAAACTTATTTCGCAATAGTTTGTAATATTTTGCTTGCTTAAAGATAATTGTTTATAATATATTCGGATAAAAATACTTTTTTTTATTTTGATTTTTTAGATTACTTATGTCTAAGGCCTAGCGCGCACTTCGATTCGATCCGCTTGTTTTGTACGCGCACTATGACTGAAAAATCGCGAAAAAATTCATTTTCAACATGGATGTCAAGATTTAGTGTTGCGAAGGAAAAAAAAAAGAAGACTTATCGATACTGGATTCATCCTTTAACATCACAGAGATTCATTAAAGGCCTAAAGGGCACTTCTACCAGAAACACAGTGATCTTCGTTTGTATGCCGAAAAAATCTAGGGCTATTACAGAATGAAAGTTGAAACCTTTGATAGATTATTAAGAATTGTTGGACCTCAGCTATGCTATCAAAATACTAAGTTGAGAAACGCAATATCAGCCGAAGAGAGGGCTGTGACATTTTGACTACTGAGCACTTGTGAAGACAATTTTTTTATCGTTG